>VYZM01008055.1:86531-102855 GCA_013398915.1 Dromas ardeola
AGAAGGTGTGCATAGGTGAGGGAACTGAGATCCAGCCACCCAGCTTCTGCTAGCTGGAGTTGTCACGTCTATGCAGAGTAGTACAGTGCTGTGTGGAATTATCAGCTCCTTTCTGGAGGTAGAATCACTTTCTTTTCCTGGTGGTGTGAGGGTGTTAACATGTTCTGTCTCTCAGTTGATACATCAACAGCTATGTGGATTTATGTGTGTCTGTTATTTTTGTGCTCCTTTTTCTGGGATATTTGGGATGCTAAAAATGTACATAGATTCAAAGACAACTGAATGAAGTAAAGGAATAAAAATACTCTAAGCGCTGTTATATACAAAGGCATCTCCTACATTACAGAAAATTGAGGTGTCGACTGGGCAATGCTGGGATAGCATTCTCAGAAGCTACTGCTGTTTGTTTATCCTCTTAAACCCTTCAATGCGCATTGTCTTTTGTTGGAAATGTTACATTTATTCGACTGGTATGGCTATTTTTATGTTTTCCTGCACTGAATTTTTCTAGGCTTTTTGCAGATGTACCCCCTGACTCACTAATTAGAAATAGGAAAAATTAAAAAGAAACAATAGAATTATTTTTATGTAAATGCAGTTTGAGGCTTCAGAGAGCAGAGGGGCTGTTTCTGATACACCCCAAAACTATCCACTGCAATACTCCATTGTTCATACTTGCTTCCCTGGGGAAAGGTTCAGAGAAAAACTACATGGCAGATCTTGCTCATGTTGCTATGAGTAATCAACAATATCAATTCATTTGACCTAGTTTAAAAGTTTAGCTTAGGATGAGATAAACTTGACTATTAAAAGGCCTGTAGAATTGATTAGCTCAAATGTACCTGGCACAGTAGTGAAAAACTAAATTTAGAATAATCCTGTCCAATACACTTTATTACTTGAGAGAATCTTACCAGGAGAATCTCCCAGGAAAATGCTCCATGGTCGTATACGTAATTTTCAAGATCTGTGTAAATGGAGAGAAGTCTTTAAGGCTTCATATATGACCTTGACTTTCAGGGATCTAAAGTGTGAAAATAGATTGTGTACCTCACATGTCTTCAAATGTGACATTTGGCTTTATGTCATTGGTAAGAGATACTGCAGCTGAAACATAATTTCCCAATCACTAAATGCTGCAGTGGTTTTGCAAGAGTTATGCTGGCTAATAGGTGCAGGTATAAGGGGTGTAGACTTCTAGGAGGGTCTTGCCATTTGAGAGGTTGGATCTGCTAATACGGAGAACAAAGTTTAAGTCTTGATGACTCTAGGGTGACATAAGAATAGCCTTGACACCCAAAAGAAAACAGATGATTGTTCAGACCGTGGTTCTGCAGTTTTGCTGATTTTTTTCTACTGCAGTTCTTGCAAACTGCCAAAGTAAAAAATGAGGTTCCCTCTGACTAGCAACACACCACAACATGCCTGTTGTCTCATCTGCCTTAAGGGCAAAAGCAGTCAGTGTGACAGTGCTGATGACCAGCCTAGAGAGTCAAGAATCAAATGCAGTTCCTGTGGAGCCCTACCTCAGGCCCCCAAAGTCACACCACAGTAGATCGTGGACACCATCACATATGTAACACTCTATTTGATGTCTAACTATCTAGTTCCTTCATCCTTGTCCTTTTTTAGGGAACTGTCTTAAGAGATATTTTTTTAATCAGTAGATCCTACTGAGGGCAACAGAGGAAATTCTTGGGAGTATCAGAGGAGAGAGTTCTGTGGTGTTAGTTTATAGTTCTAAAAAATAAGAGGGTAGTAGTCCTCCCTTGGAAGGAAACTTGCTTCATTTGTAGACTGCCAGAAGATATGGAATACGTTGCCATGGTTCCATGCAATCAGGATTGATTCGTAGCTCAGCTTTCTGGGTACGCTTCTTCAAGGTATCTGTAAAACCATGATACAAGAAGAACTGGAATGTTATGGTAAATAAGAATCAGTATGCATGTGAGACCTTATGCCTTGGCCTTCTGGAGATGTTCGCCAAGGTTTGTGAGGACAGAAGAAACACATGCCAAGGGAAGCACTGTGTTAGCCTACTTTTTGGTGATTAGCAAGTGAAATTGTCTCTGGATACACTTCTGCAGCCATTCACTATAAATGGATTGCAGCCAGAATGCTGGTTATATGCCCTGAGAAATTAAATCTGTCCCTGAAGCAGAGGTTTGAGGTGACTGGAGTGCTCTAAGGTGTAGGATGACAGTCACCTATCTGCTGCAAATCAGGCCCCACAAGCTAAGCAACCCTGATCTAGCAGTTAAACTAACCTCATTATGACAACAAGAACTGATTGCTCTGCTGTTAATAATGGTCTTCATCACACCATTGCTGTGTGCAGGGTCGCACCACTGGTGTCATCCGAGCAAGGTTGAAACACTGCTGGAAAGTATTCCTATTAAAAAAGTTTGATTATTTTCCTAGTGTTCCTGTCGTACGGAAATGGTGAGAAGACTGTTGGGTTGGTGGGACCCACAGGCTTCTCCTGTACTGAAGTCATAGTGTTTTATTCCGTACAGGTTGCACGTGTGCAGGTCCTTTCCATAGCACCTACTGGGGGACTGACACAGATAAGGGTGGTCAAGTTCCCTGCTATGCATTTTGTATTGGGAGAGAACAGGGTTAGTCTCTCCACTCTTCCAGCCCAGGAAACAATTAGACTTTACATGGAGCGTATAGTGTGTTCGATCCTCCTTTTGTAATGTACTTCTGGGCCTTCCAAATAGTCTGACAACTTAAGGAGGTGTACGCTTTGAACCATGCTAGAAGGTCAAGTATTCCAGCCTTAAAAATGTGTTCTTAGACCTTTTATGAGGGGAAGGAAAAAATAAAAAGGCCACCAGATCTTTTTGTTCTCATTTACAGGGAGTTCATTCTGTCCCTTTCCTTTCCTGAGCTTTTTATAAACTCGAGCAAGCTGGGTTTGATTTGTCCCTGTATAGTTGAGATTTCTCTGTTACCTGCAGTACTTGTCACTCAGCTGAATACCTCAAGTCCTTTCCTTCTCTTTCCTTCAGGGTCTATAATGCCATGACAATGAAGCTCCAGATTAAAAGTTTATTCATGTCCTAGATGCTAGGTGATGTAGTCCTGTATGGTTTGGGTTTTGGTTTTGGTTTTTGGGGTTTTTTTGGTTGGTCTGTGATTTCTTGGCAGTCAAGGTGAACCTCTCAACCGTTTGGCATATCATGTTTTAGGGGATGGACAATCTCTGGGTACTTGAAAAGTTTAGTGGGAGAGTTCCTGGTTCTGAGAGACAGGTGGCCACCATGGCATGTACTTTGATATAAGGTACAAAGCCCCTCGGGGAGTTAAGGCTTATCTGTGTTATGGGTCCTGTTAGCCAAAAAGCTCTTAAGCTTCTGAGAATGTGCTGATGGCAGCAAGGCTCAAAGGACTGGAGCTGCTGAACGTGAGTAATTGGCTCTATTATTGGCCACCCCATATTTGTCAATTTTTTTCTATTATGAAACTACTTTTTCTTTTTTCTCTGTCACTACATTCTGAAAAATAAAACTGTTGTAGCCAGAAATGTGATTCAGAAAACTCAGAAGTCTTACCAAACTGGTTTTTTGTCAGTTCCCCTTTATCCAAACCTCCATAGTAGTTCCTTTCTTATGGTTCATGGTATATCATTCATAGTGATGGAGATGATGCATCTGTGTTTCTTAAATTACATTTGGTGTAATACTTGTGACACCATTCACTTCTAATACTTGACTGTCAAATGGCTTAGCTTTACTGTTGTAGTTTTTTGGACTAAGTTTTTGCAATCTATATTATAAACAGCCATCCTAAAATATTAAATACATTGAGTAAGGTTTTAAAAATAGCTGATTTTGCACAGTAAGCCTGAAGAAGCAGTGAAACGTTCAATATGCTGTGCATTTGCTACTGCACTGTATGGGTGCTCCCGCAGTGCATTAATAAAATAAACAGTTTAGACAGACTGAAAGGAGAAAGAAATGCTTATGTGAATAAAAACAATGTTTATCACTACACAACTCTGATTTATATTCAAAGTCAGACTCGAGAAAAAAAAATGAGTGTACATTTCAAGAGCTCTACCAAGTGTACGAGTGCTATTTGTACTTCAAGAGTTACGAAAATGAGATTGGGTTTACTTGAAACTGTGCAGGAGGAGTGTTCCTCCTTTTGTTCACTTGCATGTATTTGTGACAATGGCCTAACAAAGTGTCATGAACTCAGGTATTTTGTGAACTAGAAGATAACAAGATTAGAACATGCAATGCTGTTTGTGGTAGTCCTCTTCTCATTTAACTGTATGAGATGATTATCTGTAACCAGTTTTCTCAAGTCCATTATCAGTGTGTTTCCTTCAGCTTTAGCTGACTCTGGAACCTAACACTGTTGTTATTCTTGTTAAATTTGTTTACCCTTTTGTAATAGGGTTCTCTTCATATCTGGTACAGGTAAGGAAATTATTAGTAAAAGGGTTCCCAAAATGTGATATAGATACCATTTGTGGTATGCGTGCTGCATCGAAACGGCATGTTAACACTTCCTGAAGAGCCTACTTTGCGTTGCTTGGTGGGAAGAGCTCCCCTTTCCCTTAGTGGTACCTGAGAAAATGAGTTTGAGAACTGCTGCATTATAAGATTATTTTTTTAAGAAGTTGAATTCGGAAGCTGGATATAAAAAAAATGGCTTGGTAACGTCCAGTGCTTTGTTTTCCAATGTGATTTAAATACATATACATTAATTTAAAATTTTGGAAAAGAAATTACAAATGACGTGCTAGTATAGCATGTGACTTCAAATTACTTTCAGAGATGCTTTTAATCCCGATGTCCATACTGAGTTACTCCAGGGGCCAGCTATGTCATAAAAACCACAACCAGAAACTTGTTTAATGTACATCCAAATCAAGTCGTGTCATTATAAAGATCATCATGACCATTGGCCTGCTTTCCCCATTGCTCCAGCTGGACCATGGAAACGCTGTCTAGAATGTTCCAAGGCATATTTGACTTTGCTGAAGAGCCATGGATATATGGCCTATTATGCCAGTTGAGCATATGCTCCTGGAGCATGAATCACTTGTGCAAATATACAAATCTGAGGAGACATTGGTGTTGAGCTTACAGTAATGCAGTCTTTTCCTTGCAGCTGTCTCGAAAGATCTCTGGACACAGTGCCTTCCACATTTCATGTGCTGTACAGATCCTTGACAGGGGTCAAGATATTTCCGAAGTAGCTCATCAGCATCTCTGAGAAAGCTTCCAAAAAATGCATGTGGAGCACTGGATAGGTACTGCTTAAAGCCATCTTACTCAGTTTGTCTGTCTTCCGTTCAGTGCCATCCAATTTCTGAGCTCCTGTCATTGCTAATCAGTTATATGTCAATATTTTTAGGTCAGGTATGGACATAAATTGTGCCAGTTATGCAGCTTTGGAAAAATCTTTGTACTACTTTAGTCTGGAGTCTCCGAAGGAGATAAAAAGAGTATAATCACAAACATAGGAAAAAGTATATGATGTCAAAAGCTTTACAAAATAGGAGAATTGTGAGATGTAAGAATGTAAAGCTGAAACAATTTAATAGGAAGTTAGGTGTAAATTTAAAAAAAAAATAGTTTTATGGGTAAACAAGTAAATAGATTAGCCTCAAAAAAGACAGACAATGGTTTTCCAATTGGAAGTTGTATTACCACTAAGTTTAAAGCCTTGAGTTTGAGAATTGCTGGCCATTGGATATCAGGCAGTTCGACACCATTTATTACAGCAACAAATTTGGCATGAGTTTTGTATTCTGTTTGTTTTCAGTGGTATTTTTGTGTGCGAATAACACGTATCTGATTTTAAGAGATGGATGAATGTGAAAAATACACTTTTGAAAAATTATACTGGGCAAATATACTTTAGACCATTATGTTTTACGAAACTTGCTTCAGCATGTATAGTTCTTGCTTGCTCTCACTCCTTAGCGTTACAGGGAAGTGTTTTGAATAGCCTTTGATCATAAATTTGTTTCCAGAGAGCTGTCTGCTGTGCTGACTTATTTTTGCCTTATTAGGTGATTTTTGCAGTTCACAACTCCAGGAACTGTTGAGCTCCCTGGTTTTTCAATTCCTAAAGCTAAATGACAGCAGTTCAGTTCAGTTCTCCACAGAAAGCTCCCTGGAATCAAATTACCTTGCGTGCGGTGACACTGCCTGGATGTTATTTCCATTCTGGAGGGAATGGTGTTAGTGTTCGCTGTAGATTGTGTACTCTTGGTGAGCAGAGACTTCATTTTTAATTAAAGAATCGTTGCTTTTTGAGGGGAAAAAAAAAAAATTATGCTTCACTCTGTCAGCGAAACCATTTGAGGAAAGTTGTGGCGTTGTCTCCTGTCTTCTTGTGATTTCCCTCAAAATCAGATTAGTAGTTCTCAGTAGAACAAAAGTGCAAATGTGGTTTTGGGAGCCAGATGCTAATGCTTGTATTGCTCGGCATCAAAGCCATGGGCTCCTTCAGGCGGGTGACACTGGTGAGATAAGAGTGGGGGTGGACGATGGGTATACCCTCTGGTATTTGCAATGAAAACTAATAACCAGCAGAATGCGGCCGGTGACGGGGGCCCGGCGTGCAGCGGCCGCTATTGTGCTGTGAGGTGTGGCCCGAGAAACCAGAGGTCACCGGCCGTTTCACAGGGGTCTGGGCTGCTGGGAGCCAAACTGAGGGTGGCACGCTGCCATGCAGGACAGGCTTTTGTTAGCGTCTTATGTAACGTGGAAGTAAAAAATAATGCGGCTGTTAAATAATGCAGTCATTAAATGCAGCTCTTTGTTCCCTAATCAGAGATTCATGAATACTCCAGCTGTGAGCCTGCCTGGCTCTGGGTTTCTTAACTATGTTTGAAAAGCCTCAGTCAGGACCTTATGGACTTTGAAAGGGCGGGGGGAGGCTTGAGGATTTTTCTTCAGTTGTTCTTGAATTATATTTATTGGGTTCTTCCTGTGACACATAGATTTCTTTTTTTTATTTTTTTTTCCTTTCAGTTGGTAGTTCAGGGCTAGAGATGTAGGTTTTGAAACTGATATTCTAAGCTTTATGCATCTCATCAGAAAGTATAGCTTTAAGAAAAATTACCCATTATGGCAAGACTTAGTGTTGTAAAGGTTGGCAGCAGTGTGTTGCAGGAGATGGACTAATCAGAGAGGAAGGAACTTTCTCACTGTACTGCAGCACTGTACAGTTTGTCTGACATGTTTTGCTTAGTTTTGTTTTCTTTTGAGGAATTAGAGATTGAACTTCACCAAATACTAGATTTCTGACCTGATGAATCATTGATCTATATTAGGATGATTTAAAAATCAGTAACTTATGTTACTGCAATTTATTTAATTTATGTATAGTAGTGTTTTCTTCTACAGTATTTTCTCCGTGGCTAACAACTTTTATTACAAGTAGTGCATGAAATTTAGAAAAAAAAAATTGTTAGCCTAATGTAATAGAAATTGTGTATGTAGTACAAATCGTACAGGGGTTAAAGATAACACTGTTGGCTGCTGTGACTTGTGACCTATTAACTATTAACTCTTTGCCCTTTTTTTGGTGGGTGAATTGTATTAGTCATATAATTATTTAAATAAATCCAGGTAAGATGTGAATTTTTAACGTTAATGAATATAATTCTTCCCAAAAAAACCCTTAGGTATTATAATGTAAGTTTTATATTCCAAATTCTATGTAAATTGCTTTTTTATTCATTTGTAGATACCAAGTTGTTGGACAAAAAAACCCCTGCTTTTTATTCACATAGTAAAATCATTCATAGGTATTGAAAAACAGAATGTCGTGGTGGGTTTTTTTAATTCCCACTGCTAGCCAGTATTTATCAACACCTAATATTCATACTGCATGTTTCAAGTCTGAATCGATTAAATCAATGTGACACGCTGAGGCCGGGCCAAGTCTTGTCTAATCAGCAGTCAGCACTGTTGCTCTGGCATGAGACTCCCAAAAATAGAAACGCAAGAAGTCAAACAAGTAAGTGGAAGGGCACTAAAAGAAAAAGTGCTGCTAATTCCACTGTTGACTTTCTGTCTAATGGATTCTTGTTCCCAGGCCACGCTAAGTAAAGCAACTGGCGCAGGGTGTGTTTCTGCAGATGGCTCAGCAGTGACACACGCGGCCCAGCTGGTTGACAGGTGTTTGATTTGTATTTAACAAGTATCTCACACAAGCCAGATTTTTTTTTTTTAAACAGATACTGAGAAGTTAGTCAGCTGATGCATTTTCTTCAGAATTAACACCCCTTTCACTGTGCTCCCTTTTTGTTGTGAATGGCAGTTCTTCTGATTTTTCCCTTACAAATGAAGACAGCATCATTTTAGTTTATAATAAGACAGGTACTAAATAGGAGAAATTAATTTATAGTTAACTTTATTTAATAGTTGTAACCTGTTACCTTTACATGTGAAAGATGCACAACAGTTTGTTTATAGCTATTGACAATAAGATCTCAATAAATGCTTATTTAGCTCTCCACTTCTTAGAATGAAAATTCCCTTAAAAAGTATGCATGGAAGGAGAATGACAGACTTCTGGGGTATAGCTGTCACACTCTGCATTCGTGTGTCTTCCCATAATGTGAGAAGGTCTTGGGACTTTGTGTGGCACAAGCCTGGAGTAAAAGAAATTCCCTGCCCAGAGGAGCCTACAGTATTGATAGAGGTGCACCCAAGGCTGCGAGGGAAGAGCGAAGATGGGAAACTACTTAAACTACTTCACAGACGAGAATAGTGTACAATGCTATTCCTTATTGATTTTGTTGTAAGCCACATAACAGCTCGCTGAATAATTGGAGGGAGACTGTCTCAATAGTGGCCTGCTTATTTAATTACACTTTGGGGGCTTTGTTTTGTTTTAATAACTGTGAGTGGAAGAAATTATGATCTTTATGGCATTTGTTAGTCAGTGCCGTGATAGCAACTCTGCTGGCAAAACCAGCAGTGGAAATAGTAGAGTATCAGGATGCTCTTACAAATCATCTTTGATTAATGTAAACTCTCAGAGCCAGAACTAGCCAGTAGGATGTGTAATATAACAGTGACTACAGCCAGTTTTGTCTTCCCACCCACTCCTCACTCTCCCCGGCCCCATTTCTTCATACTTTCATCTGAGCATTTTTCTTTTCTGGTATCAAATCCGTGAGGTGGAAGAAGGTGAGACTTCAGGAACTGTGAACAAAAATGCATGGCTCTTCGCAGTGACAGGGTTATAATGCCAGTTGTGAAACAGCCAGAAGAAATACCACCCTGTAGAATGTAGTGTACTGGCAGTACTTCTACTGAACCTCACAAGAATGAGAAAGGAATGCAGCTGGAGAAATGGCTGTCACAGTAGTGTTGATTCTCTAAATAAATACTGGGTTTTAGTGAGAGGATGATTAAAAACTCATGCAGAGAGCCTGTGCCCCTCGGATAGTGGACTAGCTTCTTTCTGTCAGGCATCCCACATGTGGGATACGGAGTAGGCTAACAAGCCTCAAAGAGGTTACGAAAAGGGCCTGAAAGGAAAAGTCGCAATCCTATGAGGCTGAGATGTCGCTGCTCCCCACAAAGCTGCTGAGAATTGATAGTAGTGGGGGACACCTGGAGACTTACCCTTAAGGTTCCTGTGCTGACAGTGGATCCGCTGATCCCACACTCACAGATGGGGAACTGTCTGCTGGAGTCCTAGGTACATGGTTGGTATGTCCTCTTCATCCAAATACTAGCCCATCCCCAAAATACATCAAATGCCACAAGCCGGTTGTTGTTTTTTTGTTTTTTTTTTTTTGAAGTGAGGAGATATATTTCTTGGGAAAGTCTTAACCTTCTGAGTGTAAATGGAGACATGGAAACTGTATCTTGAACTGCTTTATTTATCAATAGTTGATAGGAGATTTGCAGCAACACAAGCACACCAGTAATATGGTATTTCAGAAAACGTACTCATCTGAGTTAGTTCCTAGATTGGAAATTCCAGTCTATATGCATTCTATTTATTTTTGATTCACCTTAAATCCTTAGTTTTGCTACTGCTTTTTTGCATTTCATATCTGTGTGGTTAGACATTAGACTTAAATGTTTAATGGTCTGTGGGAGAGATCTTTGTTAGTGTAAACTGACATTGGTACTAGCTGAGAATCTGCCTCCTGAATCTTCAGGTTGTGGAAATGGATAACAATGATGATGGCGATGATAATGATAATTCCTGCAGTAAAGTAAACTTCGGGCTCCAATTATTATGGTGAATGTAATAGTCATAACATATTTTAATATTTTGAAAAGACCTCAGAAATTCATTAATACTGGATAATGCTTTTTAACTTATGTTTAGCATTATTGCATTTCAGATATTATTCTAGCAAGGTCATCTTGCTAAAAGGTCAAGATGAATTTCCCGTTCTGTTGAAACTTTAATAGGATTTAGATTTGCTTTAATGCTGTGTTATGGCTGGGTTAACAATAAATCAATAGATGGTGTGTAAATCAGGCAATTTTTCTTTTGACAGATCTACTGTAAGGGAAAAAACATAGTTATAAAAATCTATCCATGAGTTTCAGTTCAGATTTTTTTTCTACTGTGTTGCTTCAGATGATAGAAATATCCAACTGGCTAGACTTAATTTTCTAAACTATTCATCCATAAGACATTATGAATCTTTGAGAACCTTTTGCAGCCAGAAGCCTATTTGCCTGTTCTCAGTACTCTACAGGAAACATTCTCATGGTTATCATTTGCATTTTCTTTACGCTCTGTGTATGGTGTTGTCTGTCAACTGAACTGGGTTGTTTTCAAGCCCATGCTCAATTCATGTCTCCACCACATTTTTAAATAACAATATGAAAAAAACCCCAACATTATCCACTTCTATGTAGTAAAGTATGCATCTTACCTTTCTTACTGAAGGAATGTAACTGGATGGTGGGCCGTTAAAAAGCTGTTGATTCATTTGACTCAATCTGAAAACTGGAGGAAAAAATTGTAAAGGCCCTTCAGGCTCTTGGACAGCGTAAGACTAAATAAGAGGCTATCCTGTTCCACTGCTCTTCTGCATTGCCTAGAACTTTCCCCTTGCTTGTAAAGCACCATCATTACAGCCCCTGAGGGCTCCACAGGGGCTAATTAGTTTCCTCTCACAACTGAGGAACTAAACCCAAACTACCCAAGGTCCTGGTTATGTGCTGATAATATGTTCTGCCTTCATTTTTCTCCTCTATTTGCTGTTTAGTTCCTTGCAGTTCAGTTCTGTTCTATTTGAAATCAGTGGCATTTAAGAGTGGTGACTGGAAATGTGCCTTTTGGACTGAGTCGTCACTTCTTGATGAAGAAGGTCAAGAAGCTGGCAGTTGTCACTTCTTCAAGGATGTACAGTAGTGGTAAATACCACTTGTATTTGCTAAATGCAGAAAGAACACCTACTGACAGCAGAGGCTCTGCTCCTGCTGATACGTTTTTTGACTATATAAAACCCGCTCATTGACATCTATAAAAAGGTTCCAGTCAGTTCATTATCAGTTTTCAAAAGAAAAAAAAAAAGGCAATATGCTGGCCTGTAGTTACGCATAAAACTAAATGGAGTGATCCTTTCTTCTAAGGTTTTCAGGTCCTCGTGTTGTGTGAAAATAACTCGTGGGAGTGAAATATAGAAACAAACTTTTAACTTATGCACTTTATTTGTGAAATGTGTGCTTTCATGTATTTGAATGTAGAAATTGTGCAAGTTGCAAGCTTTTTAAGGCATGCTAATAGCAAAAAAGGAAACTGTGCCAACTAAAGAGTGTAGTCTGGAGTAAGGAGCACTTTGGCCTTGTTCTCTGAAGCTCTGAGCTGCCTCTGGCTGCTGATTCAGTAGTTTGCATGCAAAGCACCGAAACATAAATTTTCAAGTGTAGTTTAATTTGGAGTGTATTAGCATTTAGTTGCCTGAATGGATAGACAAGTCAGACTTGTCCCAAAGATGGGTATTGAGAAGGGTTGGGAATGAGAAAAAATTGATGCCTCCTGAACTCAGATTATGTTATTAGGTGCAGATGAGGGTAGTAGGGTGATTCTCATTTGTCTTTCTCTTGAGCAGCTACATAAAAAAGCCACAGGAGCCCTGATCACGAGGACACGAGTCCTCTGACCAGCTCTTGGCCAAACCATGATGTATCTGCTCTGCTGGGGCTGCTGTGGAAGCAGGACAGAGCAAAGGAAACAAAATATTTACCTGTCACAAGCTCTTTTTTCTCATACTATTTTAAGGGAGGATCTTATGCTTGCTCCCATGGGTCAAGTTTGCATCAAGGATAGTGCTGAGTAAATACTCAGCAAGTGCTGAGAACTGGTAGTTCATCAGTAACCAAAAGGGAACAAAAGAATCAGTAGAGGCAGTGAAACCAAAATGTCATAATATTTAGCAGAAACTTCCTGGCATGACTAATGCAGGAGATTCATGGGGCAAGTCTTCTATCAGGTCATCCTAACCACTAACAGGAGCCTGTTTAAAGAAAGAAGGAAATATTCCAGTAGGCTAAGGAAGGTGTCATATAGTGGAGTATAATTGGTGTGGGATTTTTATTTGTGAAAGGCAAAGCTCTGCCCCCACTGGTGGCTCTGCACTGGCTCAGTACGTGCTCCACGGGGAGGATGCTGCTCAAGCCCTCTGACAGTACGTTGTTGAACATTCCGCTCCATTTCTGCAATGCTAAAAATAGTTGTCCTCATTTTAAAACACCGGGCTATTAGATTATTCCGGGGGTCTGGCATACTTAGGGTAATGGAAGGCACATATCCATAAATTATCAAAACTGTAAGTAGCGTTTGACTGTGCTGATTATACTTCTATTAAGATGAGTTTTCCTTGCTAGTAACCCTGGAGTACCAAGTCTATTCTGTAAATCAAGCTCCTGTCAGTGCCCCAGTAAATTTAAAAATAAAAGGAAAAATGTTTGTGTTTCTTATTGAGGATGGAGAAGCATCTGACTGCTTCTTGGTGGTTTTGTTTTGTTTTTGTTTTTTTGTTTTTTTTTTTAAATTTCGCAGGATCATGTCTGCAAAATGCTTGAAGTATTTTATAGTAACTGTTTCTCTTTCCCAGCCTTAAAGAGAATCTCACGATGTTGCAGCATGTTTGCCATTATAAATCATGTTCATGCCTAAAATGTTCCAAATAGCAAAACGCATTCCAGGTGATTGATACAAGTTTCTCTCAACTTTTTTTTTTAGTGATTAGATAATGTGGTGCCTAATTAATTTTTGGCACCATGTTGTTTGGTAGTACAAGTAACCAATGCACTTTAAGTTCACATACTTGTATGCTAAGATAGCCTCTCCTTTTATTTTCTTTTAATCTTTTTTAATGTGAAAGTCTCTTATTTTGGGGGAAAAAATAGCTAAATGTGGAAGTCAAGGTATAAAAATTAATGTAAATGCATTCTAAGGAAGTTGCTAAGTGTGCAGATACGAAGTATCTTACTGTATCTTGAAAACCTTTAGGTATAAACTGAATCTCTAATTTTATAGGGTGTTGCAGTACAGTTACAAGCTGCAAAATCAATAAATGATAAATACATTAAGAACCATGATTATAAATACACTGTATGTTTCCAAAATAGTTAAAGCAAGCACAACATTAATCATTTTAGATTTAATAAGAATCAGTATTGATGTAGGAGGTTATTTTTGCATTGTTGTGTTGAAGGGATAATGATTTGTAGAACACTGATTAAAAGGTGCAAGGCAAAACATCTATGGCTTGTGTCCACCAAAAAAAAAAAAGTGAATGTGGGTTTTTTCTAGTATACAGTGATGCACTATAGCAGGGAAGATGAAATATTATCTGGTAACTGTTAAACTCTGAAGAATTTTTCTGAATTCATGTTATAAATCTGGAGAAAATGAAGGACCAAGGATTGCTTGTAATGATTAATTCGAATTTTTCCCCAGCACGCTACCATCTATTTTTACAGAGGGGTGCTGGAAGGAAGATGTTGGAAAGTGTGCCATGAGTGGAGTTACAAAAAATGCCATTTTAACAAGATATTTTAAGCTGTATTTTAATTGTTGTATATCGTGAGTCCTTTGTATTTATTTGCTTAATTACTCGTATCATTTTGATGAGTAATTGTTCTTTTATTGTCTCTTTCTGTTGTTAAGAGAGACTGGAGTCTTTCCTTTGTCTCTGTTCTTTTTCTGTGTCTGTGAGGCATTTGTCTTCTGCTTGGCTTGGAATCAAATGAGTGAATTTCCAAAACTTTCTTTTATTGCTGAATTCTGGCTTGGCTAGAAAACTGAATTGGATGGTGTGCAAGTTACTAGGGCAAACTTCTGTCAAGGAATTAAGACCCATGAATGGAATGGAGAAAGCATTTTGATTTTAGATTCCTTTAATAAGTCTGCTAAGCTCTCACTCAAGGTCTTAGGGGCGTGGATGAATTCTTCTAACGGAACTTAGGTCAGTAACTTTAGACTTATTGAGACGAAAATTCATGCACTTCATGGTGACATATTTCACGAATCTGTAAATGGAGGGTGGTTCTCAGCACTGAGTGGCAGAGCCTGGTTCTCACTAGGTCTATAACTAACAGACTTTGCTAAGAAGGAATGGAAAAGGAAACCACTGCAATATTTTATGCTTTAATCTAAATGAGATTACTAGGTTTTTAGCTGTACGTTTTCCTTGGAAAGCCCTATATTAAATGCAGAATTTAATTGTCTGTAGCTTTCAACTCAAGGCTTTTTTTTTTCTTTTGCTCAATTATTTCTTATTCAGATACTGAAGGTGGCGTTTACCATGTTATTCAGCTTGGATAGTTACCTTTCAAAAAAATTTTTATTATAAGGTGCTTGTTGTGCTTGTTTGTACTTATGCTCAGTTGCTGAGCAAAACTTTTAAGCATCTGGTTTCTTGAGTGGAATTTACAAACCCAAGTCAGATTCTTAATTTTTCACGGGCATTGCAAGGAGAAAGTAATTTGAGGGGCAGAGGGTGACTAACAGTCAACTGTACAGCTGAGTTAATTTGCTCTTTTAAAATATGGGATAGAGGAGGCAGTAATTTAACAACATACACAGAACATTCACTTAGGAAGTAGGAGAAACGGAGTTTTGTCTGCCTGATTGCACAGGATCAAGATTTGCATTTCCTCCTGCCGAGTAGGTTGTGCACTCTCACAGAGACAGGGAAAAGATCTAAAACTCCCCTTTGAGTGGAGCCTAGAAACCAGTAGTCAGCTTCGTATGTACGACCGTGGTTCATATGTACTCCCTGGGGTGCCTAATAGTTTAATGGGCTCAAGAACCTAATAGGTATTAGGGAGAGAGTAGAAGCTGTGTCGCCCTTGTTGGGATTTTAGGTATGTGGGTAGTATGCAAGTGTCTTCTGAAGTATTTTCTTCTGAATCAGAGTGTGAAATAAAACTTAAAGGTTTCCATGGGATCTAAGCACTCTAATCTTTTTTTGTTGTCCAGTTGTCTGAAGCAATGTACAGCCATATGTGCTGCATAATTAGATTACCTGTAATTGCTAGTTGCCTAATATTTGGAAAGTTTTTTAACCAAATACAAGTCAACAGACACGAACAATCTTAGACATCAATTCAGCTGCTCTGTAGAAAAGAAAAGAGAAGCAATACGTGTCCAGATGTCTTTTTTTCTCTTAATTTAGCTCAGTCATGAGTTAGGACTGTAAAATGATGACTATGTACATTTTGTTTCGGGGGGAGGCTGGCTTAGTAGGTGCTCCTGGCATACCTGGTCTTACTGGTTCCAAGGTAAAAAAACCCAACCAAACAAACAAAAAAAAAATACCCGTAACAAAACAAACGAACGAAAAAACCCACATTTTATGCATTTTTACGCTCAACGTCCTTTTTGCCAGCTGTCCAGTATCTACATAAATTGTTTTTGAATTACATATCCAGTTTCTGAGTTGCGTAATGTGACAGGAACTTTACTATCAGCTTCTCTTTCAAAAGAGAGAGGGCATGGGGTGTGGTGTTAGAAACCTGCCTATTGGTATAGAATCATAGAATGGTTTGGGCTGGAAGGGACCCGAAAAATCATCTAGTTCCAACCCCCCTGCCATGGGCAGGGACACCTCCCACTAGACCAGGTTGCTCAAAGCCCCATCCAGCCTGGCCTTGAACACTTCCAGGGATGGGGCTTCCACAGCTTCTCTGGTTAGCCTCTTCCAGTGTCTTATCACCCTCACAGTGAACAATTTCTTCCTAATATCTAATCTAAATCTTCTCTCTTTCCATTTAAAACCCTTACCTCTTATCCTATTGCTAACATTCCCTGATAAGGAGTCGTTCCCCATCTTGCTGCCCATTGTAAGCAAAGATCA
>VYZM01008056.1:0-97713 GCA_013398915.1 Dromas ardeola
ATAGTCCTTAACCAGATAACTTACTGACCTGAGTGCTCCTTCATTGTCTGTACCCGTGCAGAGTTTACCTGGCAGTATGTTGGTGTGTATAGGAGCCATACATCACACTGCACCCCAGGTGTTGCAGGGGATGAGCTAACCCTGAGCCAAGCCAGTTCTCCCATTCTCATGTTTTGAACAAACCTGGATGTGCAAACCTCAGGTAGGGGTAATCTCTGACAGCAATGCCAAAAGCCTCTGTCTCTCCTCTTGCCCAATACATCCTCTTGATCCTTTAAAGAAGTCAAGAAAAATCAAAATGGAAAGACAAGAGCTTTAAAGAGCTCCCAGGCAGCCCAGTGTACGTGATTATGCTGTGGGGCAGGGTGTAGCCTTGGAAGCATAAAGAGTGGGTAGAGCTCTGCTCCTGTCACCTGAGATGGCGGCTCTTTAAAGCCGCTCTGTAGCTGTAGACAATGTCATAAAGAAACCCAAGGTGACCCTCAGGTGTGAGGGTACCATGTTGCAGCTGTGTGTAAAGGCGGTAGCTCTGGTCCTGGAACACTTGCATTGAGGCCAAGGAGTCCTGACCCTTGGCAAGGCTAATTAGGCTGAGCATATTGCTATGATGACGAGACGCAACGTTCTTTTTGTTCCAGAGCTCATCCAAGTTAATCACTACGTTGTACTGCCTTATGCAAGGCAGAGAAAATACTGTCTCCATTTGATTCTGATGAATATGATACAATACCCAAAGGCTGGTTGAACTGGGGGGCATATGTGGAAATCAAGGCATAGATAAGCTACAAATAATATTAGATGGATACAATAATCTTGAGAACAAGAAATGATATAAAGTGTACCATAAATGATATCACAAATGATACAAGAAATGATATAAAGTGACCAGCAGAAGTAGGGAGGTGATTGTCCCCCTGTACTCAACACTAGTGAGGCCACACCTTGAGTACTGTGTCCAGTTTTGGGCACCCCAATACAAGAGAGATATCGAGGTGCTGGAGCGAGTGCAGAGGAGGGCAATGAAGCTGGTGAAGGGCCTGGAGAATAAATCTTATGAAGAGCGATTGAAGGAGCTGGGACTGTTTAGTTTGAGGAAGAGGAGGCTGAGGGGAGACCTCATCACTCTCTACAACTACTTGAAAGGACATTGTAGAGAGGTTGGTGCTGGTCTCTTCTCCCAGGTAATTAACGATAGAACAAGAGGGAATGGCTTCAAGCTGCAACAGGGTAAGTTTAGACTGGACATTAGAAAAAAATTCTCCACAGAACGAGTGGTCAGACACTGGAATACGCTGCCCAGGGAGGCGGTGGAGTCACAATCCCTGAATGTGTTTAGGAGTCGTTTAGATGTGGTGTTGGGGGATATGGTGTAGGGGAGAACTTTGTATAGTGGGGTTGATGGTTGAACTTGATGATCCCAAGGGTCTTTTCCAACCTGAATGATTCTATGATTCTATGATAATCATTTAATTCAGGGAAATAACAAATGGACATTTCCAAATGACACCAAATCAGTATTCCCAGTGTGAAGGGACTTTGTCTCATAAGTATTTGAGATAAAGTATGGAGCACAGTATGAATGTGGAGTAGCATAGTAGGGCTAATAGCACTGGGGAAAACAGGTGTCAGTGGTTTGCAAAATGTTTTGGGGGATCCTGGTAAAGTGGACTTACATTTGCTGGTATTTTAAAATATGTGGTCCTAAAGCATGTGGCATCTAAACTGAGGCTGGTGGTCTGAAGTGCGGTGGAGGGGAGGAGACACTCATGAGGATATAGTGCCCAGGCTAAAGATTGGGAAATCGAGTGAGAAATCACAGCCAGAAACAAAAAAATGCCAACAAGAAAAATGACAGAAAAGGAGAAAGCTGATGGGATTACAGCTACTGAAGAATTAGTTCTGCAGCAGAGCTCACCTCAAAAAGCTTTGGGATGTATGGAGGAGATGTCACTCCGTGCTCTTATGGGTGCAGAAATTACAAGACAGACATCAGCATTTCCAAGGACTAGGGGGTCAGCTTCTCTTTGTAGGTATAATCTCCGCAGCTTTTTTTGCTGTAAGGAATTTAGCCTGATCACTCAGGTTAGATCTGGGCAGCCTCATTCTTTCCCTTTAATACAAAATGCACGGTCCAGGCACACAGCAAGCCTTGGGCTCGGATGCACCCTCATCTCTTCTTGGGCACATCAGGTATGAATGTGGCCAATTGGTATTCAGAGCAGCCAACCGCAGGCTGCTGGGCAGAAGGTGAAGTACGCCTGTCCTTGGAGACCACACTTTCAGAGCTGTGTTGGCACTATCTTTTTTTTTTTTTTTTNTTTTTTTTTTTTTTTTTTTGAGAGTCCAGACATGCTGCTGTGTGATCAGGGCAGAAGAAAAAGGCAGCTAAATATTGTTCCCCCTAGAAGTTTGTTCTTTGAACTCTGATGAGCTTTGGTGCTGTTTAGTCCCAGGGCAGACTCCGCAGTTTCCAGATCTAGTAGGAAATACTGGAGGCAAGAAAAGCTACCCTCCCTTGCAGAGCCTGGCAGCAGAGGACGTATTTTACTGCTGAGCTTCCCAATCCATCTAGCAGTGTAACCTCTTCCAAATATGATGAGACATCAATTGCTTTTTGAGACACACAGAGCTTTCTCCTGCCCTGTCAGCCTCTTTAGTGTGTTTCCCTACAGGGGGGTTTATTTGATTACATTATCATATAGCACTGTAGCTCCCTACTGATCTCTCTGATGGTGATCAGCAGGAGCCAGTGGGCTCCAATTGCAAAGACAGACTCTCTGCTCTCATATATAAGCAGGTATCTGTCCTCAAAGGAACATGCACTGCCCAGAAAAATAGGATGCTTTGGTCTGGTTTGGTCTAGATTTTTGAAGAAAAAATTCCTTTTCCTGTGATACAGGATATTTTTTGATGTGTAGGTAAAATATGAGGAGTTCACATCTTACCTAAAGCAAGCTTCTCCACCAAATCTGTTGTACAGGGATAAAAACATACAATGCATATTTCTCTGGAAAAAAAAAAAACACCTAAAAAATCAATTTAAGATAAACTTAATATAGATTTAATATCCAATTAAAACTTGTGTTGTTGTCCTGGGATCTTATCTACATTTTTGTGAAGTTATTTTTTTAAGAACAGACAGAAAAGACTGATAACCCTCCGAGTTTGCTTCTGTAAACAGGATCTTATCTTAAGTAAGATGCCCAGGAGCAGCATGCGGAGGGGGATCCTACTGGCTGTTTTGTGGGTTCCCATTCTCGCTGTGCTGGAAGGGGTGCAGCTTAGAGTCCCTTCGCTATCGCTTTGTGTTTTAAACTTGCAGTTAAGTGGGTTATGAAATACCATTCTTTGGGAGGAAAGTTGCTTTTGATTGTTTGCTTTTCTCTCTCGTCTCTTTTCCTCCTGCTCTCTCCAGGCAGTTGCTCTCGGCTTCAGCGAGACACACTTTAACAAAGGTCCCGTGTCCCTTAGGAAAACTGCTGCATGAAGACCGAAGGCGTCGGACCCCTGGTTGAGGAGCAGGCAGGCACATCCCTGCAGGGACCCCCCTTCCCTCAAACTGTTTATGAAATTGTAAACCAGGCTGCAAGAGGGAGACGGTTGGGAGGCAGAGGGGAGGGGGAGCTCATTCCTCCTCCCTTTCTGTCTCAAAGCCTTTTGCTTTCCAAGCTCAAATGCTCACTGAAATCTGACGCCTGGACTGCATATACTGTGAGACGTGGGCATGCCCTTGCAGTGCACTGATTTCCTCTGCAGCTTGGAGAGCCAGAGCCGCGCTGAGGCTCCCAGCAGAGGAGCCACTCCGTCAGGCAGCCAGTGCCACATCACTGTGGTGCCTGCGCAAGGGGTTCCAGCATGGTCCTGAGGCTCCTGCTCCTCCTCGGTGGGCTGATTAGGGCCACCGAGCCGGCGCCCCGCTGTGAAACTGGCCAGGAGACCCTAGGTAAGGCGAACCACCCCAGAAGCCCCCCTTCTTCTGTCTTTCCTTCTTTTGGAGATGAGCAGAGAGAAGGGCTCCAGCTTCGAGGCGAGGGAGGCAGGAGTTGTCACTCTCCCCTAGGAGGGGATCGGCTCTTTGGAAATCTGCAGACTGCCAGTGATGAAACTGGGGTTGTGGATGGGGAAGGCAGGCAGTGGTGGGGCTCTGCAACAGAAAAACAAGTCTGGGATGTAAGGGAATGTAATGTTTCCCCATCGCTGTCTTTTAAGGCCACGTGTGGATGTGTCTTTCTGTCAGTGTATGGAGTTCCCAGTCAATAGGATCCCCCTCGCTGTTGTGGGGAATGCAGAGGATTCACCCCATCTCTGGCCCTGCCTTCTAGGAACGTGGTAGTCAGATTGCAAGAAGATGAACTTTCAACCTTCTGTGTGCTTTTCTGCTTAAGAAAAAAAATCTTCTCCTTACATTTAGCTTTAGGTCACTTATTTCAAGTCCAAAGTATGAGAAGATTTATTAGGATCTGACAGCTGTAGGGTGTGTTTTAGCTTGCTATAAGCAATATGGAATTTGTATGAGTTGATTGGCTGGAAAAGCAGATTTACACATTAGAATAAAGGTTAGATGGGAACATGCTGCTAAATGGATTAACAGCTTTTGGTTCAGTAACCAGTTGACTAATAAAAAATACTAACATTCTCTTTTAAAAATGCTTGGTATTTTTAATCAAGTGGGTTTAATTCAGATTTTATTTATGTGGGGACAGCAGAGAGGTGAATTCCAGTCAAGTGACAAGGTCTACTCCAGGAAAACTATTTTCAGAGGGTTCAAACTCAAAACGATTCAGAAAAATATTTATTTTATGGGAATACAGGAAGGGATAAGTTAACCTGAAACTGACCTTAATGTTACCCAGGGAAGTTCAGTGCTTAAATATAAGCCGTAGACTGTTGCTGGCATTGAACTGCTACACAATGCAGTCCATGTGCCGTGTACTGCGTATAATTTGAGAGCGCTGTTCCCATGAACATCAAAGTGAGGTCTACCGCAGCCTGAAGGGATTTTATTTTTGGATAAAGCTGCACAAAGAGAAGTGTTGTAGGCTATTTACAGCCAATTACAGGAAGAGGCTGTGTGGTTTGCAGCATGTCCTTTCTCTGTGAGGTACGATTCTGCTCCAGTTCCAGCTGATCAAAGTTTTGCCATGGGATATTAATCCTGGTAACCACAAACACAGGGATCATCGAGGGGTAACTCTGCTGTGGCAGACTGTTTTGTGTGTGTCAGCAACTGTGCTGTCTTTAGGGGAGGGCTTGAGAAAAGGCAGGCAATGGAAACACACCTTGCATGTGGTGGGATTACACTGCTGAACGTGGCCCTAGAGGGATGGCTAGTGGTAGGGAAAGTGAGCTGCCAACATCACTACCTGGCGTGCAACGGGAGGAAGGGGCATGCTTCACACTGGAGGGATGTTGGACCAGGAAATAAACTAGCAGTTTAGCAGCTTGGACATTGAGAGACCTGCCAGATTTCTCAAGGGGAGATAAGGTCACGTCAGGCCACATGAAAAGAAAGGGGACTGCAATGCTGAACGCATTCATGAGGAGACCTTGCAGGGGTCTCCTCTCAACATCCAGGGCAGTAGGTTATGTCTTCAGTTGTAGCAACAGGAGTTTCTCCCCTGTTTTGGGATCCCTTGGGCAGATCTCTGTGGATCTCAGTGGCCAGACCTGTGGTGCCCTGCAGGAGGAGGGCAGGAGGGAAGGGCAGCAGGAACCAATGCCACTGTCTAACTCACAGCAAGGCTGGAGCTGGTTGCTGCAGACTGCCTACCCTTCCCAGTGATATTTGCTCTGCTGTGACTCATTTTGCTTTTTTTAATAAGAAACTGAAATGAAACGTGGTTAACAATACCAAGATCCTTACGAAATATTTTGTGCTCTTCTGTTAAGAAAAATAAGGAAATCATTACTGTCATCCAGCCCCACAATATGGGACAGGCATCACACACTGTGTTGGGAGCTTTTTGAGCAGCAGCTGGGAACCATGGCACTGAGAGAGGGCAGATTCCTTCTCCTCGGCTGTGTCCTGTATCCTTAGGGAGCCAGTAAGCCACTGTCTCTTGCAGTGATAAGATCCTACGCTGCCCCATTGCGAGGCAGCACTTCCAGACCCTGATGAGTTTTACTGGCTTCTTAGCCTCTAGTTTGGGTGAGAAAAGCACATCTTAGCATGTTTGCCCTGAAAGGTGGCCAGCCTTTGGTGGAGGGAGCTAATAGCCCGGGTTCCTGTTTTATCAGAGTTGTGCACGTCTGCTGCTGTCTGATGCAGTCCAGTGGTTAAATGCAGCACTTTACCATCACTGACAACAGCAGTAAAAACAAAGTAGAAGTAGGCTGAAGTGACGTGCCTCAAATACTAGAATCAGGTGACTTTCCTTGCAGCTGGGGACAGCTCTACCATTGAGGTGCTGCCAGGGGTCAGGCTAAGGATGCAAAATAACAGCGATAAGACCTTCCCTGATCACTCATGTTCAGAGAGCACTTTGTTGGGGACTTCTCGGGCAGAGGAACGCTCAAGCGCGTGTGCGAAGCCCCAGGGCTTACAGGGTGAGTGAGCGGGGAGGCAACAGCCGGGCGCTGGCGGCTGCCCGGGTCCCGCTCCCGGCGGGGCCGCCCGCTCAGCGCCGCCTCCGCCACCCGCCCGGCGCCGCGCCGCCGTCTGTGGTGCCACCGTGTGGGCTCCTCGGCTTGCACAGACGGCTTCTGGGGACACACCGGAGCTGGGCTGAGTTCAAACGTAAAAGGGATGCCTGAGGCTTTTGCCACTCCCCGCTCCCTCTCCGAGCATTTGCAAGGTGTTTCGGGTCCCCGGGATCGCCCGTCAGATGTCGCGGCGGAGGAGCGGAGCTGTCTGATGGAAGCTGCGGAGGTGGGAGGGCAGCTGGGGCGCTGCTCCCAGGGTAGCCCTGGCTGGCACTCTTGTCACCTGTGGGCTTCCTCCTCTCCCAAGCACTTTGGTGTTTCCTGGCTGGCTCTGCTCCTGGGCCAGACATTGCCCCATCCTGAAGGTCTCAGAGTCTAACCTCTGGAGATGGCAGGGAATGGGGAGTAATAAGGAAGAGACCTGGGGAGGGGAAAACCACCGAGGTGGGAGGCAGGGGACAGGTACTGTATTTCTTCTGGGACCCAGAACAGCTTCTGTGTCACTAGCTCCTCTCTAAGCTATGCCATCGAGTAAGATTGATTGTCTTCTGGAAAGTCAGGCTGATCGAAAAACTGGATTCACCTTTCCCCTCTCCTTCTCTGGCGTTCCTATCTCCATAGTGTGCCGTGATTTATTGCTAAATGACAAAAGGAAAAGCCATTGCCTTCCCTGAGCTTCACACTGGCCCCAGCTTCATGGGACCATTGCTTCACTTGCTGTGGACATTTCTAATGTTTCCTGGTGAAACCCCTGTCTGTGCACACACACGCAGGCAGAGCCTCTCCAGCTACTGCTGCTCTCGTGCGTGTGACTGCACTGGGTGACGTGGCAGTGGCCTGGGGTCTGCTCCTCTGCCCCAAGGCCAATGGTGCCGGCTGGGTCCCTTGCCCTGCTGTGGCTGGCACCAGCAGGCACAGACAGGGATCATGGTCACAGCACCATGCCGTCACGTGTGGGAAAGCCCAAGCTGTAAGAATCTCGCCTGCTGCACCCGAGATGGATGTGTCCAAGTCTCGTCAAAACAAAAAAATGCAGAACTAGTGTCTACATCATGCACACTCACAAGATGAGAAATTCCAGTTCTCATAAACCTGGTTTTCATCACAGAGTCATGTGAGCTGCTCTGGATTCCCACTACTGCCACGAGTATTTCTACACAATCATTATTTCAGCAACATTGATTTTCAGATACATTTAACATGGGAAATAGGATCAGAAACAACCACTCGTGGGGAAAGTAAGTTTATATTGAAAATATAATGCATGTGTATATCCTTTTTACTGCTGAAATAGTTTATGCATGATTTTAATCTGAAGGCAAAATTTTCTTCAGAATACTTACTTGTTCAGACATTTTTAAAGTGAGGGTGTGTAAATACATAGGAGTCACAACTTGAATAAAAACCCCATTTCCCTAAGGCACAGGTAGGCTTTTAGCAAGATTTAGTAACACTAATGGTTGATCCCCTTTAACATTTCTAGACGTTGACTTTCCCTTCACACACTCAATTAGTGGTTGTTTAGGGGTGCTGACTGGCTGACAGCTACCATGCTCCCCTTCGGGCTGCCCAGGCCGCGTGAGAGCCATCCCCTCTTTAAGCCTGGACAAAATGTTGGATAAATGTCACAGGTGCCGTTGCCTGAGGGGGGACTAAGCATGGAGGTACCATGCAGAAGTCACCTATCTTGTTGTGAACACGGTGTTTGAGGCTGGTGGGCCACGTCCTGGTCTCTTTGCTGGGCTTTTATGACCCAGGGCTTTTATGACTGCTGAATCTCGTTTGAACAGAGTCACCCTCCCAGTTGGACGCGGCTGTCACAGGTCAATGGAGTTTAAGGACTTAAGAGTTGCTCTGCCCATTGCAGAAATAAAACTGAAATTTCAATCCCTTTGTTTATCCTGTTGTAACTCCATTGATTTAATTGGCACTATTTCAGTTTTACAGGGTTATAACAGGACAACCCTATCTAGGAGACAATGTGAGATTAAGACATGGATTTAAAATTCCACTGTTATTGAGATTTTAGTCAAGGCTGTTGAATTAACTGCCAATCTTTTGTAACATAAAAATACCACATTTGGCTAAAACTCAACTACCTACAGAACAATGAGATGCGATGTTAATTGCAATAGTTCTCACACATCTAAACTAATGAAAAGACAGAGTTATGTTAGGGGGCTGCATAGACTGTGTTTAAAGAGGATGGAATGGTGTTTTGGCAAATGTTTTGGAAAGGTTGTAGCACCAAAGATAAAAACCTCAATTTTTCAGACATGATCCTTTGTCCCGTGGCATTCAACAGAGTTGAACTTACTTAAAGGTAAGCTTCTGACTCTGTGGTAAGCTGTTGGCCAAAGCACTTAGAGTGTACTGCATCCTTAGACAGTGGGAGCTGAACTACAGAGAGTATATGGTCATAGAGCAAAACTATGGAGGCATCACAGCTCCAAAGTACCAACCTAACAAGTGGTTTCACCCTTTTCCAGTCTCCCAGGCAAAAATTTGATCCTTTACATGACAACTGTAGAGGCTTCCTGATCTATTCCACTTTCTCTCCCCATCTGTTGTTTTAATGCCAGCATTTCTCAGATCTGAGCTGATTTCTCCTTCCTTTGCTGGCCAGACACTGAGAGATGGTCTCTGTATGTCTCCAGATCACCTTGGTGCGCAGCGAATGCATGTTCAGCAGCAGCCCAGCCACATGTGCAGCTCAACAAGTCTTCAGCCAATTTGGCAACTCCTGGGGCCATTTTGCTGTCGCCATTGTTGTTGTGGTTTCCTTGTGTTTTGTTTTCCTAGCTGGTAGTTTTTCCCCCCACAACTGGAAAAAACGTCTCAGATGAGGCCAAAAAGGGGCACCTAGAGTTTTTTCGTTTGGGATTATGCTTCTGTTCAGTATTTTCAGCTGGGAGGACTCCCTATAGTGGGACTTACTGGCCAGAGACACAGCTGGGGTGGCACAGGGGATCCCGTCACTAGAGGCACTGACACAGGCGGTGGGGACAGACAGGCAGAAAACAATACGCTTTCTTTTAGGCTCCTACAACTGCAGCCCTGTTTGAGCTGCATCTGGACAACTAGAAACAAGGGATAATTGTTGGCCACCACTGAGGCTGGCTTTGAGCCATTGCCGAGCGGCAGGTCTCCGTGTGCATTGGCACAGATTTTGACCTGTGGTCTGCGTGAACTCCCATCACCCATGGGAGATCTTCAGCATTTTCTCGCTTCCCCAGACCAGCCCTGTGAGAGAAACAGTCGTGGAAGAGCCAACTGCAGTGTCATTGCTGTGGGAACACCTTCAGTAATTCAATAAAAACGGGTGTTTAAGTGAATGCCAGGCAGCAGGTGGGTTAAAAAAAAGGGTGATTAATAACAAATACTGGATTGCGTCTTCCTGCTGTGATCTTGCTCTGCAAAGTGAAGGCAGATTAAGCATTAATCTCTTTCAGGTGCTTTCAGGTTTCTTCCTGTGAGGGAACAGGGCTAAACCAGGGCCTGTCTCACTGCCTGCACATCGGGCTCCTCTATACTGCTTCTGCCCCTTTGCCAACACATCGCTCCCCTGGGGCAGTTACAGCGATTGCTGGAGTCGAAGATTAGTAACAGGAATTCAGTCCCCTACTCACAAAGGCTTTGATGTATCCAGGAAAAGGAGTTAACCACGTGGGCTGCTTTTTGCAATCACACCTCTCTCCTCAAGTTTTCCTGGAATTCCTTCTCTGTGGCTGGGGATCTCCTCCACTTCTGTCCCTGCATGTATGCCTTAGATATGTGAACTGCCTTCTCTCCTGGGCTTTCTGTTCGACCATTTTCCCCATACCCAAGCTACTCAACTGCCTCATTCCTCTGCCACTAGTCCCCTTACTTCTCCACTCCTCTTGCACCCTCCTCCTGGCAATTCTGACCCATTATAGTGTTCTATAATGGATCTTGTCCTGCTCTCGTCCTCACGCCATAGCCGGGAGCTGGCTCTAGAGGGAGGTTGTGCTTTGCCATTTGCAGGTGCTGTTGCAATGTTTTGCAAAATGGTACAGCTCAGCAGTGTTTGCATATTACCGCTGATATTAAGTTCTGTCTCTCTAGCTTTACAAGGCAGATTACCATTGCAAAGACTGACTCGATGAACCGTGTGGAACTGCAAGGAGAGTAATACCAATATGATCAGAAACTGAAAAGCTTTGTTTGGAAAAGCAGAGGTTTTGACTATAAACAGGTTAAAATGAATACATGTGTCTTCCAGTTTAAAATAGTATTGTAAGAAACCCAGAAAGCTGGTAGGGGGTGTGCTGGTCTGTGCAAGATAAATTATCTAATCTTGTTCGATCTGTCAGTCATAACAATGCAATTGTGTAAGCCTCACTGAATGATTTAGATATTTTGAATTTAAGACCGGCCCTTGGGCTTATTCCATATCCTCAAGTGCACCAGTCTCCTGTTGGCTTTGCTCTTGAAAAGGCAGCTGGCCAACCCATGGCACTGGAAGTAGCTGTTGAGCTCTATTGTCTGGGTTAGGGTTAATCACAGCAGCTTGCTTCTTTCAGTGCTGAATCATCAGGGGAAAAAATGTAAGCTTGGCAGTAAAATATGTATGTGCTGCATTGTAGATTTTCGAGCTTGCCTTTGCAAATTAAAACCAGAAGCGTATATTACAGCGAGGGCTCAGAAAGCTTGAAATGGCTTTTCTCCTCTCCAATAAGTTATTTTATCCATAATCTTAAATAGAAGCTGTGCTACTGAAAGGACTTTTGTAGCTCTGGTGGAATAGCTAGAGTACAAAAATAAACATAAAAAATTAAAAAGGCTGTTCTGGGTCAGGAAGAAAAAGGTCTCTCTGTACCAACCTCTCTGGGGATGGGACTGTAAGAGGAGACGGCACTGTCTTCCTCTGGGCCCAGGGAAGCCTCTGCTCAAAAAATGGAAGAGGTTTAGGCCCTTTTGAGCACAGAAGCAGCAGCGACTGAAGCCTGCCAAGTTAATCTGGAGACTTGAGAAACTCTGTTTATCACTGCCTGTCATTCTTCTTATGAAAAAGAGAAAGGGAGTGGCTGGACTCTTCTAGCTGGCATTGCCGGAGCTTCGACAAAACGAGCTGTAATGGGTGGGGGACGCAGATTTGCTGGTCATTTGTGTGCGCAGAGACCCAGACCCGTGGGTGCAGGGCTCCAGGAGCGGAGCAGGCAGCTCGGGAGCTGGCCTCCGAGAGCTTCCTGCCGCCTGCTCTCCAGGCAGGCAGGCTCTGGCCCAGTTACGTGCATCCACACTTATTTATATAAGTACACACACTGGAGAATTATCTTTGGCCCTTGCAGAGCCGCACCCTCCAAAACATATGCAAGCATTGGCATTAGGAAACACAGGAAAAGTCCAAACACCACATCAGCACACATACACATTTAAGACTTGCTGTAAAGCAAGGTCTGGTATGAACCAGACCATTTCGCTCCTGTTTTTCTGTCTATATTAACTCCTGATAACCTGAAAGCTCAAGCTGCTTCACTCCTGGGTGTTTGCATGACAGACCTGTGACTGACGTATGGCTCACGTGGCAGCTTGCAGGGGGCTGTGGTGGGGAGAGGCGCTGCAGTTCGGGCAGAGCTGGCCTCTGGGACAACAGAAGCTGCAGAGATGTCTCTGGCAGAGAGAGACAGGGAGAAGACAGCACAGTGTGCTGCAAAAACGTGAGGCTTACATTCAGGACCCGGGAGGAAGGAATCTGTTTTGCTGCTAGTCAATGAGTGAGTCTTGGTAGCTCTGAGTTTGCGAGGGACATCCTGGGCCAAAAGTAGTGGAAAAGCTTTATCCCGTGTTGAAGAATCACCCTTGCTTATCACGCAGTGAGACAAACACCTTCGATTGCCATGGGAAAGGTTCATATGGATTTGAGTTCCTCATCTAAAAAATGAATCTGTCCTCTTCAGTCAGCGTCTTTGTTAATGAGTAATAGCCGTGTTGCTTAATAGATTGCCTCTCCCTGTAGGTATGATAAAAATAACAGAGTATAGAAGCCAGGTAGCAGACAGTCCGAAACCAGAGCTGTCTTTACCTCTCCTGTGCTAACATCTACTGCTGCTCACAAAAGGATCCGGTCCTCTTGTGAACCCAGCTACAGCATATGACTTAGCGAAATTTCGCGTGTGTCTTCCGTCAGCTATCCGTTGCTTCTTGACACCTCTCCTCCTGGCCAGCTGGGCAGCGAGAGGCCTTTGCTAAAGGCAGCAGGACTGCTGCTGCTCGCAGAAGCAGCAGCACCATGCCCAGGCCCCGCCTGCTGCATTTTCCCTTTGGTTTCCTCTGCTTGTTCCAGCATGTTGCCGGAATACCTTTTTGCTCCAGCTGAATAAGCAGAATACTGAGACACTGTTGAGAATAGGCTTGTGCCACGTATCAAACGGACTGATGGCTATAGCACTCCTGCACAGCGAGAGCTGTCTGTGGAAGGTTGCGTGTGTCTCAGTTTCATGATTTGATCAGTGCAGGTCGGAGAGACAAACAAAAAGGACATTTGTAGCTTGGCCATAGAGCCAGCAGAGGCGAAATGCCTCTTACCTTTGAGGAAACACGGGCAGTTCTAGAAAGACCATTCGTACTCCCCAGATGAACCCAATGAAGAACTGCTCTCAGCACACATAACCTTCTAGTCTAAAATAATAGCTACGCTACAGCCATTTTATGCTGAGGAGAAATAAAGTGTCAAATATTTCTTTACCACCCTTCAAGATAATGAAGGGGATTCGTTGCTAATGACCCTGGGTGACAATCAGAGATAGTGTCACTCTGCTCGTTGGGACATGTCTGAACTCAAGCCAGTCTCGTCCACACCAAGTTTTCCCCTCTTTTCCCCTCTGTATGGAACATTTGGCTGGCTCCAGACTTGTGTACATGGCCTCACAAGTTGTTATGGGTGTGATGGCATTAGGATATAAGACTAACCAGATACGGGGAGGTAGTGACATCCAGTTTTATCAGCAGGATTAATTGCTGGAGCTCTTACTAACAAGACATCACTCCTTTCTCTTTCCCAGCTAGCATTGTACAAAATACTATTCCTTGATTATTCGCAGATGTAAAACTACATGCAGTATCTGGCTGAGATGAAGCTTTTTTAGAAATGCCTTAACCTTAATAACTAACTCACAGAGGGGATTGTGCCTGTCCAAGGGGAACACTGAAATCCTATAATGGAAGGCACTGCTGATGAAGCAGGTATTGGTTATTGCTATTAGCATAATGTGACAAACTAGGAAAGCAGTTTGTATGGATATAATTTTTTTCCAGCTTGTTGCTTACCAGAATTTGCTGGTGGAGATGGGCTATTTCTGCTAGTTCTGGTCCCTCATTTACTTTATGAGGTAATGTGGATCAATGACAATTCATAATATAGAACCAGACTCATTTCCAATTAAATGTCTCCCTCCAAGATAAAATTCCAGGGTTAATTTTGTTCTCATTATAATGGTTTTGTTTTGTCTAAAGAATGATCAACTCATTAGCAACACCTATGCAGATGATTATGTTTAAACAAAGATGCCGGGAGTAGAAGTTTAAACTTTCCTTAGTAGGAAAAAAAGAAAACATAATGAATTTGGTCTTACGAAGACAAACGCTCAATTCACTGAGCAAGGTGCTAGACGCCTGTCCCCCCAGTGAGAGTTAAAAGAAACAGCAACATAGCTGGATCCCCAATACATCACAAGGAAAGCAGCCCTGTTGGTGTTTAAAAAGCTTGCACCTAGTGCCTTAGCTTCTATGAGGCACTGGTGAAAACAGCTCCGTACCTTGGTAGCAATATTTTTCTTTAGTTGCCAGTATCAGAGAAGGGCAATATAGAATCATTGGCTACAGGAGCAATTTTGGGTCATCAAACCGCATTCCTTAAAAATCAAGACAGCTTCGTTTATTTGACCTAGTAAATAGAAAGCTAAGGGGATCTGATTACTCTCTGCAAGCGCACGATGAAGGCATGCACCAGGGAGTGCAGAGAGCTATATAAGCTAAAGGACAATGCTGGCACAACAACACATGGGTATAAACTGGCCATGAATACTTTTAGGCAGGAAATTAAAAGGCAATTTCTAGCCATTAGAGGAGTGAGCTTTTGGAAAAGCTTTCCCATGAGAGTAGTTGGGGAGGGAAATAATTAGTTTTAAGAAGTTATTGAAAGGATTAGAAAATGCAGTTGCTAGAGATAGGATGAGGTAGGATGGGGAAGAAATATGTCCCCTCATACCCACCAAAGGCTTAATTGCTTTACATGAAAGACATGCAGAGCATTATGTGGGACCAATAGATTTGTTAGGGGAAGATCCATAAGGCATCTTGGAATGTATAGAAGGACTCATATGGACTTTTAGATTAAACCAGATTACTGAAGACCTAAATTTTCATTAGTGAAATTTCCTAGGCACCTAACTTACAGTTTTTAAGCATGCCTAGAAATATTGTCAAGCTGTCAGGGCTGGTCAGTTCAATGTCTTTTTCAAACATAGGGCTGATTCCTTATACGACCATGCTTCAGATACATTGTCAAGTCCTCCCTTTTTAAAGTGGATCAACGACTGGCTGATCGGTGTTCTTGTCTGGCCATGCCCTGCACCTGATCACTGCAGTCTGTCCTGTCTTCTTCTTCAGCTCCATCTCCAACTCTTTGCCTGGGTGAGGGTCTCTCTTTTTTGCGTGTGGATGGGGGTGTAGAGGGCTCCATATGCCAGCGACTGGTGTGAGACCATGGGTCAGAGGAACCTGTGTGTCTGGGGGGCAGCAGCTGGAGGGATCTTGTGAGTGTATGTCAGAGTGTACAATCGCTAGCAAATACAAAGCTGGACTAACAGCAGACAGGACAAAAGATTTGGGAGCTGGGTATTTGAGCGGCTGTGATCTTGCGCTGGATACTGAAGAGACTGGAGGGTCTCAGAGTTTTGTTACTGGAGCAACCAGGAGGTCCAAGCCAGCTATTGGGAAGACCACGGTGTCTGGTGCTTGGCTACCAGTGAGATCTTCAGTCTGGGCCAACTAACAGAGAGACCAGCATGTGTGTCAGAGCATGAGGCAACTGGAAGATCAGTGGATCCAGGGGCCAGATACTGGGTAAACTGAACCTAGCTACTGGGGTTCCAGTGTGTCTAAGCTGAGCTACTGGAAGGATCCACCCATACTTCTTTTCCATCAATGGTCTTTCATCCTGATTAGCCAGAAAGGGGAATGGGATGACGCTTTTGGTGCTGGTTGTGTTTGCCTGTACTGTGGTTTCTCTTTGTGTATGTATGTAATACGTGCCTGTTGGGAACACATGCTTGTCCCTGGTATGGCTGGACCTCAGGACATAGAGCTGCAGCAACCTTGGTGGGGCTACCAGATTGGACAATTCCTAATATGAGGGAGGTACAACAGATACCTTCCCCATAATGCTTTTTTCTCCCTCTTTATTTGCAGGTCAATGCCAAACTGTACAGAAAGGTATGATATGACTTTGCACGCTGTCCTTGGAGAATCTTGAAACCATAAGTATTTCTTCATTATTTCCTGACAAATTTTCTAATGTTCATGCTATAGTAGGTTTTGTTCCTGGAGAGATGACCTCTTTCACACAAAGTAGGATTTTGCTGCTGTGACAATGGTATTTGTAACCAGTCAAGACGTTAGCAAGAGAAGGAGGCTTAAACATAGGCCCATTAATGCAATAGCCAGTAATTTTATGATGGGACATCTCTGTATTACTTCCTTTTCACCTCTGAGTGGATTGAAGGTATTACCAATGTTTTTCCTTCCTAAAACCTCTTAATCTGATTTCTTAAAGCATATCAGATTTATGAGAATACACGTGTAAGCACATTTATGGGACTGCTTGCCTGTGATCCAAGTCCCAGAATAACTTCTCAACTCTTTGGGCAATTTCAGTCAAACTTCACAGAGAGGCTGCGTTTCAGAGGTATTAAAGTCTTACAAATTTTGGATGGCCAAGCAAAGAAGAGAGTTATCTTACGGATACCTTCCCCACTAAAGAAAAAAATCTATGTGATCTCATACCTTACCAGTGAATCCACACTAAAAGACAAGGACAGGGGTGACAGTGATATCACAAATACACTTTATTCAGGAATCTGAGTTTTTCCCATGTTAGACATGAGCAAATTCACACCTCAGCAGGGGATTTTTCTGGTATTTAATAATCTCAAACTGTTTTCTTAATTTAAATCAGATAAGATTTAATTGAGTATGAGACAGCCTTTCCTTTGGAAACCAGACTTTATTCATTTTGCTGGTTTCCAAGCTATTTGCTAAATCAATTCCCATGTGGGCCAGGTACTCCAGTGTTTGCTGGCCAGGGATTTGCCCTTTCATTGCTGCCCAGGTATTGAATTAACAAAACCAACCTTAGTTTAGGAGCAGTGCTTATCAATCACATAACCCCTGATGCCCCATCAAATTGTCAGATACCATTTGAATTTTGAATGACATCTACTTGCATCAAACTGTTTGCAATCAATCTCCAGACCAAGCATGCTTTCCGTCACCTTTCTATAAGTGGTTTTAGACATCAAATTCATATGTCTTTCAAACTGCCTCCAATCTATCTGTGAACAAAAAAAAATAATTCCATTGAACGTGTTATTTGTTATGTTGTCTTTGAAGTATTCAGGGTGCCAGTGAAGCAAGTTATTTTTCATATGTTTATCTCTTTTTCATAGCAAAATGCGTGGACATCGCCTTAAGTTCTTGCACTGATGTTGCCTATACTCAGACGATGTATCCTAATTTTCTGGATCAGAAGTCTCGAGAAGTGATTGAGTACAGCTCCGAGTACATTCTCATCAGCGTGCTGCACAACTTGCTCCAGGGAGAATGCAATCCAGACCTGAGGCTCCTGGGCTGCTCGGTGCTGGCCCCGCAGTGCAAAAAGGACAAAGTTATAAAGCCCTGCAGGCATGTCTGTGAAAACCTGAAAAAAAATTGCCTCCATGCCTTTGATGCTATAGACATGGCTTGGCCCTACTTCTTAGACTGCGACCGCTTTTTCGCTGGGGAAGAAGAGGGATGTTTTGATCCGCTGGCAAAGCTGCGAGGTAAGGAAGGAAGCTCTGCTGACACATCTTACTCGTCTAGATGGGAAGGTCTCATCTTGCTCGGCTTGACATGTCTATGGCACAAAACCTCTCCGCTTGTCATCTCAGCTTGTCATCTCTATAGACACCTGTAAGGTGTGATTCATTTTGTTTCACCTATTTTAAACGCTTAATTAAACTGTGCTCAAGAAGCATCTGTTTCTCTCCCCCGTATACAAAGAGCATGAAGACAGGGAGCTCAGAGCTAGATGTTTGGACTGCTAATGTGCATTTAGATGTGTGATAGCTGTCTGTATATTTGAAATATTTTATTTAAAAACTGAAACTTTAATGCACTCATAAATTCAGGATTGCTTGACAAGCTTAACAGCTCATTAAAATAATCTCATTAGTGATTGTCACAGATTTTTGTTTGGATGAAGAAGATCCAGATAGCTGAAGACAGCTGAATCTCATAAAAAATGAGTTTGATGCACCAGTTTCAAAGAGAAAAATCTGTACATTTTGTGGCTAAAATGTGCTAAGCATGCCAAAGGCCAAATTATAACTGGAGGTTTCACAAAATATTTGTCAGTGTGCATATGCATTAGGATGGTTTTGCAGACAAAATATGCCATAATAAACAGTGTAGGATGTACTACATAGATTTGAGGTTTTGATTGTGGCTGTATTTTCTATAATTTTACTACTGAATAAGATATTTTGTGGGAAAGTACAGGCATTCATGCAGTCCTCTGAGCACCGTGGTTTTGAACACTGTGCTACGATTTTTCTTTGCAGGAGAAGTAGACGTTGAGGAAGATTTGCCTTCAGACTTGCCAGCAACTTTTATTCAGTTTAAACACCATTCGTATTCCCAAATGGTGAGCACGTTGAAGAAGACTGCTTCTAAATGCTCCCATATTGCAACAACGTACAGCATAGGTCGCAGTTTTGAAGGGAAGGATCTTTTTGTGATTGAGTTTTCAACCAAGCCTGGACACCATGAACTGCGTGAGTTGTATCAGTGTTGATATGCTTGCTTGAGGGAACTCCAGATTATCCAAATGAAAACAGGTCCTTTTAACGGGTTAAACTGTAAAAAACATTGATTCAAAAACATTTGTCCTCCCTTTAGTTCCTGAATTACAGTGATAGCTGAGGATTCACTGTAGCAGTTACAGTCCGGTTGCAATTTCCTAACTTTATGACCTCAGTTTATGACCATAGTTGGCATTCCTTGTTCCTAGATGTATGACCATGTACTTGGCTGCAGTGATATGGCTATTATTTATTTGTGCCCAGCATACGAAGAAGTTGGAATAGTTTTCTGTTGCTGACCTGCCCTCTCCATCATCTACCACTTCCTTAGTCTCCTTTTATTTACTACTGTGCCATTAAACCCTACGCTCTTCCTACAAGTAATGCCTGTCCCTAGTCTAAACATCGTTATTCACATCCTAAAATACATAGAACTTGTGAGAAGGCCTCAGATGCAGAAGGACATTGCCATCAAAAAAGGGCAATGCAGCACAGAAAACAATCTTCCTGAACAGAGGTTCAGGTCAGTACAGTATCTGTCATTGTAACAGGTGAATGATACCAGGAATTTATGTTATAGCACCTGAATATCTTCAGGATATGAGTCCTCACAACTTTTCTGCAAAGGAAAACAGTTCTGGCCTCTATTTTGTAGATCCATCATTGAGACAGTAAGGGCCACATTTTTCAATGTTCTAAATTCTTCAAAACGCAGATAATTTTCTTGGGGAGTATTAGGTATCATTTTCCAGTTACCAGCTCCCAGCTCAAATATAGTACCTGACTAAATCTGGTGGACTTCTGTGGCCGTTGCTGCATACCAAGAGCCTCAGGTTGCTAGTCATCCAACTAGCTCCAGCATCAAAGCAGCCTCAGCAGTGTAGCAGAACTGAACTACATCTGACTTAATGCTTTATTGAGATTATCATCTCAGGTCAAGCTACTGTGTCCTCTGTGGGTTATGCTGCAGAGGAGGCAGACAAGACAGCGAAGAGTGGTGTGAACTTCGTTTACTCTCAGCCGTGCTGCCTTCATGGTGTAGACATATTTTGAGGTGCCTTTAAACTTGATCAAGATCCTGGTAGACGTCTTTAATAGAGCAAAGACCTACTTTACTATTTCCTGGCCTATCATCCTTTCTCTCTTGCGTAAAGAAAAGAAGTTGGAGGTGTCTTTTTAAGCTGATACTCCATTTGCCAGGAAAACACGAAGCCTGTGAATCAGGCTTTTAAATTATAACTGTGATATGCCATGATACAAGATGGTAGTTTAACAGGTTACCTTCCATTTCCTTCTAAAACTGTTGCTTCATGCTGCTCAGGACAGCATAAAGGAGGGTGGAAATAGCTCTAGAGCTGGAGATTTTGCCAGCCTGAGCAAGCTGGCATAATAGCTCTGTACCAGCCCTCCTCCAGTGTCTAGTGCTTGAGGCTGGCCAGGATCAAAGATGAAGATGAAGGGATAGACAGGAAAGGGTGTCTCCAAAGTGCATCTATTTTCTACTTTCCATTAGTCTCTAAGGAAGGATGGAAATTGAGAGAATAACTGCAGGGAATCGTGAGGTTATATGTTTCTAATAGTCTTATTCCAAGGCTATTTAGCCTAAAAGCCACTTTTTATGCACAACCTGATTTCTGTTCCAAATAGAAGGGTAATATATTGCACATCTGCAGGTCATTTCTAGGATCTGTGACAATAGAAGGCATTGAAGCTGCCCAAGGTAAGTGACAGTGCCAGGGGTGTGTTTTGTTCCTTCCCAGCCATGGCTTGACATTTCTGTTTGCAGCATTCTTTGTTGACAATTAATAATGAGTCCAGCAAAAGCTTAAGCAATGATTGCCTCTTATGGTTTGGGATCCTGAAGGTATGGACTTCCTTTATTTCATACTATTTAAACTGTTACTGAACTGACTTGTAATGGAGGGAAATTCACCTGGAACTGGTGTGCTATTTACAGGAATGTGTGCATTAAATGAGTGTAAATAAAAGTTTCTGACTCATCAGTAAGCTATTCGGGTTACTCTGCTTTTGGAAGCCATCCAGGTGTAATTGAATTAAAGTATCATTACTTCATATTTCACAGTCAAGCCAGAATTTAAGTACATTGGCAATATGCATGGAAACGAAGTTGTGGGGAAAGAACTGCTAATATACCTCGCACAGTATCTGTGTTCGGAGTATCTTCTCGGGAACCCTCGCATCCAGACCTTGATTAATAACACCAGAATTCATCTCCTACCTTCGCTCAACCCTGATGGGTATGAACTGGCAGCAGAAGAGGTAAATGACTTTTTATAAGGGAAAGTTCAAGGCTTTGTGTTTCTAAAATACCCCATGGGAAAGGACAAACTGGGAGGGGAGTGTCACATATGGGAGGGCGTGTTAATAACCAGCAGCCAGAATCCCAGGCTGGTTTGGTGGTAGGTTGCTTTCCAAAGATGATGTGAACAGAGCTAAGAGGAAATCAGAGCCATGTTTGTCATTTTTGCTGCCTGCCTGCGATGATGTGGGAATGACTGTGTTACTTTTTCACACGTTTAGCACTCTGTGCTATCAGTTCTAGAACAAAATGCCCACTGACTCACTGTAATGACTGTTAAATTATTTTAGTAAGGAAATGTAGTTTAATACTGCGGAATAGATGTTCTTCCTCTTTTAGAAGAGCAGGTATAATAAAATGTGAATATTTTCTGTATTGTCATGCTCTCATAAAGGATGGCAATTTTCAGAGATCAGCTGGTGTCTGAGGAGACCTGTGAAAGCAAAACTTCTGTTATATTTTACCTGACATTCTTCTTTTCACCTCACTTTTATCACTAGCGCCGTTAGCGTGAAAATAGGACCTTTCTTTTTCTGTGTTGCTCAAGTGGTGAGCTCTGTCTGTGTATGAGTCTGGGGTTATTGCATTCTGCCTCCTCCTGTCTTGGAGCGTCAGCTGTATTTTCTTTTTCTCCTCTTCTAACCCACTCTGCATGCCGCTCTGTGCTGAGTAAGAAGCTGCTGTGTTCCTCTCATGAGTCACATCACTGGTGAGTGAAATGCTCCCTGCATGCTAGTTAGTGCGTTAGTGTTCATGGGCGTAAAAAATGATTAATAAGTGTGGTTTTTTAACAGTATAGACATTTCAGTTCACTTCTTTTAAAACTTCCCCTTGATTAAAATGGCATTTCAAACAATTTCTACAAAGCGATATTTTCATACAGGGAATTATTCTGAGGTTGTCTTCTATGTTACAAATTAGGGAGCTGGTTACAATGGATGGGTCATTGGACGACAGACAGCTCAGAACTTGGATCTGAACAGAAATTTCCCTGATTTGACGTCTGAGGCTTACAGAAGAGCTGGGATTCGTGGGGCCCGCCTTGACCACATCCCCATTCCACAATCCTACTGGTGGGGTAAGGTATGAATTACAGATTTTATAAATCACATACACTAAAGAGCAACTCAGGAATTAAGAAACTGAGATTGCTTTGTCTGAGGTCATTTTCTGGTAATTAGATTTTGTAAGTAGGACTAAACTGGACAGGCTCAGAACTGGCATGAAAAATCATAGTATAGGTCTAGCCAAAGAAGCAGGTGTCACAAATCATTGGGAAAATTTGTGGATAATTTGGATTTTGCTATTTTAGATTAAGAATAATGACTGTTAGAAGGGGGTCACAAGTGTGTAATGATTCACCGTTAGTTATTTAAACTGTGGTAACATGTTAAAGGCTTTATGGATTTGGCTGTCATTGCACTAAGCTCTGCACAGATTTGATGCAATAGTGGTTTCTGCCTTGGAAAACATACAGAGGCTTCATGTGAAGTTGTGTGACATCAGCTTCCACAAAAGGATGTTTATAAAGGACTGTAACCAGCTGGAGCAATGGAAACAGCCTGTCAAGCTGCAGTGGTGCTGGAAGGGAGAGAGGAGCAAGATGGAGGCAGCAAGTGCAGGGCTTTGCACTCATCATCACTAAGCTTCGTGTTATGTGATGTCCAGGAATGCAAGGCTCAGTCCTACCTGTGTCGCTGGCAGCCCAGCAGCCCCCAACACTAGCAACTCACAATGGAACTTAGGTCCCCTTGAAAATAAAAACACAGGAAGCCAAATCAGTAGTTCTGATATTGGGAGCTCTGCTTTTCTTCCGCTTTTAGAATCATAGAATCACAGAATGTGTTGGGTTGGAAGGGACCTTTAAAGGTCATCTAGTCCAACTCCCTGCAGTAAGCAGGGACATCTTTAACTAGATCAGTTGCTCAGAGCCTCATCAAGCCTGGCCTTGAATGTCTCCAGGGATGGGGCCTCCACCACCTCTCTGGGCAACCTGTTCCAGTGCCTCACCACCCTCATTGTAAAGAACTTCTTCCTAATGTCTAATCTAAACCTACCCTGCTGTAGTTTATAACCATTGCCCCTCATCCTATCACTACATGCCCTTGCAAACAGTCCCTCCCCAGCTTTCTTGTAGGCGTCCTTCAGGTCATTTTATTCTAATTCAGTTCTCATTGCTAGCACAAAGCCTCAGACAGATAGGGAACAGGGTTGTTTCAGCAGCTGGTGTAGTAGCAGAAGATTTGAGAGACTGTACGTCAGTTTCCTACTCTGCTGCAGGTGATCTCATATGAGGCCAGGTAGAAATCCCAAAGGCATCTCTGATGCTGGCCCAGTGTTTTGGTACCCCATTTCACAGTAGTGAAATCTGGATAAAAGGACTAGACTTCCTTGGGATAATGTACATATGGAGGCGCAAGGCTGTGAGAAGCTCAGTAATGCACACTGTATTAGACCATTTGTTTTCAACATAACTAAGCTCAGGAAGTTTATTCTATTTCATGCATGTAATCGTACAGATCCCAGCTCGTGTCACTAGATTTCTACATAAGTATGAGGTCACAAACTTAATAGTTTCCAACTGTTGACCGAATAATGACAGATAACAGTGAGCTGGTAAATGCAAGTAGAGCACAGAGCCTCAGATGGGAAAGAAGGGGTGAGAGCATGTGGAGCAGAGCCTGAGATCAAAGGAAAACAGCTTGAAAAAAGGGGATATTAGGAGAAGAGCTGATGGTTTTGATTCACCCCACTTGTGTATAGTAGTTTTCATAGCTGTACATCTAAGAACCATGTGTAGATATCAAACTGAAAGTTTTCTTCCACAAATGAATGGTGTATGCACGAACATGAAGAATCTTGAGAGCAGGATTAGGCCCAGCCTTGCAGATACCTGGTGTGAAGCCACGTTGTTTGAGAGGGGACCTGAGAACTGCAGGTATGAGCTCTGAGCTGGCTGCACTACAGAGTCTTACCTGGTCTTCCAGTCGGTTTGCTTTCCCGCTTAGGACTGAGACTTGGAGCCATCCCTGTTCTCTTTTTAGGAAACTCTCTTCCTCATCCTCTAAAGCTGGGACTTGGGCTGGGGATGCCTGTGTTTCACAGCAATTCTCTGAAGATGGCTCACTTTAGTTCAGTATCTGTCATCCTATTCCCAGAGGGCAAAACAAGATTATTCAGTTAGTCAGGAACCTGCCAGCTTTTGTAACATAACGTAATGTTTACTCAGAAGAACATGTTAAATCAAAAATATATAATAAAGCAACAGTCATTACATATATATGTTTCTGCCTTACTGGAAGTCACTGTGCTATTTCAGACCCGCTTGCAGAGCCCATCGCTCTTGGTCACAGCTTCTCACTGGGTTCCTGATTTGAGAGCGAGTGTTGTCTTGCTCTCAACCTTGGCAAGGTTGGCCATTCCACGCAATTGCAGCTCTGTTACATGCCAGGCTTTTTACCCACATCAATGTATGTGCTTTCCTGGGGGACATGCTTATAGGGAGATGCTCTCGGTCTTAGGAACATGAACTCACAGCCACTTATTTCAGTTCTTGCCCGGGTTGTATTGCTACGCCACCAAGCACTGCCACCAGCCTGTCCTTAAAGATATGGCTGATGAGTCAAACTGTGTCTGCAACATCTCACTTACCAGAATCCTTTCTTTGCATGGCCCTTTGCAGAATCAGTAGTGAGGGTGCCAGTCTCCTGGGAGCTCTTTCATGGGCTGTATTGTCCCCTGAGCTACATGCAGACAGGATACAGGAGTGCCTGGCACGCCTAAAAAAGGTCATTGAAAATGCCTTTAGTTTTTCGTGGAGGTATCCAGGAAAGCTGCTTTTGCCTTTCAGACTGGACATAGTGGCTGCACAGCAGAGTTTAAGGTATGAAGGAAAGGATGGAGATCTCCCTCCAGCCGTGTGCTCGCTCTCCCTCTGTGTCCAGAGGTGCAGAGTTGAAGGCCCAAGCACCACTGAGGAAGGACAAACATGGCTTTGACAGCTCTTTGTGCCAGTGTCCAGCGCAAGCCATGAGCTTGTCTCACACACACAGAGTCCCTGTAACACTCTGGATTTTCTGGCTCTAACCTACCCACTCCCTCCCCTCCGAGTCCTGCTTCTGCCCTGGTCCTTCTGATGGTCTTTGGATGGTTGGTGGTAGGCAGCCACTTGCAGAAGTCGTTTTTACAACCACGTATTTAGCTTTCTTAGACGCTGTGTAAGATCATAGCAGTTTATAGAGGGCGGGATGGAGACAGCCTAACATTTCTCCCACAGTTACCCCCACTGCTGTGCCCAGCTCTGCCCCAGCTGCAGCGTGCTGGTCACCCTGGGGTGTCTCTCACCGCAGACAAGGGACCAGGAAGCCTTGGCACACAACAGCCTTCTGTCTGAGCTCTGCCTCAGTGGGTGCAGACTTATGGTTATAAATACATCCCTTCTGCAAATTTTTCTTGTTTTTGAAGAAGAAATTGAAACAAGGTGGTGGTGGTGCAATGATTCATTCCTCAGAGCACCTCAGGGAACCTCTAGGTGCTCTCCTGACCCCAAAGTGGGTCCTGACCTAAACAACACCCAGAGCATCTCCAAATCCATACGCTTTGCTGAACAAATGAGGGAACTAATTTGCCTGTGACCTGGATGGCACCACAAAATCTCCTTGACGACTGCAGTTTCACATGGTTCAGAGATCTGTCAGTAAGCGGTCTTGCAGCCTCGCGTCCCTCTCCTCCGCTGGTGGTATCACAGGACAGCCAAATCGTCTCTCCCATAATGAGCTTCAGTTTTGTCAGGCCGGTGAACCCGTGGCTCTTACAGTAGTCAGCCTTGTCCATGTGAAAGCATTAGATTGAATGTTTCAACACCAGCCTCTCAGCTTTCATTTACTTAATAGTGTTTATTACCTGCCTTATTAAAGTAATTATCTGAGTATTGCAGGGCATTGTATAAAGATCAGAAAATGGAAAGTGAGCTCCCAGCCAATCCCATAAACTCAGGAGAGCTCCTGCCTCCCCGTAACCCTTGCTGTACAGCACGTTTTGTTCCCGGCTATTATGAATTATTGCAATAAGTGGTCTGAGGGCTCAGACTGAGAGACTTCAGGTTTCATCTGAAATGAAGTTAGTTAAATTGGCCTGATTCAAACAGAATTTGGAAGTCTGTGCCAGTGGAGGCTGGCATAGTCTTTAGGAAAATGAGTCTGGTTGCTTCTAAAAGGGAAAAAAGAAATCTTTGAAAGCCATGGAGACAGTGACTAATTGCAGTATAATTGACAGAAATGAAATTCAGGTTTAAAAAGGGTAGTGACCTTTCCCTGTACTCATGCAGAAATAAATTAGCTGTTTTCTAATTGTGCCCCAAATTGTTCTTGTGAGATGGATGCTTTAAAATTTATTTCGTCTGACTGAAAAGCAAGAGCCCTGGTGAAAAAAAAAAATCAAAACCCACATTAAAGGAAAAGTCTATGAATAGTCAAAGGCCAGAGTGACACAGATAGCATCTGATATCATCCGGTGGAGCTGAACCAGGATGTGCACATTTCAAAGCCTTAATCACTGTACGTGATGTCACTGAAATGCTATTAGGATAAAAATAGTGACATTGAAACTCCTGATTTTCCACAACATTCACTTCAATCAGACGTTGGCTCTGTGACACAGCAGTGTCTCATGGCTTATGCAGGTATCTAGTGAGCAAGTTGGTTAATCAGGGAGATTGAATTTAGGAGTTCTCTAAGTAAAACTGTGCATATCATCCTTGACCACTGAATTACAGAAGCAACTTAAAAATCTTCTTACCGAGGCCCGAGACTGCTGTTAGAAAGCAGGGCTGATTCTGGTGTCTCTCTGGCTGGGCAGCGGGAGCTGGGGCAGCTACAGGCCGGGCAGGGAGCTGCTGAGATTTTTGGGGCAGCATCCTCCTGGGAAGTGCTGGTGCTGTGGGGCTTGGAGGGCACGGGCTTGGTGACATCTCCTTAGCCACCCTGTGAGCCCCCAGGCAGGGATCCGTGGGGCAGGCAGTGCTGCTCGCAGCCTCTTACAAGCCTCCTGGGGTTTCCTGCTCTTCAGAAGAAAAGGGCTCAAAGAATGAACAAAGCACTTTCAGGGTTCAGGTGAGAGTGGCTGGTTCGGTCCCAAATTCCTGTGGGATAATTGTCATTATCAGACAATCCCAGGGCACAGTACAAGGACCAGAAAAGCAAATACTGTGACCGCTGCCAGTAGTGTTCTTTGGACACTGCCAGATTCCTTGTCATGGAGCTTGGTGAGCTGTTTTCTTCTCCCACCTCTGTGTTGTGTGAGTGGGTGTGAGACTGCAAAAAGTGCAGAGCATTTTTCCTTTCCTTTTGGAGTGCCCATTATCCGCATTTAAAAAAAAAAAAAACATTTTTCATGCCTTTCCTGAAAACTCTGTGTCTGATCTTCCCAATTATGCAAAAAACCCTTGGTTAGGTTTCTGGTGTGCAAAGTGCATTCTGGGTGCTCCTGAGTTGATCAGACTTTACCTGTTCCATCTCATCTTGCGTTTAAGTTTCCTCTTTATAATACAGAGGTTGAAAGCGTTGTGACACAGAGATTCAGAGGCTGCCACTAGGTTGACAGATAAAATGGACCTGGCATGGCACAACCTGACTTGTGTCCGTATGCTAACCACAAACTTCTGATTTAATAATTCACCTTACAGCAGTGGGAACCCTCAGGTTCCTATTTCTTCCCAAGTACAAGGTACAGTCTTTTCAAATAGCATACCTACAGTGGCTGGAGGTACTAGTTCAGCTCAGTGACTACAGAATGACATTTTAAAGAAAGCTGAAAACTAGGAGGACTCAGCTAATAACTATGGCATTTGAAGTGACGTAGCCTGCCTAGGTCAGGAATGGGCAGGGTGATATCTTCTTAAATCTTTCCAGGTAAAACTGTATTTAGACATGTTTTTTTCCTGAGACCCTTTGCTTTCTACCTCGTCGCTGAGAGCTGTAATACATCCACGGTACACCTTTGCCGCACAGTGGTTTTCTCTGCTCCACACCTAAGTTTGTGCTACCCACTGCATCCCCAAAGCTGTGATTTACCTACAGCAGAATAGGGACTGTTCCAAATAAAACAGGAATTACTATTACTGCAACCCTAGTGTATCGGTCTTTAGGTTGGTTGATTTGTTTATTTGTTTGTTTGTTTGGGGTTTTTTTCCTGCACATTGCTAACTTGCTTCACTGTTACTAGTCATTAGCCACTCTGGGATCCTGGCTGGCTGATTTTCTAACGCCTGATGGAATTAAAGCAAAGGGCGATATGCAATGTTAGCAGCCCTGTATAGAAGTCCATCATAAGAGATCTTGCTTATTTTTCTAAAACCTGCATATCTGCCCTTGTGCAAAGCAGAGTCTGGATTAGCAGCCTCTGCCCTCATCCACTTTTCCCCTTCACAAGCTGCAAAGAAAAGGCCCTCACCTCCTCCAAGGTCACCGGCGTGTGTCTGGGCTTGCAGAGAGCGGCCACCAGATGACACTGTTACCCCTAAGAATTAACAAAACAGCAGGAACAGGTCCGTGAAGTTCCTCCTCAGAAAAAGGGGATGAAGGAGCCTCCAGCATGCCGGGGGTAGCATCTCTGGGAGTCCGGTGCCCACTCCCTTGGCAGCTGTCACTGAGCATGGGTTGTCAGAACGACAAATTTTGTGACTTATCTGCAGCAGTTAAGCTGCAGTCATTGCTGTGCTTTCTATATATTAGTTTTCATTTATTTGCAGATGAACATGGACCAAAGGATAGCAAATAGGACAATGCATTTCCAGCAAGTGCTGAGAGTTACAAATTGATCCCTGTGTTCCAGTTTATCCATCCAAATTCAATCTTGCTGATTCAGAAATGCAATTAGATAAGAAGTTTGGTTTGCAAGTAGTGGTACAATGCCACGATTTTTCAAGACATAAATGCTGCCATCATCACTTTGAACTGCTGAAAATGTCACTGTAATAAAAAGTTGGCTTTCTGTGAAAGTTTCTCTTTCTTTTTTTTTTTTTGGTTTTCCGCAGTGAACAGTGTGCCTCATCTGTTCCCTGGAGCAAATTGATGCTCTTCCCTCATTAACCTTTGGGATGGAAGAGCCCAAGAGCCTCATGTTTCTCCTGTCTGACTCACTCCCTTCTCTGCTGGGCTTCATCTTGCCCAGGACCAAATCCCTTCAGAGCTACATGGCTATTCACAGGGGTTTTTTTGTTTGTGTTTTTTTGGTTTTTTTGTTGGTTTTTTTTTTTTTCTCATGGATTTCAGGTGGCCCCTGAGACAAAAGCAGTCATGAAGTGGTTGAGGTCAATCCCGTTCGTGCTCTCTGCCAGCCTCCATGGGGGTGAGCTGGTTGTGACCTACCCTTACGACTATTCAAGGCATCCTATGGAAGAAAAAATGTTCTCCCCTACACCTGATGAGAAGGTAATACTGGTTTTGCAGGGTGAGCATATCAGTATGGTTTCCACCTGTGGAACTATGAAAACTTTTTATTTTAAGAAGTAACAAACTTTGATTTATTTAGCTTCTATATATGTGTGTATATATATGCCTGTATAAATGAAATATATAATAAATCACGTTTATATATAATGCATGTATATATACATACATGTAATATGATTTATACACTTATTTAGTGTGCTTTAAAATATAGGATCATTTACACACTGTCAGCTTGATCTGTAAAGATTTACCCGTGTTTTGTTAGGCCAGACATGATTTCATAAGGCACAGGTGAGGAAAAGCCAGGCTTTTACTATTTAAAGGGTGAAGGCTATGATATTTTTACCACTGATTTCCTGAAGAAAAGCCTGACCTGCAGTGTTATTTCCTCTTGAAATCTGTAGGAAAAAAAAAAGGCTGGCTGCCATATGGTGGCAGCCTTGTAACGTTTATTCCAGGTCAGATGAACACGAATGTTTTTTCCCTCTCTGTCCCTGGAAAGTTCCCCATTTGGGACTCACTGTAAATCTTCTGTGAAATTTTTTGCCATCTTTCCTATTTCCCTTTGGTTTTCTCAATCTAGTATTCATTGCTGACATGCCCACTAGGAGAACAGCTAGTTTTTTAGCCTTCCAGCATATGTTAAAATTGTCCCTGGTCTCTTAAGAAAAAGTGGTTCTTTATATAACGAACAGCAGTTGAAAAGAGTCAGAAGTTGATCTTCGACTTGAAGCATCCGTTATCTTTGAGAATATATCTCTGCGCTGACTTCTTCCAAAGTGACAGTTCTCAACAGCACCTGTTAAATATTTAAATATTTATAACTATTAAGCATTTTCTATATCAATCCATTTTTTCTGAGCTGTACAATACCTACTGTCTACACGTGTGTGATGATGATTTGGCATTAAAATAGACTGGGCACTGCACAGTAAAAAGGCCATGTAAGAAATGTCTGGTGGGTAGTAATGAAAGTTACGGAAGCTCTTGGTGAGGACTCGAGGAAATCATAAACCTGTGCACTTATATCTCATCACCTGGGCCAGGGCTAGCCTGATTTACATGTAAATGGTGGAGGAATGGTGGAGGAATATGGCCAAGTGTGCCTTATCAAGCAGTTCACCCTTTGGGGTGGAAGGACAGCAGTCTCTCCACCATCTCCAGTCAGGGACAGCATGTGAGTTTTGAGTGAAACGATGCAGTCTCACGTACGAAGTGCTCCATCCCGATGCAGTGCACAGCTGGGCGAGCCCTCCTGGCGTCCCTGGTTTGCAACAGCGTTAGACAGAGGACCTCACACCAGTGGCTTCTGCATAGTCAATGGCTGCAAAGCCTGGGAAGATAGCTACAGACTTGGAAGTTTCAAACATACGAGGGAAGGCTGGGGATGTCCTCAATTAGTACCAATTTTTCAAATAAGTCAGCACAGCAACCTTAACAACGCTACCAGTATCACTTTAAATTTTGCCCAGAAAGTTATAAAACCTGTACCTGTGAAGTGACCTGCGTTTAAGTAATGTCATCTGCAGCTGCTGCTGCTGGGGAATCTGCATCCTGAAATATAGCAGCTTGTTTTAGCTGCCATACATTAGCCATAACCCTTGTTCTGACCTGTCGAATTTGCCATGGAAGGGGAAACAGGGCAAGTTTGCACCCTTGGCGCAAGCCCAGGGTGAAATGCTGCGGTGCAGATAATGGCCAGAGATTAAAAAGTCAAATTCTGTGAAGTATATTCAAACCAGGTTGCCCTGACCAGGTTGCCTGGGTGCTGCCACCTCCCTGTGTCCCTCATGTTTTATGTGCGGTAGCACAAGGATCCTCCTGGCACCTGCTCTAAGACAGGGGATTTCAAACCTCTTTACCCTGCATCACCGCCTGGGCTGGTGCCTGCTGAGACCATGACCTTACATTCACATTCTTGCGTCTGGTTCAGCCCACCTAATCCAGAACTTTCCCATTTTTTTGGCTTTTAGGGAGATGCATGTTTTTAGCAGGCCCCTGTTGCTTTGTGTTGCACAAGAAGTAGCACTGATGCCTGTGCTCACTGGAGCAAAAAGGTGCACACCAAGTCAAATTCACTCCCTTGGGTGAATGGAAACACTCCCTTCCCTCCTGAAAAACCCAAGCTGTGACAGTCAGTGGGGTACAAGTGCTGGCCAAGGTAACAACACTGACCTCATTTTACCAAATGAAGCATGACACTTCCAAAGTCACAAGGATTCCTCTGTGTTTTTTCCTTTTTTGTTAACACTGCATTACACCTAAATGTCTAAGTTTTTTTGAGGTCCATGACTAGTCATACATTAGCTGCTATGTGATAAAAAATTTATTGCTATCCGAGCACATTTTAATGTGGTTTTTTTTAAAAGTTTAACTTTTTATTTTTTTCTTAATCAAATTCACTTGATTTTGGACTTCTCACATTCTCTTCTCACTACCGCCCATCTTCATGCACTTGCACTAGTGGCCAGGCAAAATCCTTATGCTTCTTGGCGTGAAACAAGAGAAGAAAGCCTTGGTCACTGAAAATAAAACATTTGCAGACGTCTTTGGGCAAGGTGAGGAACATACTCAGAAGTCACACAGGCACCTTGTAAACTATTGGCAAATATCTTTCACAGAAGGTTCAGAACTGAAACCCAGATTTCTGCAGAAATTAAAGATATTGGGCCTGGAGCCAGACTATTGACAGTATATTTCTTTCCAGCAGTACTTTGAAGGAGACTTAACTGTCCGGGCTGAGCGATACTTGGACACATAGAAACTCAAGGGAGATGCAAAAGCATTTTATATTAAGTCAGGATTTTTAGTGTCTGGTTATTGGAAGTATTTTGGTAAATTGTCTTTACACTTAAATAACACTCTCTTTCCACCTTTCCTTGGTCACCTACCTGATCCCATAATTGGCTCAGCTTTGTGACTATTAGAAACATTTGTAAATATTAGATCAAAGTTGTGTGCTTGGTCATCTTGGTCTTTATCCTTGGTGACAACATCAAGGATAAAGTTTTAGGAACACTTCTAAAAACAGGATTTTAGCCACGCAACTTCTTGCACGTGTTGACTTAAGCAATATGCAATGAAACTCAAGATGGTGAGTAGTAGGGCCAAGTAGCATGCTGTTGTTTCAATGTTGAAATCTGGAATTATAGCTGTTCTAGATGAGGATCAAATAAACAAAAAGGAGAGGGGGGATTTCTGTACAAAGTTGGAATAAACATTGGAAAAAATGTCAGGATCATGATTCAAAGAAATGGTTTCTGCAGATCACTGCTGTTTCTTCTGTCTTCACTACATCTACCTGTCAGTTTTCCTTTCTGAGTGGTGACTCTTCTGCCCTTCATCACTATCAACACTCTTAGGAAATCAGTGGTGACATCCACCACCACCACATCCTATCCTTCACTTTTTAGGAACGGTTTCTGCCCCATAAAGAAGCAACTGTCATTGAGATCAAACTGGCAGGTTGTCCTGTGTGAGTGATAAGTGCAAAGCAAATTGTCACTGTCTATTTTAAACAGCAGCAGCCAACGCAAAGATCTGGTTGGGCTGAGACTGGTGTAGGTATTTTTGAAAGGGTAAAAATAACATAAGCTAAAACACTATGGGGAGAGCTAATTTCAGCTTTCAAACCTAGGACTTGAAGTACAACCAAACAAGCCCTCTACTCCTGCCCCAGATGATAGGTTGAAGCCAAGTATCATAAAATCCACTGGTATTTAATGTTATCTCTGGCTAAATATATTGGATTGCAGAGAAGGGCCTTGGAGAAGATGACAAGTGAACACTTCCTGGCAGAATATCCTTGCACGGAGGTGCATCCTCCCTCAGCCTCGGCGATTCAAGATGGCTCATTGCCTGGGCTCACAACAGCACTAGTTACTAGTAGCAATGACAGTGTTTACAGTTTGTAAAAGCAAATGTATTTCAAACTCTTTCATTACAGATGTTTAAAATGCTGGCTAAAGCCTATGCAGATGCACATCCAGTCATCTCAGACCGATCTGAACTTCGATGCGGTGGAAATTTTGTAAAACGCGGAGGTATTATAAATGGTGCTGAGTGGTACAGCTTCACTGGAGGTAAAACCACTTTACCATCATATCAAGTGAGGTAAAACCTCTATATGACCTTTATGAGACACAAGGGTTTGAAAGAAACATTTTTATTCATTTCAGTTTGCTTTAGGTCAGATCCCTGCAAAAAGTAACTTGTAGGGGATTTAAGTAGAAAAATGTATGTTGGTAAAATTTATATTCAGATGCCATGGGATGTATTCAGCCCTGATATGACCTGAAAAAAGTTAACAAGTTATACAAGGGTCAAATTTATTATTGCACATAAAATCATTCTGGTCTTAAAATCTGAAATGTAGAAATAAATGCTTAATGCCATGCTCTCATTCCTTAGTGGCATGAGTTTGAATCCATCCTGCAGACTATGCAAGCACAGTTTAAATAAACTCCTTTTCAGGGAAAACTACAACAGAGACAAACATCCCATTCATTTGTGCTTAAGTTGCTAATTTGATTTCCCCAATAATAGTATTTAATTTTCTTCAGGATTCTTGAAATACTGGCGTGAATGAAATATCAGTGTTCATAAAATTTTCAGCAGTGCTTCAGTTGTGTTTTCAAATAGGACTCAGCTGGATCCCCAAATAATTATGTTGAAACTAGGCATCTAGAAAGCTTTGGGGCATGAGTGAGAATTAGGTTTGAGTATCTTCGGCTTACATTCTTCTGAAAATTATATCCAATGCCTTTTGTACAGAAACAGTTTTGAACATACTAATGGCATAAGGTCATCTCTTTGCTGGTGACCCTTGGCAATCACCCCTGATACAGCCGATTATCCAATTACCATGATTAACCAATCCTTATCTCTCTATCGCTACTTCTTGGTCAGGTGAAAAATAATTTTAAATGATGCTTTTTCGCCTGAAAAAAGTGTCATTGTCATTAGTTAATTCATAGTTGAAACGAGTTGTAGAATTCTGTATTTGTTGAATACTTTTTATATATTGGCCATGCACACTCTTTACAATATGTTAATCCACACCCACAGGGACTGCATTCAGCTGACTGCAATAGCAAAGCTCCAGTTAAGGTTTAAATGGCTTGTTCATGGTCTCTCCTTTCTCTTTTTAAACCTATAGGTATGGCAGATTTTAATTATCTTCATACAAATTGCTTTGAAGTTACTGTGGAGGTAGGATGCGAAAAGTTTCCTTTGGAGGAAGAACTGTTTACAATCTGGCACGAAAACAGAGATGCCCTTCTGAATTACATGGAAATGGTACGGCTCTGGTTTTACAGATCTTTGTGCTTCCAGGGTTTTTTCTTCATTCTTTGTCAATATTAATTACTTTACTGTTTCCCCTGTTAGTTACCGAAGTGGCACCAAATCAACCATCAAACTCCGCAAGGGGCCTCGGTGCCTCAGTTTGTCTAGCAGGACACACACATAATATTTTGCCTATATTTCAGGAAGGATGGAGATTAAGGACTCTAAAGGCCTTGAAAACAGTGAAAAATGGAATTGTCTGTAAATACTTTGTGCAACATTATGAGTCAACTGTCCAAAACTTAATGCTAGAGAAAACCCACATATTCAGAAAAATATGAATCATAGAATCATTTTGTTTGGAAAAGACTTTTGAGATCGGTCTTTCTCTTGAAGAATAGACCAACAAGCTCTGCTTTCCAGGGAGCTTCTTGGAACTTTTCCCTTTGCATATTCCATGTTTGTGGCCCAAATCCTACTGCATGGCAGCAGGAGATTTAGATTCAGCTCTAGTATCTTGCTAGAAATGCTGTTTCCACACTTTTCAGCTTGATTTGATGGTCAAAGTAGTTAAAAAACATCTGAAGCCTGATCTTCTAAAGGAACAACTGTATGTCTGTGAGCATTAAAACATGCCATTTAAAAGTCATTTTTAATAATAAGCTTAAGCTCAGAAAAACAAATACCTCCCTGACAATAAGTAAGTGAACACAGAAGCAGAAGTTGCTCATCTTTCTTTCAGCCATTAGTAGATTAGCTTTCTGTCATGCCTTATTTTGATAGAGTACGCAGTAATTTAAAATTGTTAGGAGTGTTTTTATAGCCTTTCTAAGCAACGTCTTGCTACTTGTGGTAAGTATTATCATTCAATAAAGTCTACAGTACAGACCACCAAACTCATTTCATTTTACAGCTGTCTGATGAAAATGAGTTTTAGTGAATCCAAATGGAGCTGGGTTAAATCCATATATATTGCAGTTGAAGTCTTCAAGATGTAAAGATTTTTATAGTGTGAGATACTGTAGAAGTCTATGCTGGAAAAGCTTTTTGAGTAAATGCAGGACAGTAAGCAAAACAACTTTGCAGATAAGGATGACTGAATTACTCCCGATAAGGATTAAGTCTGCCATAACCAATTCAAACTTTTCTTATTCTGATATATACCAGGCTGTTTGGTGTGTGTACAAATCTACCTGGCTTAACACGCAGAAGTAGAATTCATTTTCATAAATGCCAATCTCTTCTCCCCATCAGAATTGGTATCAAAACACTCTCCCAAACTTATGTGGTACAGACTTGAGGCAAAACCCAAACCAGTATATTTACTAAAGCAAAACAAATCAACATTGTTAAAGACATTTCAATTTTGACATTTTTATCCCGTCATGTTGTAATTGCAAAATTATTACTGAAGTTGGATGAGGTCATGCTACTTTGAGTATGTCTACACTGTAAATTAAATTTGGGTCTGAGATGACTTTTCTGACCAGATTTACCCACTATCCATATGATAAATCCTCAAGTCCATGCTGAAAAGCAAATTGCAGTGCTTCATCACAATAGTTCTTAAGGGACAGTTTTCAAGTCCTTATACTGAGTCGTTCCTAAACCCTCCAGTGAATATCTCCACTCAGTACGGAACAGCTATTTAACAAGAACAGTGACAACACAGCCTCACCTTAAATAAAAAACTGTTGTCACTAGACTAGACTTTTTTCTTTATAGATTCGTATTAAGAGTTATTGTAAAGTTGGATGTTTTCGTGTTTATTTTTAACATCTCTATATTCCAACAGAAAAGCAAATATATTTTTCCATTGTTTTGATGCTTTGTTCTTTATTTCTATTCTTCTTTTGTGACAAAGGATAGTGGGGAGGGGAAAATGAGAGCAAGAGAAAGAAGGGTGGGGGGAAGTGAAGTAAAGAACAGCTCAAGTTGATCATAGGAGTGTAGGGGAAAAATCGAAATGACACTACTTTTCATTTAAAATGGTCATATAGAATTTCCAATAAAAAATGTTTTCATTTCAGAATGTTGCAAAAAAAGAACCTTAAGAGGTTTAATGTTTAAATACTTGTATTTTTTCCTGTTTTGTTTTATCGAACTTTAAATATAGTGATCTGTTTGTGCACCTCCTTGTATGACAGAATTCACATTGCCCTTTAGTTTGTCACCAAGCATGTTTCTCATCAGCTCAAGCAGCTGGGTTCTGTGCTTGTAGAGAAGGGAAACGGGATATTATACATACTGCTATCATGACATTCTGACATGCAGTGAAGTGTAGGCAGCAGAGCGATGATGAGTCCCAAGTAGCTAAAGAATTCCCTTAACTATTCCTATTCACTGATATTAAATAAGAATATTAACAGATTAATAATTTTCTTTAATATTATATATTGATTATTGTGCATCAGTGTATTTGAGAATTATTAACAAATATTGTGTTAAAGATTGTACACTAAATAATACTAATATAGAAGTATCTATCTTATTTTATTCTTATGCTTCTGCTTTACTTTAAATTAGTAGTAGTGTGTCTATCACAGGACAGTTGTTCAGTTGTGGCTCATTATCTCTAAGCAGCTTTGGACCCTTTCAGATGCAGCGAAAGAAAATGAAAACTATATATTTCAACTAATACTAAAGACCTGGTTTATTGATATAACCTGCATGAACTGATTCTACTGCCAGGATGGGAGTATATTGTTTGATAGGTGGTACTGTATGAAAGCTAATAATTGTGCTTGATTCTGATTTATTTCACACATCTTTTAGTGCTGCACTTTGAATAGATTAAAGAGCCATTGCTTTGTGCTAAATTAACTTCACTGTTAACACCAGTGATGCCTTCTCATTGTGTATAGAGCATCAGATTGTATTGTAAAGCCTTAACTTTTCATTTCTTTTTGATTCCGGATCTAGGGCAGACATTCAGAAACAGTCTTTAAATACTGAGGTCAGATCATGAGGTGCCAGTGATCTGTGCAGAGAAAGGATGATCAATGCAGAGCCACATATTTAGCCCAAAAAAGCTCTTGTTCAGTTATCCCTTTCCCTCAGCCCTCTTGGACCTCCCAAAACAGAGGATGTGATTTGAAGGGGCATCAGCGCCCAAGAGCCTCTATAATGGGTTGAACCTCTTGAAAGTTGTTTCCTCTCTACAGCAGTTTCCTTGTAGAAGGTGAAGAGGTGGTACTGTAATAAGTGATTCCCATCTAACTTTGCTTTGTTTTGCCAGGTTCATCGGGGGATAAAAGGAATTGTGTCTGATAAGTTTGGCAACCCAATAAAGAATGCTCGTATTTCAGTCAGGGGCATCCAGCATGATGTCACCACAGGTAATATCTTTAGTTTGAGCTTTTTCCTGGGGCAGGGTGAACGCACTGAGAGCTTAACCTGCAAAAGGCTTGTCGTATTTGATAGAAATGGCACCTCAATGGAGAACTGAAGGCTCAGCTGTGGGTTTGTTTCTAGAATAACAGGAGAGAAGACAACTTACACAGAATCACAGAATGGTTTGGGTTGGAAGGGACCTTAAAGATCATCTAGTTCCAGCCCCCCTGCCATGGGCAGGGACACCTCCCACTAGACCAGGCTGCTCAAAGCCTCATCCAGCCTGGCCTTGAACACTTCCAGGGATGGGGCATCCACAACTTCCCTGGGCAACCTGTTCCAGTGCCTCACCACCCCCACAGTAAAGAATTTCTTCCTGATATCCAATCTAAATCTACCCTCTTTCAGTTTGAGGCCGTTACCCCGTGTTCTATCATTACACTCCCTGATAAAGAGTCCCTCCCCATCCTTCCTGTAGGCCCCTTTGTCTGTTGGGTCTGTCGTGTTTCTCGCATGATGCAGTCCTTGCTGTTAAAAAAACCTCCACCTGTAACTGTCTGCTGTCCATCAAAGCCAATGTGTCTTTGATGAGGTTCAGAAATCCATCTTTATGTTTCATGTTTGGGGGAATATGTCAATAGCCTGGCTCAGGGGCTGTAACTCAGCATGTGGAGGCTTGGAGCCCTGATAAAATAAGTTAGTTGAAATATTGTGAGTGTGAGATGTAGACATTAGAGTAGGATCCACACTGACTTTAACAACTGGAGTAACTGCAGTGACTGAAGGGCGGGCAACATTTTTTGTTCATTTAGAAAAGCATAAATATATGCAATTTTTGGACAATAGTTATTTCAAATGCAAAAAAACTAGAACGTTGAATTATGTTCACTTTATACCTGTCGCCAGCTGGTAAACATGTATTGAGGCATGTGCAACTGTTAATTTTCACAGTCATAAAGTTCTGAGCTTTTAGCCTCTCACTGAAATCAATGCTCTCATTTTATTATTGATTTCAGTGAGAACAGGGTAGGCCATAGGAGTGCAAAATAGAAGACATGAATGGTAACATTTTGCTCTAATGATAGTTGTTGAATCAATTCAGAAAGCCAGAATGGTTTATAATGTAGTGGATGCTTTCCAGCTTCAAAAAAACTAACATTAGAGGGGATACAATAGTGGAGATGATGCAGATTCTTGAGGCTGGTGGGAGACTCTGGCATGAATTAAGGTCTTTTTCAAACTTCTTCCCAGACAATGGCTTTCCATTGGCAGTGGACCTTTAAAGAATTAAGAATTAAATAAAAAATGTGTTTACATTGAAGGAAAAAGGAGTATTTGTTCTTGAGTTAGGTGGGATTAAGAATGTCATATGATTAAAATGTCTTTTAATTTCAGTGTTAAAAAAGACTGAGACATTCGCAGAGAAAATAGCATTAATGCAGTATTTACTGAGTTGAGAAACTTACCATTCAAAATAAAGGGAATATAAAATGAAGAATAAATATTCTGTTTTAAAACTCCCTGCTTTTGCCTGCAGGCTCTAACCTTCAGCTGGAGGAAATTTACACCCATTTTACACTAATGGCAATTTATACCAGCTGCAGCTCTGACTCCATAGTCTTACGTGCTATAATATCTGCGAAGTAATTGAACGTAATATAATAAAAGCAGGGATTTCTTAGCTCCTTAGACATGAAATATATTTATATATATGTGTGTGTGTGTATATATATATAGCAGCCTGGATTCTGCTTTCACTTTCTTAAGTTTCACATAGTTTTAAATTCATTTGATTTCTTTGGAGTTATTCCTCGTACCCCCGGGAAAGCATCATGAAGAAAAGCTTCCCTTCCCTGTGATACAGGCACAGCAGTTACTGACATTTTGTAAGTGAATTTGACTCCATTAGCTCCCAAAGGCCGGATTTTGGAGGAGTCTCTTTTCATCATTCAAGAGTTTGCATGTGAACTTTTTTCAAAATCTGAATCAAAATCTGAGCTCCTTTCAAAACCTGCTCCCTAAATGCTTGTGCTGTCTGTGCATGTACATGTATACGAGTACATTAACTATAAAGGATGCAAGACTATATCTAAACTCAGTTTTGTTGTGCCTTTACCTTTCCTAAGCTGCTGATGGAGACTACTGGAGACTCTTGCCTCCGGGGACGTACATCATCAGCGCCCAAGCGGTGGGATACAGCCGGGTGATGAAGAGGGTCACCCTTCCTGCCAAGATGAAACAGGCTGGGCGAGTTGACTTTGTATTGCGACCTGTTGAGGCTTGGCCCAACAAGCTCCTCCGCCGGTCGATGGAAGACATGTACGACCCATACGACCCGCTGGAACTTTTTGACCCTCACGCCCAACACGGGCAGCCCGAGGCTCGAGGGGGGTCACCACCGAGCAGGGAGAAGCCCTGGTGGTGGTCTTACTTCAGCTCTCTAGACCTGCACAAACCCCTGTGGCTGCTCAAGCAGCGCTGAAGGGTGACATGGTGCTCTGCTCACCTGGCTTTGCTGCCCTTCCACCCGACTCCAGACGCCCTCACTGCTCTTGGCAATATTTAAGTCTGTTTCATTTGAATTTACAATGTTAATTCGGGCGCGCTTACTTCTTTTGTTTTCTCTTCACACACAACTGACTATGTCCAAGTGGTTTTATATATTAAAAACAATGGTGCACACCCATTCAAAGGCCAGGTTTTATGTAGTTTTTTTCTTGGTAATGGTCTGTACTTCTGCCCATGTAGTTAATCATCACATTCATTATTTATTAGGTTCTAAGTACCTGCAGGAAAATATTCCTGATCCTTTAATGCATTTTTGTACATGTCTTAACACATTAATGACTGTATACAAAAAAAAAAAAACTTTCAGAAACAGTCAGAAAACTATTTTCTTTCCTCTTTTTACGTTATTTTAGCACATTAAGTTCAGTTCATTAACTCTCCTAACACAGCTCACAAAGATTTTTTTAAAATCCATTATGTGGTACAAGCATTGATTTCAGACAGAAAAATAAAATCATTAGGAATTTGGAAACAAATCTGCATCTGAATAAGTTGGATGAGCTGCTCATAGGCATCACACAGCCTCACTCCTTTGAAATCTCTTGCCCATCAAATCAAGAACACTGTTTGGAAAGTAAACTTTGTTGCACTGAGTCATAATACCCAATCTTTATGATTGATTACTGCTGCAAGCACACACATCCTATGATGTAGAAAAATACATGAGATAATTCCTGTAGAATTTAGGTTAAAATGTAACTTATTACACTAAGGTTTTAACATCATGCACTGTTTTGAGTCCATGTGATTGTTAACGGAATTTGTAGACATCAAAAAAATAATGAACCTTTTTCCAAGATAGTTGGGTAAAGCTAGGTGAAGAGCGGTCTTGCAAGATGCTGTCCTCTCTCAGACATCAGATGTAATGTCTTTTTAGGGGTGGATCCAAAAAAAAGTCCTTAATTTTGATGAAGAACATAGGCCCACACTTCCTTTTGGCTTGAACTGGTTAATGAACTCTATATACTCACGGTATTTGCTCATCCAGATGCTGCGGTGTGTAAATAGGTGGGATACAGGGTGATTGTTTGGAATAGACTTACTTACTGCAGGAGCTGTACTAGCTGTCTAGATTGCCCTCTTGATTTCTAAAAACTTTTTGGCTTATCTTAGGTAAAGAAGCCCACATTGCATGAATCCTATAGTCCATGTGCACATATCTCATACTATAATTGCCTGAGAAGACCCAAGAGATGAATGATCTTAATTCTGCAACCAGATGCTGCACATGCCTAAGTACCTTATTCCCAGTTGTAATCTGATTGAAGTTAGGAGTCTGTTATTCATGTGTTTGAAGGTCTGCAGGACTGGAGACTGTAAAAATGAAAGAAAACAGTTTCATAAAATTAACAAAAAGTAATTATATGGGAGTGAATGTACTGCATGCACATGGATAAGTGTTCCTTGCCCAGGCTTGCCAAGTTAAAGAAACCCTGAATCCTAAATATGTCAAAGATAAGTAAGCAAGAGATGCAGCTCCAGGCTTTGTTTCCAGTAATAGACATTACTGATGCTTTCTGTGGTCATTTTTTCAAAGCCAGGATCCTGTGAAAACAGTGGTAAAGCTAAAAAAATCAGAACAATATGCAAAATTGCTAGCTATTGGCTTTTCTTTTTATGCACATAATGTCTTGCACACTTCGAAAGATGCTTTCTATAAGCATTTCCTAGATTCTCACAGGGCTATTTAGAATTTTTTCAAGTAATCATAGAACACCCAAGCAAGTTGAAATGCAAAACAGAATGACTGTGCAGAAAATCCATGTCTTTCCTTGAGTCTCGAGTTGAAATAGGGGATGGCAGTCAAGGCTGGAGAAAGATGATTTTCTGGGAAGATTGTAAAAATGTGTTATGCTTGAGAGAGTTTGAAAAACTAGTATCCTATACTACTATACCAATAATTTGAAATGAGTATGATGGAGCAAGAGTAGCCTCCCTGTGTCTCTCTACCTCATCCACACAAAGAGGCATCCAGCTGAGAGAACGTTAAGATCAAACTTCTACTAGTTCACATGCAACAGCCTGTATAGATGGGATGTATAAAAGCGTATTGAAGCCACTATAAGGCTCTTGGGAAAAGGTATGCCTCAGTCTTCTGGAACTACTTCATTTCTTCATAAGATAAACTCTTCAGATTTCAGTTTCTTGGAGGTGGAAAAGACTGCCAGAATTCCCTGGGTGGCTCTCAAAAATCCATTTCAATTTCGATTAGATTTAGGAGATCTTTGTTGGTTCTTTGAGGAAGGAAGAAAGGAAGGGAGGAAGGGAGGAAGGGAGGAAGGGAGGAAGGGGGGAAGGGAGGAAGGGAGGGAGGGGAAGATATTTGTAGTCTCTTTTATTGGATCAAATGGTTTANAGGAAGGAAGGAAGGAAGGAAGGAAGGAAGGAAGGAAGGAAGGAAGGAAGGAAGGAATTGCTCAAAAACCAACCAAAGCAATACAAGCAAAATTAGTATCACCTTTCCATTCTTATTTCAAATTAATATGGATTCAGTTCTACATTTATCTGGGAGAGAAAGAATTGAATTTTTATCCTCAACTGAGTTACGTAAATCTTCTTCAATATTTCTTTCAATCAAGAAATGTGTGTTTAATATCAGAAAGTTTTGTTAAAAAAAAAAACAACACAAAACTAACCTACCCCACAAATATAATATGGTTAAAAGGATTTTAAATGATGGTGAAATTTAAGCAATTGTATGCAGCTCTGTAATTAATGAGCAAAAAATGAACACAGTGATGAGCGCTCTCATGCACCTGTCTGGAAGATGCTCATGTGATGGGTTTAATGGAATATGAAGTTAGGAGCATATTAAATATTTTCTGAATAGAAAGAGGGATTGGAATGCTTCAGCGAAACATACCCTGCTACAGCTGAAATACAGGTAACATAAGAAACAAGTGAAAATCAACCAAAGTTCCCTGTAAGTCTCCATCGTGCCTAAACCATGCCTTACAGACTGGACTTGGCCATTTTCCAGTGCTACTTTGGAGAGTGACAGGTTCAGCAACCAGATGGTGCTGTCAGGAATTATAGCGTATGTTCATGAGACTCCTCCTTTTAAGTCAGAGTCTACATAATTTTTTTCAGTTACCTTCCAACCACATATTGAACGGTATTGACGTATGTTTTTGTAACATCTTCCTTAATAATTAATTTCCTAGTCTCCACATTCATTTCAGAGGGGATCTTCTCTACAATGGAGCCAAACTTTTTCCGCGCAAAGCAATCACATTAACAAACGTTCTGACCTGCCAACTGTCCAGACCTCATTGCGCTGCCAGCAATGAATCTTGCCAACAAGTCGAAGAATGCAAATCTAACTAACATTACAAGCATAGAGAGCAAAGAGAAAGGTCTTCTTATGTCAAATGTACGATTTCTTCTACATTCGTATCGCAGAAAAATTTCCAGAACACATACAAAAAATATCAGGAGATAAAGTACAAATTGTATGCATGTGTTATACCAGAGAAGCTTTGTATCTGTTTGTCCCATTCATAAAAAATTTTTAGATCAAAAATAACAATAATAAACAAAGGCAGAAAAGTTTGCAGCTGTTGACATCTTTGTCTCCTGTAACAAAGTGAGGTTCGAGTCTTGGGCCACCCACATATAGGAAGGAGCATCTTTATTTTCCTAAAGATAGAAAAGAAGAGAAAAGTGTCTTAAGCTAATTGCCTGAAAACAAAACTTGAAGTGCCAAAATCCCTGACTAATAGAAGCTCTTCCTGTGATCATTTTTCATAGTGTTTATACAGTTCTCCTTTTCATGCCTCAGTTTAGCAGCTAAAGGGAAGTGCTCCAAAACAATATTAGTCTGTTTTGAAGTCCTGCGAACCAGCTGTTGAGCACAGTTTGCCAAGCCACTGCCATTTCTTTGTGTCCATCACTCTAGTATTGCACTGCAATTCAAAAACAAGCCAGAGGTGTCTTTAGCCATTACGAAAGCAGCCATCAAAATGAGGAAAGACTATATGTCTCTGCGATGACGCCTGTAGACAGACTGGAAGATCTCTGTGATGGGTGGGCATCCCCCCCGCAGCAGCGAAGCACTGAAGATTCAGCCTTCAGGAGATGAAGAACAACAGAGAATGGAGCTGTTTGGGTGGCTCGGATGGAAATGTGAGCCGAAGCTGATACACCTTTTTACAACGCTCCTGTCAGAGGTACTCTCACGCTGTCATCCTTCACTGGGTACGATCTGTCTTTTTAAGATACCACAATGTAAAAGGAGCGGATGGGGAGGTTGCAGTGTACTTCCTCTGCTGTCTCTGTCTTCACGGCATGTCAGAGGAGAGATGCTGTTTGATGCTTGTCTTTTTTGACATCGTGTAGACTCAAGTCGTGCTGCCAAAGGGCTTCACATCAGATTCCTTGATGGGACAGCTGGACATGAGCAAGGAGGTGTGCTGCTTACAGCCACCCACCACTCGCAGGGGGACACCAGAAGAAGGGCTTCTCTGTAGGGGCTTTTTGGTGCCCGTGTCATTTCTGGCTCCAGGTCTGCTTAAATGAGTGCATGATGAATGGGGGATTTCCTCCCAGTTTGGCAGCTCCTACCTGGCTCCCAGAGGCCACCAGTGTCACACTGGTGCATCAGCACTAGTGTCGGTGTCGCCATGGTGGTATAAGGGAAGAGGCTGAGCATCTCTGCAGCACATCATCAGTAAGCATTTCATTGTAACACCAGGACTGACCCAGACTGCCTTTATGGGCAGAGCTTGGAACATAACACTGCTTTCCCATCCTGTTCAGAGATATTACTTGCACATAAGACCAGCTGGCAAGGTGTGGTCATTATCACTGAATAGGGAAATAAATAATTTTATAAATATAGGAATTTTTGGCAGGTGCTTGCTACTGCAGTGTCTGTGTCTATGTGGAACTGGATTATGGAAAGGGCTGTAGCATTTAAAAAATATTTTTCTAAATTTACATATGTATATCTTTGAAATACATCTATAATTTCTGTATATAGGTCCTAACTTCAAAAGGAGGCAAGAACAACAACAAAAAGATCATTGTCATGGTTTCAGCTGGGATAGACTTGACTTTCTTATTAGCAGCTGGTGTAGTGCTATGTTTTGGATTTGGGATGAGAACGGTATTGGCAACATATGGGTGGTTTTGGTTGTTGCTAAGCAGTCAAAGCCTTTTCTGCTCCTCACATCGCCCTGACAGAGAGTAGGCTGGGTGTGCACAAAAATTGGGAGGGGGCACAGCCGGGACAGCTGACCCCAACTGGCCAAAGGGCTATTCCATACCATATGACATCGTGCTCAGTATATAAAGGTGGGGGAAGAAGAAGGAAGTGGGAGACGTTTGGAGTTATGCAGGGGTTTTACCATTTACCATAAGTAACCATTATGCGTGACAGACCTCTGCTTTCCTGGAGATGGCTGAACACCTGCCTGCTGATGGGAAGCAGGGAATTAATTTCTTGTTTTGCTTTGCTTGCGTGTGTGGCTTTTGCTTTACTTATTAAACTGTCTTTACCTCAACCCATGAGTTTTCTCCCTTTTCCGATTCTCTCCCCCATCCCAACTAGGGCAGTGAGCGAGTGAGTGGTTGCGTGGTCCTAGTTGCCGGCTGGGGTTAAACCACAACAACTATCAGTATATGTCTGTAACTACTCTCTGTTATCAGGGATTATTTTAAATAATGGGAGAAGATACTTGGAAGTTAAATATTTCTCTAAGGCGTTATATCTATGAGAAGATACTTGGAAGTTAAATATTTCTCTAAGGGGTTATATCTATAAAAATGAAGTTAAAAGAATAGTGAATGTGGATGCTGATATTGTTTTTAATTTCCTTCTTTCAAAATGTAATTTAAATATTTTTGTGCACTCAGTAATGTAATGCACATGCATACCTTTCAGTTTTCCCTCTCTGCCACAAGATAAATATTCTTTATTTTCATGCAATTAGTACTGGCATTGCTCCGCGTTGAATCTGATTAAGCATTTTTAGGATTTTTTGTTTGTTTGTTTGTTTAAAAAAATATAATTCAATGAAATTTACAAGAAAGAGGGACTGGAAAACTCCTTTCTGTTTAAGTCAGGATTCACACAGAAGCACAATTCTGAAATATCAGTATCCTGCAGGATGGGAACTTCATTTTATAGCTTGTACCCAGTTATGTTTTGAGGAAGATCTAATTTCTATTCTTTCCCTTTTAGGAACTGTGATTTTGTGTGTGAAAAACAGGCTTGTTCGTCTTCTCTACCTCATTAGTAATTGGTATTTTGAATAATCAGATAAAAAGTCTTAAATTACAGTATTATATTTATTTTACTGTTTTAAGGAAAGGTTTTTTCCTGCCATAATGCAAAAGCTGTTAATTTCTCATTAAAAAGTCACTGAGCAGCCCCAGACTATTCAATGTAATACATGCTATGCAATATAGGCTGGGTGCCACCATTTATCCTACAGCTACATGTATAAAAATATCAGCAGTGTTGCAATAATTAGAAATTAAACCTTGAACAGTTTAAGGGATAAATTTACAAGAAACTTTAAGAACATCACTGTAATTTTTGGCACAGAAATTCAGTAAGTAAAGGCTGCCTAACTTTGAAGGCTTTGTGTTTCCTAACTTACAGCCAGCAATGTGCCATAGCTGTTTGAGCTTTGCTGCTGGGCACGCACAGCACTACTTGCTCTGTAGCAGGGCAAGCACCACGACCCTTTCACGCCCCATCACGGGAACATCCCAAATTAGTTTTGCTTATTGTGTCCTTCTGCTGCTGAGCCCAAGCAGATAAGCCAGGCTCCGAGCCGCATTACCCATGCAGGGCACTGGCTGCCCCCCACTCAGGGGTCTCCTTTACGCCATTGACTTCAAAGAGGGGTAGTTCAGCTCCGCAGGAGAGTGCTCCTGCTCCTACTTCTCCTCTGCAACTCTCTTCCCTAATTTTAATGCTCTTCTTGACTGCTTGCAATAAAGCAATGCTGGTGGTGCCTCTGTGATAACATATTTAAGAAAGGGTTAAAAAAATGTGCAGCAGCTGTGAGAGAGATGAGTGAGAATATGAGAGAGAAAAGCCCTGCAGACACCAAGGCCAGTGAAGAAGGAGGGGGAGGAGGTGCTCCAGGCACTGGAACAGGGACCCCCGAGCGGCCCATGGTGAAGACCATGGTGACACAGGTTGACCCTCTGCAGCCCATGGAGGACCTTGGTGGAGCAGATATCCACCTGCAGCCCATGGAGGACTCCACGTTGGAGCAGGTGGGTATGTCCTGAAGGAAGCTGTGACCCTGTGGAGAGCCTGCACAGGAGCAACTCCAAGCAGGACCTGTGGCCCATGGAGACGAGTCCACGCAGGATCAGGTTTTCTGGCAGAACCTGTGGCCCTGTGGGGGACCCCCACTGGAGCAATCTGTTCCTGATGGACTGTATCCCATGGGAGCGACCCCACTCTGGAGCAAGGGAACAGCGCAAGGAGAAGAAACACCAGAGACTGTTATGGACTAATCACAACCCACATTCCCTGTCTCCCTGCACTGCTCAGGGGAAGGAGGTAGAAGAGTCAGGAGTGAAGTTGAACCTAGGAAGAAGGAGGGTGGGGGGGGAAGGTTCTTGGTTTGGTTTTTCTTTCTCACTATCTTATTCTTTTTTCAATTGGCAAAAAATTAAATTAATCTCCCCCAAGTCAAGTGTGTTTGGCCTGTGACAGTAATTGGTGCCCTTATCTCGACCCACAAACTTTTTCATCTAACTTTTCTTTCCCTGCCTTGCTGAGGAGGGGGAGCAAGAGAGTGGCATGGTGGGCACTTGGCAACCAGCCCACCACATAGTGTCTGCACGTCCCAGTGAATTTTGCACTGTGTGACATGCCCTCTATATTGTGAGTAGGTATTTCACATGAGTTTTGAATTCCCCTAAGCACCAGGGCCTTAAAAAAAAAGATGTTGTAGTGATGAGGATAAAGTTTTCTTGTGAATCTACATAAGCGGGCGTGAGGTGCCTCCTAACAACTTGCTGGTGGTCCTTACAGCACACTGGCTGCTGAAACAGCTAAAGGAATTTTTAAGACTACGCATGGAGGTTGGCTTCTTCAAACACATGGAAACCAATGGGATTTCTTCTAGCATGTATTTCCATTAACTTGGCTATCAGTGACTGGTAGTCTAGCTGAAAAAGCCCTGTGCTTATTCTTCATTCAGGTACATCCATGACTTACTATAGCCTGCTCTCCTCAGCTGCACGGTGGTATTAGTTTAGGTGCAATAGCAGTGATCCATTTTAAAATGAGAATTTCTATTAAAGCTACACATGTAACAGCTAATGCAGATGATAGCAATAATACATGATTAACGATAAGTAGACTGGTGAAACCCATGTAAGTTAGATTAATAAAAAATGACTTCAGAATTCACTGCTTTATTCATCTTTAACAGGAATAAAGATAACATTTGTCATCAGAAAATAAAGTTTCATAGATAAAAATCACAGACAAGTATGCAGCAATAGATTGTAGAAAGCAACGTACCACTAACTAAACCAAAAATTAGATGGCATAGCTCTTACACTGACATTAAGTAGCATTGTATGTCTGTAATAATATTTCAGCTAAATATATATTTGAACCACATAACCCAGTATTCAAATGAACATTATTAAGTCATACCTTGGATGTCTCAGTCAACCTTAATGTCAGTCACAAATGTAGTTATGAGATAGTCCATAAATCTACTAAAAACTCAGACTGCCAAGTAAAAACCTTTACACTATAGAAAGAGTAAATTTCTGGGAGATAGATCACGTACGTGTACATGTACCTGTACAAGGAAAGGAATACAGGAAACACATTTTTATACATGAATATAATTCAGGGAGAAGGTGACTTCTAAACCCAATAACTTCTGTATTGGAGGACTGGATGGTATGGCTGCTACTCAGCCTTGGAGAATACTTTATCTCCCGTGCAGTCCAAAGAAAGTGATACCCAGTCTAATCACAAATATACTACAAACTTCAAGGGGAAATGAAGAGACTGAACTGCACAGGAGTTAGTACGAAGTAAATCCATCTCGTGGTAAGGATTGTCAGACATGGATAAGGCTAGTTTTATCATCCCTTCTGATCAGCCAGCTCAGGCAAAAATGTAAATCTTTCTTAAAAAACCCAAGAGTTCAACACAGAATTGTTATCCAGGCTGGCCTGTTTTGACCACATAAAGCCAGGGCAGGTGATCAGTAGGCCAGGGACATTGTGACCTTTTGGGTGACAGAGTGATGTGAACAGGGCAGGAGGGTGGTGAAGGCTTCAGCTGGCACAGCTGCCACCCAAGGGGTATGAAGGAACAAGCCCAAAGGCTAGCAGAGCTATTTCCCTGGGGAAATAAGAAAAAAAACACTTCTGTGATGATATGACAGCATCCACAGGAAAACTCTTGCTGGACTGGCTGGAAGTCATACCCACTGCTGAGACAGTCAGATCAGTAGAGAGGAATGCAGGAAACACTGGCCTGGATCAGACCAGTGGGCACCTCCATGTGATGCTCCCTGTGGCTGGCAGCTAATTCTCCCCAGACAGGTGGGACAGGTCACGGCAGGGAGCCCTCGCCTTTATAGGAGGTTTTTTTTCTGGCCATTAGCAGCAGCTTTAGGCAGGGACGGAGTTAGGCAGGCGAAGGTTGTGTGGATTGGTTCACAAATCCAATGCAATAAAGTGCTTCTGAACGCAGCCTTGACCACATTGCCCAAGGAAAGATGCTTAAATTGAGCTGGTACATTACCAGCACTTTAGGGAGAGCAGAACAAAGCAAGATAATTGTGTCTGTGCAGTGCTCAACTGAACTGATAAAACATCCTCTTGTGAGGGCTCAGCTCCAGGATGGCACCATGTCCTGCTGCCAGGGCTGGGACAGTACTGAGGCAGGTCCCCACATGTCTCTGCATCCCTGTGGCCATGATGCCAGCCCTCCTTAGGCTTTAAGAAATGCCACGAACCTTTATTAACCCACAACATGTTTTACTCTTTTTTCTTACCCATATGAACAATCCTCTAAATGAAAAGCTAGACCTGAAAAGGGATTTTATGTATATTAAATTAAAAATGTCACAAACTGGAACTCCAAAAATTAGAATGCGTATTTGAAACATCTCTTAATTTAATACACCCACACACCCATACATACGTATATACACACACATACGCACGCATATACAGAGGTGTATTTTTATGCAATACATATGTAAAAAATAATTACTTATAAGTTACATAATATACTACTTATTATTTTCTATTCTTATCAAAAAGATATTTGAGCCATCAGGAATGAAAAAATAATATTTTCCTTTTTTAAATCAGTTCTGAATTTTGAAGACTTGATGAATATACCTTGTTACAAGTCAAATAATAAAGGCTTCAAAAGCAGATGGGTCAAAAAAACTAAGGTATTTTTCTTCATTAATTTTTTAGCAGCTAAATGGAATGAAACATTGATATTGCCAAAACATGAATATGCGAGTTTTTTGCGAAAAATTAACACTGTGATTTAGTCAGTTCTGCTGCTTTTATTTAAGTAAATATTTAAAATACCAAATTTAGGCAGCTCACAAGATGCAAACCTTCAGTAACAGAATTGCTAATGAAATCAAAGGTGAGACCTGAGCAGGTTAAAGCAGCAGTAAGGTTAGTGGTTAGGGCTACAAGGAAGTAAATACAACACAGAGTCATGGCAAACTGAAATGACACTTTTGCATGGCTAATGCGATGCTCAAGGCAACGCTGCTGCTCTCCAGTAGATAACCAGCAAATCAGAAGTTTGTTTTGACAAATTTTCTAATTTTTTTCAATAAAGTCCAGAAAGGAGGGAAGAAAGGAGAAACTTACTTAAAAAACTGAACACAGATGAGCAACCTGGTATAGTGAGAGGTGCCCCTGCCCATGGCAGGATGGTTGGAACAATATGATCTTTAAGGTCTCTTCCAATCCAAACCATTCTATGGTTCTATGGTTCTATGATGAATCTCTTTCTAGCAAATAAATCACTGCAGTCAGTTAAAATCACTAAGAATACATTTGTCCTATTTGTGGAGGACATATCCTATAGAGGACATCTGAAAACCCATTTCTGATCAGGAGGCCATTTCATTTTAGGCATAGGAATTGGACAAATCCAGATTTTAAAATCTCAGAGCCCTTGCTCAGCTACTCCAATCTGTGTACCAAAAGTATGCAGGTTACTTTGCTTCTGATCTTAATAATGCTCACTTAAATGTCTACTTGTTGGCTTGCCCAAAAGCATCAGTCTTAGCATACTCAGGGGTACGGCTCCTATTTCAGTATCTGCTAGGACTCACAAATTGGGTTTTCCTCTGACTGCCTCCCCTGAAAGGCTTGTTCCAGTCAGCAATCATGTTGCTCATCCGAAAAACTCCAGTGGCTGTGTCAACTTGCATTGAAAACCCCTCTAAAGAAGGCAGAGCCCTGTCTTCAATGGCCCAACATTTACAGTACAGCTGCTACGTGTTCAGCTCTTTCCTCCATAAAAAGTTCTTTGGTCACATATTTCCCTCTAAATGGACCATTTTCTGATCACTAAGCCATTCTGGGTAAGCTACTTGATACTTCTTATACATTTTGTAAAAATATGTTTTCAATTAAAAAAGACAAAACATAGAACGTTATATCATGGCTATGCTCTCTGTTTTCAGGGGTTTGCTCACTCTTATTCAAGTGAAGACTGAGAGGGGATCTCATCAATGGTTATAAATATCTAAAGGGTATATGACAAGAGGGTGGGGTCAGGCTCTTCTCAGTGGTACCCGGAGACAGGACAAGGGTCAACGGGCACAAGCTGGAACACAGGAAATTCCATCTCAACATGATGAAAAACTTCTTTACTTTGAGGGGGACAGAGCACTGGAAGAGGCTGCCCAGAGAGGTGGTGGAGTCTCCTTCTCTGGAGATCTTCAAAACCTGCCTGGACGTGTTCCTGTGCAACCTGCCCTAGGTGAACCTGCTCTGGCAGGGGGGTTGTACTAGATGATTTCTGAAGGTCCCTTCCAACACCTACAATTCTGTGGTTCTGTGATTCTGTGAAGTGTGTTGAATACACTTACCTGATTGGACATGTGAAGAGGTGGAGTACCTGTGGAGGTCTTCATCACTAGACTTTAATGTAAATATATGCAACCAAGATAATAGCTCCAGTTTATAGCTAATGCAGGAAATTAGGCACTTTCAAGTAATTATCCATCTAAACTAGAGATCTGCTTCATGTCTGGTTTGAAATAGGATGGATTGTCCCAAAAATGCATGTGATGGATTGTCCCAAAAACGCATGTGTTTCTCTCCGTTGGCTATGAGATGACTACCTTAGATGCAAACATTTTCATACCAACTCTAGTTGGATCCCAAGTGGGGAATAAGACAATTTGCAACATAGGTGCTATTTTTTGGTACAATTCTTGCATGGACAGAAGCAGGTATGTAGGTTAGTGGAGAACTTTAATAACAAAACTAAGAAATCTGTGGTCTTCAAATACCCTGGGGTTAGGTGATACTTGAGGATCTCATCTTTTAAAGGATACTGGCAAATTCTACCGAGGACTGTTTCATGTCCTTTTTATATCACTTTATCATGTAGAAATATATGATTATATGTACAAATTCCACCAAAACCTAATCGCCAGTATGAACCATATATGCACTGGTTAGAGAGCTCAGCTCTGTCTGGTTCAATCATGAAAAGAAAAACCAGAATGGACCTCTGTGGTTTACCATGATGTTTTTTATGAACATGCAGACTGGCACTTAGTCTGAGTTCAGAATATTTCACAAGTCAGGGAGTGTGTTTCCAAATTTCTTATAAGGACCCTAAAATGATTGATTAGAAAAGCATTTTGGGTAAGACTTGACAGGTAAGAATATTCAGGAGAAAGGGAAGGAGCTGTGTGAGGAGCATGCAATCCTTCCTTTGCATGGCTAGTGTCTGTACAGACAATTTTTCCTTTAGCAGAGGTACAATGGTTGCTGGTTTTGCAGATACTCTTTAACAGAATCCTGAAGGTGTATCAGCTATTGTGCTTAGCTTTTCTTTACGCAAAGATGACCATTGTAGCTTGAAACATCATATAGATAAATAAATCTGTTAGGGACAGGGACAATCATCTGGCCTAAAATGTCTACCCTTTAGAAGATTGTAGCCTTTAAGTTTGCGGGTACAACCATGAACACCCATATAACTTTCTACAAAATCCAGAAGAGAATTCCAATTTCAAGTGTATTTTGCTACTGTTTGAATGTCTTTAGGGTAGGAGGGGAGACTTCCGTAATGGTTGCTGTCTGGTAACACCACACACGCAGTACGTGTGCTCCCAGGCAGGTCCACGCTGCTCTGCAGTGCTTTCCCTGTTGCTTCTCCCTCCACCTTGTCTCATCCAGCCTCTACCTACTTCATTGATGGGAAAAACCAGCAACATGATACATTACATTCATTCCTCTGAAAGTCCTCTCTGCTCAGGGATTTCTCAGAAATTGTCCATTACAGGAAGAAATACAGTAATAGATAGTGGTGGAAATCTTAACCTGTGAGCTTATATAAAGGCATACAGTTCTGATGTATAAAAACTAGTATCTCCTTTAAGAAAACCCCTTAACATATTATATAGTTGTGGATGTCTTCAGAAGTTATTCAATGTCGACCATCATATTAAACTCGTGTCAAGTACTTTGCTTCAATTCGACTCTGAGGCAGTGATTTTCATAGTTTGCAGACATTTTAATGCTTTTAGTTTTATTAAGATGATGTAGTATACTACCGAAATAAGGCTAAACTCCACTGCTGAGACTAGGAACAACTTTCAGAAACTGCAATGCAGATATCCCTCTGGTGGGAACTGGCCACTTGCCCCTCATTGAACATAAGTTTGAATGTTTTCTTAAGCGGGAAAGGACTATTGGATTTTGGCAAAGAGCAGACATGGAGCAGATACTGCACATTGGCCCCTAGTCTGTGAGAAAGTTTTTCAGCTACATTAGCCTGTGTGATAGCTTTAAGTCTTATATTCCTTTAGGGACACATCTTGGGGTGGAGTAAAGGTCAAGGACTCTTCTGCTTTGCTCCTGCTGCTGCTAGTATCCGTTCAGCTCCTCTTCTGCTGCAGAAGGGAGAAACTTGCGGCACATCAAAAAGTGAGGGGAAAAAATGCTTTGAAGAGCGCAATGCAGCTATGGTTAGACAATTTCCAGTGCCCACATGTACTTGGCTTAAAGGTAACTTGGGTAACTTATCACCACTCAACAGTATAGCTGTGTGCAGCATAGCTATACCATTAAATACATCCTCCACCCCTAATGATGACTTAAAATCTATTTGAACAGGGAGGTAAATGCAGAGATTTGAAGCTGGCATAACACAAGACAGATTCCTTCTATTTAGTCCATGTTAAAAATGCAAAAGGGTGGTGCAGGCGTGCTCCTGGCAGTTTGGTTTATAAAAATAAATGTTGTGGCTAAGTGGGTGGGAAACACAATGAGGAGCTGAAGACCAAATGGGAAAGTCTCCTTGTTGAGGAATGTTTTTGCAATCTTGATTTTCTGTGTGTAAACTCAACTTTTCAGTGTGCAGACTAAGAGAAGAGACCACACAACCCTTTCGGGCGTATTGGAGTAGTCATTATGAGGACTCAGAAGTATTTGCTAAAATGCCCTAATAATCAAATAAAGTAGCTAAGCTGCCTTATCTTGCTGAAGAATAGATTGCTTTCTTATGCTAATTACAGAGACAATGCTGAACATTTTTTTTACTTCTTATCATTTAGATTCAAATTTTTCCATCCTTCATCACCTTATGTAATTCATTCCTCTCCAGACAATTCCACACAGCTAAACTCTGGAATAATAAAAAATATTGTACACACTTCCCTGGAGCTTTTCAGGTGTCTGACTGGCTACATCAACTTTGACCTTGGAGTGGTTTAGGTCTTATTTCCTTAGACAATGGTGGGGAGACTGGAATATCTACAGTGGCTCAATGTTGTAGGATGTGTTGCACCAGCAAAGGCAGACAAATGTGAATGCTCTTGGCTTAACTAGCAATTTCAGCAGGAATAAGCCAGTAGAGCTTCTGCTCAAAAGCATCCTGGTGAAAAAAACACCTTTCAGAAGCAACTGTAACCCACCGTGACTATACAGGTATCACTGATCTGCCTTGTCTTTAAAAGTGACATAGCTGTAAATATGGAGTCTGGTTCAAAGGAGATATCCTTTGAAATTGCCATCTTCTTTAATGGATACAAATTGACTCCCAGATCAGCATGAGCAAATATTCTACTGGCAGCAGAAAGTTATAGCAGCTCAGAGGAGCAGTGGTGAGTACACACAACTCTGTGGGCACAGGAACCAAGGATCTCCTATTGATTTGTGTCTCAAAGCAGAGTTCCCAAGAAGATCCCCTCATGTCCAATCGGGCTAAACTCACTGTAAAGTTGCCTTGTCAGCGGCAGTCTTGGCAGATTTTTTCTTTTGAAGTCTTTCTCCTTCTCTCAAATTCTTATTGCAATTGACCAAAAGTCGGTGGAGAGTAGAGATAATTGCATGCACACGTGCACCCCCACACACCCATGAGTGTATCAAGGCCTTTTCCTGCAGACACCTCCCTAATACTCTTCGAAACGCAAACACATCTGCCCCAGACCACTGGATGGACTGCCATTCCCTCCTGGGTGCAAGGGTGCTCAGTTGCTGGGAATCTAATACCCATCTAGAAGTGATGAATCCATGTGCTTTAAATTGCCTTGCGAGTGAGGCAAATAAAAAGCCAGAATGAGCTCCTTCACTTTACAAGCAGTGATAAATGCAGTAGAAGCCACTTAATTAGTCTATGATAAATTGCATGCCCAATTTATTGTCATGATTGCCTAGGGGGCAAAAACCAACTCGAGGCAGTCTGATGACTCCAAAGAACAGACTAATGGCACACTTTAGCGAGCATTGGAGAGTCTCTTCCTGTGCCCTTCCTGCAGTTGTCGGTAGGTGAATCACAAGAGTTAGCTACCAGGGATGTATTTGCTTGGACCGGCTTTGCCCCAGTTTGACCTTTTCTTCATTTTATGGTGGTTAAATGAATCAATATTATCTTAATACAGTGTTTCCTTTTGTCCTCCCAGTAGCAGTGCGTGGTTATATCATGGACATAAAATGCAATTAATGAAACATTAAATGAGTGCAATGGGCTTCCTCATCCCTCAGAGTTGCAGGTGGGAATTGGGAGGAAACATATTAAAGGTAAAGGAGTTACCTGAATGTTAAACCAGCATCGGTTGAAAGCTGTGGTTCATAAATTTATGTACAGAGCTTGTGAAGCACGACCTTTGCGAGCAGGGTTGTACCAGTTTGAGCAAAAATGTAGTTTTAAAATGATTTTGTGAAACCAGTGACAAGGACCATGTAGATGTTGCTCTTTCAGTTTTAAAACAGTAAACGACTTCACAGGGCAGAGTCAGGTCCCAAATGTGCCATCTGCCTGTTTGCGGTTTGTTTACTTTATACATGATTGAGCTTAGTGCTCATCTTGGTTCCTTTTACATAATGATGTTATGATAACCACATAATTAATGTTTTTAGTATTTAGCAGATAAATTAAATGCAAAAAGAGAGAGAGAAATAGCTGATGTTTAAATATAAATTCTTTTAAAATGACCAGTAGGAGCCAAGTTTTATTTTCTGATATTTAATCTATAACTTAACATATATAATTAGTATTAGTTTACAGCGACAATAAAGGTGGTTCACTGACCATTCCTGGGATGTTAATGAGTGGGTGAAACAAATTCTTTTGTCTATTTTTTTCCTCACACATTATTTTTTTCCTCCCAGATATTAATTTCCAAAACTTCACATAATTTCAGCAGAAAGTAACACATGATTAAGTTGATAGGCAAAAATATTTCACTTTATTTGGGGTGCAGTTGAAGGATCTCCTGGAAATCTCATTAAGAGTGTGTCCTTGAAAATATCTCCATTTTTTTCAGACCTTCTACTCCTGCAGGCATCTGAATGCTTATACTCTTGCTCCGTCTTATTTCTTACACAAATGTGGAGCTTATACCCTTGCCCCTTCTTATTTGGAAAGTTAACCTCTCTGAGAATGCAACGAGAGGTTGAGCAGAAACATATGGAGAAAATACATGTTGTTCTTCTGGTTCCATGAAAAATTATGAAGTGGAGGTGAAGAATGTGAGCTCAGTGGGGGAAGAGAAGGTCAATGAGAAATTTGTCCCTGTTTCAAATATTTTCCCATCATAGACTAGATTGGGCAATGTTCTTCCCAGGTCAGGATCATAGAAATATGTCTCCAGTGATTTGACTTTAGCCGCTCTCGGGATGGATTTCTGTCAGGAATTCTCGTAGTTCTTAGCAATGTTTTAAATTGCAAATGTTCAGATAAAGAACTCCATACATTCACAAAAACCAAGTTCTACTGACTTTAGTAGCAATGCACAGAGCTAATGCCTGCTATTAAGAAAGTGCTTTATAGGAATAATTTTGAAGTGGAGTTACGCATTATTAATGGAGACAGATGTGATGGTGAAGCAAACCGCATTTGGCAGCAAGAACATTTACTAAAAATGTCATTAAAGAATTTAGGCTGTACGCTACCAAGTATTTTGTAACTCCCTCCACTGACTTCTTGGCCTCTCTTTTTCTTTCATGTCTGGTAAGTAGCTTGAGGTGGTTGATGAACACTGGAACTGAGGAAGTCTGGCTTCTCGCTGCTGTTTGTCTAAAGGTTTGTTGGCTTTGACACCTAAGGAGAAGGAAGCTGTACCCCGGTTCATGCCCCATTTTGTGCATTTAGAGCTTACCTAAGGCTTCTCTTTCATGTAGGTTCTATGGTGTCAAACAAGAAGTAGGGTTTTTACTGTAACTATTTCCTCAGCGGAGGTAATTTTACCACTTTTTTTCTAATAATGTGTGCCTATTTCCACAATTTAGAAAATTTGAGAGCTCTTCCAACATACCCCTGACAATTTTATATCAATACAAGTTGATAAATTTTGCTAAAATTTTCCATTAAATAATAAAGAAAGACAGTCCAGTAGGCTTTAATATACACTTAGAATGACACTAAAGGACTAATTTCTTAGAAACCCCACCTTTAAAAAACAGAAGCCATGTGGGACATATTTCATCAAACACTGTATTCAATGTCATCTTTAAGAAAAAGTGCATCTTTTTCTGCTGCATCCCTTACCAGGTGGCATCTCTATTTGAAATGCTAAGGCAGTGAAATTAAATAGCTATGTTTGGAATGAGCAGCCTCAAAGACTGGTTTACTGTGACAAGAAATTACCACCCAGGTGATCTTTGGGACAGACTGGAAACACCAGCATCAGCCCTGCTTATATAGCCCTCATTTTTATTTAAAAATAGGTAAGGCGATCCTATTCTTTTGAAATTTACTGATAGTAGAGAATACTTAAAGTACTCAGATTTTTTTTCTGCCATACCACTGAATGTTGGTTATAAATGAATGTTGGTTATAAATTAAAAGCGCTACAATTGGAAAATGAGAAAGTATTTCAAATGAGGAGAAGATTCACCTTCAGCACCTGAAATCTAAGCAGATGGTATTAAATATATATATGTATTTTATTATTATTTTTATTTTCACTGGTTGTAAATTTTTTCCCGTTGGATATTGGAGGGCTCTGCAAGGCCTGGAACTGAGCTCTCTCATTGAATTTAGGGCAAGAACCTGTAAAGATTGTACGGTCTGAAGCTGGACATCTTCAGTTAGGATTGTGAGCTGGCATTCGTGATCTGTACTTACAGTAAATACTACGACCTTGACTCCCAAAATTCAGAAAATTTTGATCATGGACTTTCCCAACTCCTTAGGGAGTGGTGAGGGCACAAGATATTTCACCTGGCAGCTGTACAACTTTCCCAGATGGATGAAGTGCCTAAAGGCAGGCCCCTCTTTTTTCAAAGTCTTACTGGGATTTGGTGCTGGCCTCATCTCAGCCCTCACAGAAACTGGCTGGAGCCACCACTTTGCAGGCTACCCTGTCCTCAGGGAGGCTTCATCGGGATATGGAGGCGCGGATGAAACTTATGTCTGACGGTGTTCCTGAGGAGGAGTTAACTTTGTTCTACTTTTCACCAAAGTGCTTAAATGCTTGTTATGCCAGAGGGACAAAGAAGGAACATGGCATTGCTCAAGTAAGGGTAGTCCAGCTGGGACCAGCTTCAGGGGCTGTCCACCTTTACTGGGGAATCCTAGTTACTGGTAGGTGTTTGCTGGGAAATGAGACCTGCAGCCACACTTTGTGGAGTCCAAGCTGATGCTCTCCATCTTCCAAGCAGGACAGCCAGACCAGCACCCTTCACAGAGGTACTTTGGGGGGTTTGCAGGGGCAGAACTGCTGAGGCATTAGGCTTGTTGACGGAATTTAAATGTTTCCAGTGGCAGATGAAAAGAGAGTGGTGGTTTTGAGGAGTGAAATTTGAGTAAATGCACTCCAACCCTCCAGTCTATTCAGGAGTTTAAATCCCTCTGTGGATATTGGCCTATATAAAAAGCTGCTGGACTGTGCTTTTACATAAGATCCTAAGTGACTTTGTAAGCCTTCAACAGCTTCCAAATCCTTCACTTTCAACAACAGTGCTCTTTATACTAAAAATTTAGTATATAAAGCCCTATCATAGACTTGGGTTTGAATATACTCAGAAAAGTTCCATGTAATGGAGTCTTAATGCCTAGACAAATGTAAAATTAATATACTGAAGTTTTCCAGCAGCAGTAAGAGTAAGAGCAGTAAGATTTTTTTAATGTTTTGTTGGGGTTTTTTAACAGCAAGCTCTATTTTTGAGACAGGCAGAGGAAAATCTTCTCAAGCTGTAAGCTCAGCATCCCCGGAGTGAATAGGGTTCAATGTAGCATGGATAATTTGTTTGCTTTGCAATTATTTTCCGTCAGTGGAGACAAATTGATTTGTACAATAAAATTGACGGTCACTGCAAGGCAGCTGGCTTTCTAAACTGTAAAAGAATTTGACTAGGTTAAGTGAGTACCAAATTTTTGGAGTACCAGGATGTCCTTTTGTACTGTTAAAATTTGCAACAATTTTAGGGCTTGCCAGTGATTGCTATGTGAAATTCATCATCAGAGAATGCCAGAATGGTTATTCTTAACGGCACTGTGAGCAGGACCATTGCCAGCTTTCGTGACCTGCTTTGAAAATTATTTCTACCAAAACAGAAATCAAAATGCAGGAAAAGAAGCTGATAGTAGAGCAGATGAATAGGTAGGAAGGAAATAACAATAATAGCCTCCAAACCGTCTTCTTAATTATTAAAGGAAATTAGGTATTTAACATGAGCCGGAGTTGAGGATGCCGGGCAACAGAAAAGTTTCTGCCAGAGAAAAGCATGTAGTGAAAGCTTTATCTGTAACGTGGGAGCATGATCAGCCACCGAGGTGTATTTGCAGAAAATGTCGCTTGTGGAAGCAAAGAAGAAATAACCATTTAGTCCTGCCACTAGAATATTTGGATCTTTTTCCAAATAAAAATATTTAAAGCTCATAAAACGTAAACAGAGATTGACTTCCATTCTTTTACATTCCTGTTTAAAAAACAAAGACTTGATTTGGCCTCTCAAAAGCCCTGGCAAAACTTTAGTGCATGCATGGTGAAATGTTAAGTGTGACTGGGAATGCCGTAGTACTTGGTAGCTGCCTGGAACAAGGTTTGATTCCACTTTTCACAACACTGGGCTAATCAGGGCATACTGTCATATTCAATCTAAAAGCAGAATATGCCCCAGAAAAAAGCTGGACCTAAAAGTTCAGTAAATTGCTCCAGTTAAGCTTCATTTGGGTGTTCCAAGTGTTAAACCTCACTGCAGACATCAGGATTAGATTAATGATTCTGTCAGTTTTGCAAAAGTCCAAGATCAGCACTAAGTAAGGTAGAAGTTTGCTAAGACAGGCTACTTTCTCTTTGCCCAAACTTAAAGGAGCTGGGAAAAATTGATACTGTACAGTTCAAGCACATTTGACTGGGCTTAATACACAAGGTAAACAATGCGCTTCAAGCACCGATCAAAGTGCAGTTCTGGGGGCCAGTGGCATGAACTTTAGGTGTGAGAAAGAAAGTTTTGAGGAAGAAGGTCACATGTTTGAAGGTCCAGACAATCAGGCTTTGGCTTGACCTCTCTGCCTAACTGGGAGCACCTCTCCCCAGCTACTCATGTGAGCAGGGTTCAGAGGTTACCAATTACTTAGGGAGGCTGAGAAAGTTGTATAGAGCTGCTCTCGGCTGCCATTTCACATTAGCATCAGGCCTCTTGCAGGTAGGCCGTCGCCCTTAATGCTTCACCGCTGGTCACTGATGTTCTTCAGCTTGCAATTGCCGCAGCAGCGACGGAGCATCTCCCCGTCCCACTGAGCGGCTCCTCGTGTCTGCCCTATGGCACAACCACTCCAGTGCCGCTCGCCATCCCCACCCATTCGTGCATCCCATAGCTGCACCCCCGCTACGTGGGGGTTGTTTTAATTGCTTGACTGTTGACCAGGTAACATTCTTCTCACTTTTCTTCATTTTTTCCTTTCTTTTTTCCCCACTCTGAATGCTTCAGAGGCATCAACAGAAATGAGTGAAATGCTTTTATTGGTTGCAGCTACTGAGAAGATTAGAGTCATTTCTGGCAACTTTTTCTTACAAGTCTTAAAATAATATGTGTGCCTGCACACACTTCATTACTAACAAATTAGGCAAGAGTGACTTATAACCTTATGATAGCAGAAGTATACAAAAATACCTTCAATAAATGTTATATGTTATATTACATTACTGAAACTTATACTAAATCTCTTAATTTAAAAATTATATCATTTTTCAACTTTAGAAGTTAGAATTACCCATAGAAATTATCTCAGGGGGGACAGATTGTGTCAAACGAGCTCCCTGGGGGAGTTCTCATGCTTTCTTCTGAAGCTGCTCTCTTGGGTAGTGACAAACAGGATATTGAACTACCCAGGCCTCTGGTTTGATCCAGTACGGAAAGTCCTATTCTTTCTGTTTCACAAATAGGATTTGGGAGTTTGGAGTTTTTGCTTTGTGGAAGTCACAAAATCAAGAATGATCACACTTCCCTAATGCAAGACATATTTTCATTGTAAAAATGAGCCAGTTTCCTTTCAGAAATAAGTCTGGTTTTGATTACACATCCTTTTACTTTCCCTGGAAAATGAGTACTTTTCTGCCTGGAAATATTCACATAAGTGAAGAAATTTTCTAGGAAATTAAGTGAGCCACTTCAAGTTTACAGTGAAAGGCAAAAGCAGCCCAGCCTTAGACTGTGAATATACTATTTCACATACACTGCCATCGTATATATTTATAGTTAGTTATTTATGACTTTTTTAAATTCAAAAAACTCCCAAAATGCAACTGGGATTATTTTATCCTTGATTTGCACCTCACTTTCTTCTTCTCTTCCTCTTACCAGTTAATTCACCTTTATGGTGAAAGGTGGTGTCTGTTAAACCGTGTTTCACAAGATAAATACATGTTCCCCATAACTTCTTGTATGTCATTTACTGCGACACGCTTACTGGAAGTCATATTTTTCCATACATCAAGCAGGCAAATATAAGGACTAGTACTTTCAATGTCTGGACAATACAGCTGGAATATCTTGGTCACATGGCATGTCATGCTGCATGGCACAGACTTTGACATATTTGGAGAATCTTTTGCTACATCCTAAGTTTTTTCAAAAGCTGGTCTTTGGTCTTCTTTGAGATTGATCTTTTCCCCAACAAAAAAGCTGTCCTTCCTTCCTTATAGGCTTTTTCTTCCTATAATTTTTATTTTACCATCCTCTTACATTGACCTTCCGTTTGCCACTGTGCCTGAAAATTCAGTCATTCCTCGTTTGCCAGCATATATTATTTATACGGCTGCAAAAATTACAGAAACTCAATTTGATATACTTATTAATGGTATTAGAGAGCGTACTCTTTACAGCCTTATCTCATCTGTACGGCCTGAGAATTATAGGAGACTTACTAAGACTGATGTGAAAAAATAATGAAAATTAGAAGAAAATGAAACAAACAAGTAGCCTACTGATGGCAGCCTGCAGACAAGGCTAAAGGGAATCTTAGAGGCTGAACCTGTTCCCACTAAATGTAGCTGGAGTTTTCCCATTGGCATTAATGATATTAGACTAGATCCCAGATTTGCAGTGACATTATTATGCAAGGAGAAACTGTGAAACTTGCAAAGATCTATTTTACCATTAAATTAATAAAGGGCATTGGTATTCTTTAAAAACACAAAATATTAATTTAAATCCTGACTCTGACTCATACCACTATAGAGACTCTTATTGAATATACAGATACACTACAAATGTTCCAATTTGTTTGGCTTGGGCATTTTTGTTACCACTTGCCAAATGGGGTTGAATGGGGTGGCAATGATTTTCCAATTAATAAGTCTTACTTTTCTCCAAAGAAAATCCAGTGGCATTTCCACTATTAAGAAAACCTTAATTGACTAATCTTTTGGAGAATTTAGTCCTGTCACTGTGGTTTCAGTAATAGAAGTGAATTTATACCTTGATATAAATGGAATTGTAACTACTTAACCTGTCTGCGGCCAGGAAAATTGAATCACTTTCACAGAGAAAAAAAAAAAAAAGGAGCAAGCATAGACCATACTCGGAAAGTTCAGGATATGTTTTTCAATAGAATTTGTAGGGCTCATAGGTTTATAATTGTCCAAATTGCAATGTCTATAGCCATCACGTGTAATAGATATCCTCAATAGGATTACTGATGAAAGAGGAAGAAAATGCAAGGATGATTTTTGAAGTGTTTTTGATCCCATTTTATGCAGGTCTGTTCCTCTGTAGAAATGTTTTCTGATTTCAACCCTCGCTATTCAAACGCAATTCAAGACTTTGCATAAATTTCAGGAAGATGACTGTGGAGAATGTTAGGGAGGAGAATAGCCAGGAAAAGATTCCTGGAAAAACAGGGCTTGTAGAGGAGATTTTTCAGCTCATTACTCGCTTGTATCGAAGCCAGAGCAGGCAGATTGCTGCAAAGAAGGAGAATGGGTGGGAACTGACTGAAGATGAGGGTAAAACTGTTGCAGGATTGGACAGAGGAAGACAAAAGCTATAGGAAGAAAAGAGAAAGTACATGAAACTTGAGATGTGTTTTGGATGAGCATTAGAAGCATAAACCCTAAGATATAACAAGTAGAATCCAATTTAGATGCTTGACAATAGACAGAAGTCATTATTTCTATCTGTTTTACATTATCCTCTGTTAAACAAATCATTTATTAGATTACATGCACTATTATGCATGAACTCAAAATTGAAAGCAATACTACTGCAAAATATTCTTCTGTATTTAATGTAAAAACATTCTTTTGCTCCTTTCGTTATAGCTATTCTATACAAAAGAGGGAAACTACAATCCAGGCTTTTTTGTGACTAGTATTTGCAAAAAATTCCAACATTGTGGCATTCCAAATACTTTAATGTTTAGGGTTTTATTACTACCTTCATTAACTCAATAATAAAACCCCCTTACAGCCTGTGTGAAATTCAGTGTAGTTTTAAGAATACATTTTAAAGAAACTTCAGTCAAAAATCCCAGTGCAGCGCAGAAGCAAAATCATGGATTGCAAAGAGAAATGTTCCAGCAGAAGTGTCAGAAGTAGCAATTAGGGAAAGATTTGGAAAATTAGAGTAGTATAGGTGACAGGGACTTAATGAATGTAGGTACTTATGAAAGAAAAAATGCTTAAAGGTACAAGGAGTTTTTTTAATCTGCTGCCAGATGTAAATGTAAATACTAGACCCAGTTTGGAGGCCTTATAGATATTCTGCAATGGTGTTCTGGATGGCTGAAGAAAGCCATAGAGCACAGAGAGATTTTTGCAATGTATATTTAAAAGTCTTCTTTCTTTTTTATCAGTGAAAAATTTCAAGGCTGAGCAGTGACAAAATAAAAATATTAAAAAGAAATATACAAATTGAAATGTCTGCTGTACACCTTCTTTTCATCATTCATTGTATTTAAAAGTCACACATGCTATACCAGATATGTATAGTACAAGCTGATTTTTCTCATAAATATTCTGCCCTGATTTCTCCATGAGGCCATATAGAGTTTCCAATTGCTTGAAGGATGTGGACACTGCTTATTTCAGTGTGCCATCTGGTGTTATGTGAGGTGGACAGGAGTTAGGAGCTTGGAAATGTGGTAGTGTTTAATCAAAATATGATAGAGAAATTACATATAAATTATACAACAGACCCCTTATTGCTTATTCTCTTCTTTAAAGAATATCTCTCATCCAGGTAGGAATGTATGATAGTGTCACTGGATTGAATAACCAGTCACATGCTGTAATAAAAAATAGCAAGTATCTTGTCTGTTGAAACTTCTTGGTGAAAAATTTTTCCCGGTTTAGTTAGTGACTGCTTCTGAAGAATGAGCTCATCAACAGAAATCAAGGGCTCCACTTGTGACAGGTCTATGACCAATGAGTCAATGGTCTGCTTTGATCTGTCATGATGTCAGTCTGCAGTCCAGATGAGACCAGCGCCTAGGATATGTCAGTCAGACCCTGTCACAGAGAGACTGCCATCTCAATGGACGGGACAGAAAATGTGGAGGAATAAAAACAGACGTCAAGATGGCAAAAGCTAAGTTAAGAGATTGAGAAGAGAAACAGGAGTAGAACTCAAGTCTGATGTCTGCCAGGTCTTGGGAAAGGCTTTCTGATGTTTTAAGGGTCTTGTCGCTGTGTGCTTCAAAGGGATGCAAGCAGTGAATTTGGGGTGCACAGAATACCAGATTGCCCAGATTATGGATTCAAAAGGCATGGTGCTACTTCAAAGCAATACTAAAAAGCCTTTGTCTTTTTGCCTCTCAAGTGGAATTAATTGTTCTTAAGAATCCCATTCTCCTCTAAAATTTATTAGTCTTTTCTCTATGATAATTTGCAGAGGAATTTTAAAAACATGATGAGAAGGTACAGAGTTTACAACAGGCAAAGCACAGTCAAAAAGGCCAAAGGTTGTTACTGTAGCAGCTGACTCCTGAATGATGCCCTGTCTTGGATGAGTAGTTGCTGAATGGTGTCAGGAGAGCCAAGGAAGCTTTTGGTTGATTTATCAGAGTGAGAAAGTTGGATGACATCAAGCTTCAGATCAAATGAGGTCTTTGAAATGATAGCTCTACCAAATTCATTGCATATCACTGAGACGTACTGATAGCAGCCAGGCCACATAGGATTGCATGTGGCTCATTTTAAAATACTCCAGTGAGCCACAGGAAGAGAGGTAGCAGGAAAAATAAAGAAAGGTTGATCAGACTGAAGCTCTGATCTCCCTTTATGTAGGGATGTAGATGCGGTGAGAAATGGTGCCATGCATACACTGGGCTTTTCAGTCACACTGGTGCACAGAAAACACAACATACAGTAATATCCTCCTCTATTCAGAAGGCCAACGCATCAACGATTTCATAGAAACTTGCAGCTCTTGGACAATATCATGAAGATCTGATATCTGCTATTCCCCAGGAACGTTATGATGACAGGAAAACTTATTAAAGGGGATAAATAGATGCATAAATAAAGCCAAATTTTCCGCTATGAGATTGGAAATCAAGACATCTGGATTCAGTTCCCAAGTCTGCTGTAATACGGAATGAATTACAAGAAAGTAAATGCCTCAGATACTCATCCATCCAAGCAGCTAGTGGTCCCTCACCTGCTGCCTGTTTTGTCAATTGCCTTTCAACTGAAATATTTTTGTCAACTGTCAGGTCTTTAGCAGCAGGGTTCTATCTAATTGCAATGATATAATACATAAAATAAGTTTTAAAAGATCAATATCTTTCTTTATTTTCTTTTTCTGTGTTTTGAACATATGTAAAGATAAAACCCTACCCTGATAATTAACATGATCAAAGGTAACACCAAGTTCTTCCACTACATGGTTCACCACCCTAAAGAAAGGTTAAGACTCATTCAAGTGAACAGCATCCCTCCTCATGATGAAAATTCTAAACTTGCCTATTTAAAGCAGTTATAGAAGTACATTTTTTTCCTTGACTAGTTTTATACTTCGTCATATTATTCACTAGCAAACGTATTTTGTTACAAGAGCATTTTGAAAGAGTTGGGGGGTGATTCCAGCCAGAATCTTGCTTCCTTTTGCCATGTGCAGTCTATCTCCAGTGTTTCAAGCAGTTTTTGTTGTCGTTTTGGTTGTGTTTCACAAGTAGTAACTAGCTAAGCAGAAACAGACCTGTGATGACAATAATATGTTACAGTGGGTACTACAGAAGGTGGAAAAGAGTCACAAGGAAGGCAAGGGGGAAGTGGGCAGATACAGCCAAACTTCTCTTCTGGAGTATTCCCAGGTCCAAAACAGTGTAATGGGATCCATCCCAAGATATTTTAGCTCTTTCCTAGGCAGGAAGAAAGTGTTCATATATAGTCTTATGGTTGCTGCATGCATGAAAGATGTAACTAACTTCAGCATCCTCAGCAAGGACCTGTGGACATCACCAGTAGCATACAGGGGTTCAGGGCACATTTTGTTCTGAATGTTTGCTCTCCTCTGGTGTAGCTGCTTACTCCTGTGTAAGCATTTCACTTTTCCTCTACTTGTTCTACCTTGCCCACTTTTTCCTGCCCTCTTCCCCTCACGTGAGTATTATTATCCCTCATTTCTTTTTCGTGTATTCTCACAGCTGTGATTTGGGTTGGATGCAGGGGATCAGATATATCAGGATGCTCAGATTACTTCGGAGAGGCAAAGATGAATTTTTGTAGTGGAAAATCTAACCTTGTGGAGTTTTAATAGCAGTGATTGCTCCAGCTCTGCCATTTGGAGAGGCTACTGCAAGCAGCTGCATGTCATGGACATCCTTCTAGATATCACCATCATCCCAGTGCCAGCTAAGCACGTACCACCTTACCACTGCATCTTCTTTCGGCAATAAGAAGCCAGGTCTGCAAAACTGACCAAGAAACCTTTTTTAGCATACATCAGCCATAGCTTTCTCTGCCTGTGTGGTTCTCCAGCATGTTCCTCCTGCAGCTCAGTCTGCCTTTTGGCTTCCCTCAGCACTCCTCAACAGTCACCCCCTGCCTTGCTCTCCTCCCGATGGCAACGGTTATGCCCTATAGCAGCAATTTTTAAGGATTATCCTTTACCCCTGCTGGCTAGGCCAGACAGGAGGGCAATTGCTAGGAGTAGCTGTCTCCTTCCTAGCTGATGCATTGTACTTGCTTTCTCTTTTATGTGTGTTGGCATGACTTGCAAAGTGTTATTTTAGTTGCAGTCATAACTAAAGCTAATAAAATGCTATTATGGTTCATTATATTCACCGGCGAGGCACTTAAACTTTACATGAAATGGCATCCCAGTAGGCTTGAGTTTTCATAACATATGGCAGTTGGAATGGCAGGGTTTTAAAAAACATGTAATTTCATTAGAGTAACAAGACAACCACTTGAGTAGTCTTTTTATGACATGTTTAATGATGCTGCCATATGGATGGCTTGTAAACAAAAAAAACCTACGGAAGGCTAGATGAGGTAAGGGACACATACATCTGGCAGAGGATATCCCAGCATGCTTCAAGCACTTGCAGCTTTAATAAGCACTTCTCAGCACCTTGTGCTTATGAAAAGATGCAGTAAGGTTGTGTTCTTGCCCGTTTACAAAACTGATTTTTATTTAAAATTAAAAAAAAAAAAAAGGTGTGTGAGGCTGTTATAAATTCCCTTCAGGCCCTTGGGATGTCCTGCTGTATACCAAGGAGCTTTTCCTGCTGGCCTTGGTGACTAGAAGACATTTGTTCCATACTGATCTCAGTGCTACTAACGTCTAAACTAGCTCCACAGTTTTGTGGAGATGACCTTTCCTATCCTTTGGGCACCTTGGAAAAATATTTTGGGACACCATGTTATTAATGGGATGCCCTAATGTTAACCTACTGCAGTTAGCTTGAGTTTACAGGGATACAGGTGACAGAAAGTAAAATCACGTTTATCTACAAGATCAAATCCAGGAGAGCTGTCTCCCTCTTCATACCTAGCTGCATAGGCATAGGTGCTCTTGTAACCCATAGCACCAGGGAGTTTGACTGTGCACACTTCAGATGGTATTTACAGGAAAGACTCTTCAGTTTGGAAATTGTACAAACTTCTCTTCCTCTTTACCTGAGGTTTGTCAGAGGGTTCCTGCATGATCATATTTTCCCCCTTCTCCGTTCTTCTTCCTCAGATTATTGGACCTCAGTTTGGAAGATGGTTCTGAACTTCTAGGCTAATAACTTTCCTCAATGTTTTGGAAATAACTGCTCTGTCTTTGGCAAACTAGATGTTTGGCAATAATTCTGGGAAATCCTTACCCATGGAAAAGTGACATACTCCTTTGTGCCTGATAAAGTAATTTTCAAATATGAGACAAACTGTCTCTGTTCTCCAGAGCATATAGGTCACACTAACATGCAGTTGACAAGCATATCTTACAGAAAGCAGCCTGCAACTGACTCCTGAATGAAATTATATAAGATGATAAATAACCATTACAAGGTGTTAATCACCAAAGAGGCATGACTCCATCACACAGGCTCGATTTTTTAGATATACCATAATAAAAGCTTTTAAATACTGTTCCAATGGAATTAATATCAGTTGTGCTATCTAACCAGTTAATTGCCTTTGCAGTCAGAGTTTTGAGTGGTTCCAAGCAGGTGTTTCAATCCGGACTGCTCAACAGACACGCACAGAAAACAAGGAGAGGAATTAATACTCTGTGGGTAGGATTGCATTTGTGGGGAACATGGCAGCACAGGATTAGACAAACAGATACGTGAAGTGGAGGAAAGCTGTAGGTGTTCTCCATGGGCACTGAGGGTCAGGGAAGACAGACACTGAAATAGCTAGATGAAGCAGGTTAATGGGGTGGAATTTGCAGATGGAAATTTGCAGAAGGACAGGAAAAACAGATTGAGGGGGGAAGGGAAGGAAGACACCCCCCACCCTGCCAGCACAGCAGAAAAGTTGAGGGTGGGGAGTACTAAGAGCAGCAGAAGAGTTATGGACACTGACAGCTTGGAGACCTCAGAAGCGTTGAGATGGTCATCAGAAGAACTTGTGGTGAGTCATCATAAAGTAGGAAATTGGGGCACTTCTGTTCATTGTGGAATAAAGGAAAGCCGTTTTGCTTTTAGTTTCCCTCAGCTACGTTTTACCCTTTTAATGGGTGACTTCAGGGCTCGTTAAAGAGCAAAACCAGTAACACGGACTTGAGGAACACAAAACGTGAGCAGATGTATGCAATCTCTCGTGTGTGTAATTCTGCCCCCCTACCTGCCATGTCAGTTGTGACCTATAATAGTAACACCTCTGAACTTTCACTTCTGTGCTCTTTTAACCACAGACTGCAGTAGTTTGGGACTGCGTGATGACTTTGTGATGTTGACAACTGGAGACCAGGATTAAACTACTAAATACTTTTTAATAACAACCAAACATCGGATGCAAAGTCTCTAGAGGCAACCTAACTTGCCAACTCTGCTTTTGAAAACATAATTTGCCAAGAAGCAATCCACAATTTACATATCTATTTTCTTTTAAAACACTTTTTTAAAAGAAAGAAGTATTAAATCTTGGCAGAGACTTTTGGCTAAGATGCAGCAAATATATTATGAACAGATTTTTACAGTATGTTTCCACGTTATTTTTGCTATACACTCTAGACCTATGCAAAAGCTTTGCTATATATTTTCCCTTTATGAATGGAAAACAGACAGCAACTTTAAGGGTTCATTAAAGCCAGAGTAAAAATAAATTTCCAGTATAGTTCAGTATAATAGTTCCAATTGAAAAAAACTTTTGTCTTGATACTGTGAAGGTGGCATTGCCCAAGACTGCCATTCACACAAAAAACAAGCTTACCAAATTGAATCATTCACATACTCCTTCATAATTCTAAAATATTTTCTATTTACTTTGTTTTACAGACCATTTTAACAGCTCAAAAGCAAATCTTTTCAAGCAAAGATGAGTGCTTCTTAACTTCTTTACTTTCTTTCCATTGTAAAGCCAGTTTGCAATGTAAGATCGAGTGCTCTGCTTCTGAATATTTTATCTGGGAAGTGAGAAATAAGAATTTTTAAAATTAGCTTAGAAATCGGTGGATAGAGGTTTCTGAAGAGGAGCAATGAGCAACCGCAGGATACAGGTCGGTTTTGAACCTTTTGAGTGTTTTTGTATCTGAGACCCGTTCTAGTTTGTGGATGCTTTGTTTGCTTTTCTGTCCTACTGCATTATGTGCTGCTGCATTTCAGGTGCACAGGGATCATCACAAGGATGCTGACAGCAAAATTTCCATTTCACAAATAAACCAAAAAATGAAGTAAAAAGAGTAAAGTTTCTCTCCTAACCCACACAGAGGGCAAATTACAGAGGCCAGACAAGGATAATAAAAGTGTATGATTGACAGCTGACAGAATGCCAGTGAAAATTTCTCTCCCCCTTAGGATATTGTTTTGATAATCTTTGCCGATTTAATACTTTATGGAACTAGAGATTTTTCTTTTGTCTGTATGGATATTTTTCGAGGAGTGGGGGTTGCACTTGTCAATTGCACATCAAAATAGGGTAGATAGACAGGGAAGTGAAATGTAAACAACAGCTCCAGGTTTGTTTTTCTCCTTGGGCTGTTGGGGGATGTTTTTGTACATGAAGGTTAACAGAGCACAGTAGTGGCCTTCATCAGTTCTTAAGGACATTTGGCCAATGCTCCCATACAACTCGGCTGGCCTCAGTGTTATTACCTGGTTTTGTATCTTATAGTCAAAAAGTCTATTCTGAAGTGTGACTGTAATGCAGCATAATGGGCTTGCCCGTTTACAGTATTTAAAGACTATATATGTATGAAAGACTATATACATATGAAATATGTATAAAGACTATATACATATGAAATATGCATATCATAGAATCATAGAATCACTCAGGTTGGAAAAGACCCTTGGGATCATCCAGTCCAACCATCAACCCCACTATACAAAGTTCTCCCCTACACCATATCCCCCAACACCACATCTAAACAACTCTTAAACATATTCAGGGATGGTGACTCCACCACCTCCCTGGGCAGCCTATTCCAGTGTCTGACCACTCGTTCTGTGAAGAATTTTTTCCTAATGATAATTAATATTAATAAATTAATAATTTTTTCCTAATGATTTTTTCCTAATATCATTTTCTCTTAGTTCGTCCATGATTTCACCACAAGGTCTATCAGTCCACTTGGTCGTTTACTGTTTTATACACCTACAAAGTTTTTGTGAGCACATGTCGATGTCCATTCCAGCTGAGATGTTGCACCCAAACAGTGAGCGTCCTGGTGATGCTGGGGTGGCCAGTAGTGCGCTCACACACACACATGCACATAGACACAGAGAACAGAAGACAGCCCAGCACATGGCATCCCTGCCACAAGTACTTGGGGCATGGGACTTCGCAAGAGTTTGGTGTCCTTGGGCTCCTCCAGCCCCAGCCTATCCCTCACCAAAGGCACTGCTTTCTTGGAGATGCAGCAGCTGGTCAGACTTAGGGTTCGTGTCCCCACTTGTCATCTGGCCATGCTTTTAGCTCAGCACTGACTTACGCCTTGCAAGATGGGTGAAATAGCCAATTTTCCTCTCCCATGGTTATGCTAAGCCTTCAGTGTAAAAAAGAACAAAACATAAACAAAACAAGCTTTTCCTGTGGAAGTTTGCAGATACAACTCCAAAGGCACTGAAGAGGCAGATCTGTTGAGTTAGTTGATGTCTTTTGTAGAAACATCATCAGTTTTCCTACTGGAACTATATTTTCAGATGATTTTTTGCTCTGACTTCAATGGCTCCATATCAAATTTTATTGGCTTGCAAGTAAAATGTAAAGCTCATCTTGCAAACAAAGACAGCTATGAATGCTAAGATACCTTTTTTTTTTTTTCACCAATATTATTATCAGGACAGGACAAAAGTTTTACCCATGTAACTCTACTAATTTCAGATAGTACCTTCTGTGGCACAGATGTCCATTGTGTTCGGTACAATATCACTGTTGTTACTGATTGGAACTTACTAAACAGTTTTGTAGATGATGAGTCATAAAAGATTTCATTTTCTTCTACTGAATAAGTTTTAGAGTAGGAAAGGGTGGATGCACCTCTTCCTAACTATGCATCTAGCAGGGACTACCTTGAGCACCCTCAGGCTTGAGCCCACCTCTGATCTATCTATGCCAAAACTGAAGTGAGGCTAAAGAGGTGAGGACAGCTTCACTATGAATTGTACCACTTCAGTCTCATATCAATATTTTCATACCAAAAGGGGACTCTGATAAAAAAGGAAATTAAATAAAGTACTTTCAAATGTTTATAGGTATAGTGAATACTGGTGGAAGAGTGCCTTTTGAGTTAGTTTCTTAGTGAAAACAATGTGTTATTCAAAGGATGATGAAACTGAAACTACACAGTTTCACTTCAGGTTAATTTATCATGGAGGTTTTTTTGCTTAGCTGAGATGGGGGTAGGTGCATGAATACATTAACATTGCAGTTTACTGTGGTCTTGGAGATTAATCCTTTAAAAATACATCCAAGTAGCCTTTCATACAGGCATGCTCCCACTGAATGCAGTGAGACTGCACCGACACATCTGTGACCTGGTAGTTAGTTTCACATAAAATGTGATTTTGGGTAGACTATGATTAATTCACTGGGGTCTGATGAAGTGTGTATGAAATTTTCTTCTGTATAAAGTACACCATGTACAATTTTGCTATCGATATGTTATTGGACATCTTGTATCCTTGTAAAGAAAATATTCTCTCCTTTTGTCTCTTAGCCCTTTCTGTCTGCCTTATGCCCACTTCTTTGTGTCTGGGCATGCCCCTGTGTCATTTTTCTTTACTCACTTTATGCAAAGGCAAATAATAACACTTGTCAATTTATTTGTGGCATTCTCAGCTGCATAGCTAATGCTCTTCTGCTTGATAGGATGTCGTTGCTTTCTGTAATTATAGTTCTGCTTATGCCCTTAAGGAAGAACATCTGCTATTTCCCACTCATGAGTTATATTTCATCCTCTCATTTCCTCCATGTTATTCTGCACCAGTGATGTGGTGGTCTCTGATGCCCTTTGCAGCACTTTTCCTTGACGTTCTGTACAGCAGGGTCCTCAGCCATCCTCCTCACCTTCCCCATCCTTCATCAGCCTGTTGTGCTGCTGTCCTCAATATGGGCGATGCATTCACTTCTCTGATTCAGCTGGTTGGGAAAGGGCAGAGGCGTGCAGGGAGCTCCTACAACAGCCTGCCTCGGCTGGGAACAAACGTGCAATGGAAGCCCAAGGACAACGTGCTGCAATGCCCTTACCAAAACAAGCAGTGTAGGCTGTCGGAATAGTCACGATACGTGACTGCCCAGTTAGAACAGAAGATAAGAAGAGGGGAAAAAGCCTCACCTTCTATTTTTGGACAGTCACCAGTAAAATTCTGCCAACTTGGCATATTATTCCCACCATATTTGTTGCCTTCATTGTTTACTGTTGCATGTAAATCAGCTGAACGATCCTCTGTTAATCCTTTGTTCTTAAACATTTATAATTTTCTTTTAAAGTGATTTCTTGATGTGAACATGAAAGAATATTGTCTATTAGGCAAATTTGGAAGCATAACATATGTGGTTTTGGACTAGTCAAAATTAACCGTTTGGCTTTTTTTAACATTTTTGTAATGTTTGCACTTCTTGTGTTATAACTATTTTTATATATAATGCATCATTTTAATTAATAATTAATACATGTGTTTACATGGCCATAGTTAGGTGCGGTGAATCCCAACCCAGGAGCCTATGTCAAAGAATTTGAAGCGTTCAGGTTTTAACAAGAGCTGGAGAGAAGAGAGAGGTCATTACTCACAATAGCCAAAGGGGAAAAAAGCAGAAGACAGAGAGTGACAGAGCCTCATACATATATCCTTGTCTCTACCAGACCAGCTCATACAGTACAAAACTGTCTGAAGGTTTGCCTGCCTGAAAAAGTGCTGCTGTCCCTCAGCAACCCTGCCAGTGCTGGAGTCAGTAGAGTGATCTGAGAAAGGTCAGTCCTAGTTTATGGAAGAGGTTGGTCTCCTCAACTTCTACAGATTTCTTCTGTCACTGGCTCATCAATTCATCATGGTGATTTTTGAAATAATAATTTGGCACTATTGTAATAAAACCTGGGATATTACTGTGTTGTGATCAGCTGGCAGGTATGTGTATGTCTCCCAGTAGCTGAAATGGGAACTTAGTATGAATGTATAAGGTGAACAGATTACAGTGTCAAGGGTAATTTTTATTACAAAAAAAATTGTGCAGAACTGGAAAAATAAGGAAGTGTTGTATGTTGAAAATATAAATTGATTGGTGCACTAGCCAATTGACTGCATGTTGCAGGGTTAGAGGGATGGTGTGGTATTCGGTATTTTCCTTTTTTCTAGAAGAGGATTGACATAGTGTTTTAAAAGGATATGAATGAGATCCTTCTTTTAAAAAAACAAAAAACAAAAAACAAAAAACCACCACCTTTTACGTTTCATAAGAAGGGAAAAATCCTTAACAGGATGGAGGCTGGTGGGGAGATGAGGATGACCTGAGCAAAGCAATAGACACTAAGGTTGTTTTACTTGAAGTGCATTGAACACATTGAAGTAGGAAAGGGTAAGGCTAGATAACAGCTGTGGAAGGTCATGCAGCTTCACCTAATGCTAACCTAGATGTTAGGGGAAAGGCAGTTAAATATTGAGTAGCACACTGGATATGAGGTTGGTCAAGTCCATGGAAGAACCATGTGAGAAGGTGGATAAAACCAGGAATAATATTTATGCCTTGAGAAAAATGATGAAAATTACAGATTTAGCAAGGTAAAGATATGGGAAATAGCTGAGAAGTCCATACAAGAGAATCATAGTAGAGTGAGGGGAGACAGGTCTCAGAGCAACCTGTACAGTGTTTCGTTGCCGTGAAAACTGCTGAGTTGTTTGCACGGACAGTGGATAACTCAGTGCAGATCCCAGAAAGAAAGAACAAGCAAGAAAAGTATCCATGAATGACAATACTGAGGCAGGCTTTGCTCTTCATCCTTTGCATTACCGAAATGAAAGAAGAGTCTATCAAAAGTGAATGTCGTTATAGAGACAAAGGAGAAAACAGAGTGGCTGTTTTGAGAGCAAAGCATATCTCCTTTATCTCATTCAAGAAGTGAAAAGGTGTAAATATTTCAGTACTGAAATTCGTGTTTCAAGAGGCAAAGAAGTTAAGGGGTAGGAAAAGATGCAAGAGCCAAAGAGTAACTGCTGAGACTGGTGTTACAGAAATGTCATCAGGCAGCCTCAGTACCAAATAAATAAACAAAGATTAGGGATGGACTTAGGGATGAGAAGTGAAGCAGGAGATGAAAGAAAAAATATGGTTGAGGCAGAAGAGTAGCTGAGCAGAAGAAAACAGGAGAACAGGAACTGAGGAGCAAAGAGTTGAAAACTCAAAGTGTGATGAAGAAGTGTAGAGGGGACAGAAGGGAAAAAAATAGCAAATTACATGGGTAGAGGGGAGAAGAGAAACAAAAATAGAACAAGGCAATATGCAATCAGATCTATAAACATGATTAGATATTATGAGTGGCTTGCACAGACAGCTTGGTGCTGTCTGGAAGATTTGCTCCCATTGAAGTGAGGAATGATGATGGTGGGACTGGTTATTTGGGGGCGAAGGAGGGAGGTAACATTGGGCACTGTAGCATGTGGCACTAATGGGATCACCAGCATCTGGTGGCATCCAATGGGAGGAGAAGGGGGATACTCACTGGGAAAAATGTTGTTTTTCTTGCACATACACGTGCACATGCACACACATGCACACAAACACACATGCTCCATTTCTCAGGGTGGCTCACACTGCGTTCTGAAGGGTGACATGGGAAAAGATGCAAGCTTAAATAGATTTGGGGTTTTTTTGGAGAGGAAGGAGGGACAAGGGACAGGCAAGTGCTGACATCTGGAGAGTGGTAACAGCTGTGAAGGCCTCAGGGCCAGGGACTTTAGTTTCTGACCTTAGGGAGAAACCGGAGAGTACTGACCACATGGAGCGGCTGCAAGGAAGAGTGAGGGCAGAGGGGAGACAGAAGTGGCAGCCCCTTATTTTTGTACCCTGGAGCCTTGGTAATACATCTCTGTAAAGAGGCCAGTGCATGTCCATATAAGAAGTTATTCCTTTCTGTCTGAAGTCACGTTAAAAATAACTCACTTTGGGCCTTGGGGCATTGCACTATAATGAAGTTAAAAGGATAAATGCTATTAAATGTCTGAATAATGTTGCTAACATAGCTCGTCTTCCTGATCATTTTGTTAAACTGCAGTAACATACAATCATGTCACCATTAATACTTCCTGCATGTGCAGGAAAGAAGAATACAAAGAGTATGAAATATCAATTGATTTTAGGATGGTGTGTTTTGTATTGAAAACAGCTGTCTAACTTATTCACTCATATGGCTGGTGGCGGGTACTGGAAACATCACACATTTTTATTGTTGAAACAGAGTGCAAACTGTTCAGAGCGATACACCTACATCTGTACCGTATTATACTGCGTGCCTGGCTGCCATCGTTTTATGGACTCAATATCTGTCCAACCATTATTTTTATTTGGTCTCATAACTCCATAGTTGGTCCACCTGTAGGGCCTGCGAGTTATCAAGTTAGTGTGTTTTGCCATTGTCACGTGTCTAGTTTTCAAATTAGAGTGGTTTCCAACTGGACTACAAAGAACCACAACTGCTATTCTTATAGCTATTTTTATTTTAACTACACCCATTCCTATTTATCATTGCAGTCTGCTGGAAAAAGTCTACTTTCCAACAATGAGATTTATTTTTTTTTCGATGGGAGAAGGGAACATGTACTGTTTTCTTCATTTCCTTTTTCTTATTATTTAATTGTTCCCACACTTGATACCTGTTTATCGCTATCTCATTAAAAAGCAGGAATGGTTGTCCAATTCTTGGGTTGTAAAATCTCCCTGGCACGTTCCTGAGGCTCACTTAGACAGTGCACGGTCATTCAGACATCAAAGGCAGCTAGAATCCAAATTCTCCTTTGAAGACTTACAGCTATTCTTAAAACCCACTCGGTACATTCTGGGCAAGGCCCTATTGCCACAGCCTTTGCTCGCTCTGGCTAACACTGACTTGAACAAGAGCTTTTTTTCTTGGTCTTTTCTATCATGTATGTCCCTCCCCACATTTTTTTTAACATCTGTCCACCCTGTCTTTCCAAATTTCTACCTTCCTCTTCCTTTTCCATTTTTATTTCATGGTAGGTATCACCTTTATGTTGCATTTCCGTCTACTGGTTCTTTTCTGATGTACCCCTGAGCTGATATCTCTGGCTTCTGCCTGCCTTCTTTTCCTTCTTCCTCTGACCAGTGTCCCACTCTCAAGTGTCTCTTCCCCAAAGCTGCCATGGCCTCTACAAAATCGGTTCCAGTCACAGCCGTATTCAAGACCTCAGCTGATCCCAGACTATAGCACCTGCAAGATCCCAAGCTCCTCCCATTGCTTGCTGGGGCAGATGGTGGAGAGATGCCTCCAAGGCAGGGATAATCCATAACCCTCAGGTGTGCTGACGGTGCCACATAACATACTGGTTGTGTGAAAGTGGGCAGTCCAAGGACCTACAAGGTATACTGACCCTGACCCTGAGAACCTCCAGTTCTCCACGTGACCATCACATGAGCTGCTAGGAAACATGCCATTTTTCACTGGTCAACCCTTTCCTGCTACCACGCTTATCACAGCTCTATATTGCAGGCTCTACCAAAGTAGTTGCCAATGTGTGGCTGCTTCAACACCATGTCAGTTCCTACATGGAAAAGTATAAGATGACCTTTAGATGCTGTGGCAAGCCCACAGGTTGTGATACAGTTGTATTTTTAACCACCAAAATGGCAGCTTGATTCATTTTAAATTACGTACTCTGTTCTAGTGTCTGTGTTCAGCTGATTTCACAAGTGTTTGCAAACCAACTGCAAAAGTTCCAGAATACTTTAGCAATTTTATGAACTAAAAATACAAGTCTGAGCTTTTCAGTGAAGCCGATGGGACTAGGACTTTAAATAGGACTTTATGAGAATTAAAATGGGCAGGTTCTGTGGACCACCACTGTGTTATTAGGCTTATTAAGTTGTCTCTAATGTACCCTGCGGTCTTTGCAGTCTAGGAAAGAAACATCTGGTCCATGAAGGTTTCCATTTGTATCTATTTTGTTAACTACATTAAGCAACAAAATAGAAAAAAAATACATAATGCAATGAAAACAAAACTACTTAAGCTAAAACAATTTGAGGTCAAATTAGTCACACAACTGTATAAAATATCACAGTTATTACAACCAGCAACCACTCTAAGTTTTTACCCAGAATTAGGAATGACGATAAGCCTTATTCATCTACTACTGCCCTGTAACAGACCATTACCCATGCAGTAAAGATACCTATGTGTTAGGATCTAAACAGGCAGGGGGTTTTGTTGTCCATGAGCTCATTCTGATTCAAAGACGTTTAATTACGTTACTAAAGGACTAGATCCCATTTACTGTAGTCTGCCTCTCACTTGTTTTTTTAAGATTTGGGCTTTTTCCTTTGCTGACATAACTGGACAGCTTCAGGTATGGAGCTCGCTGGTTACCCAGACAGGCTGAAGAAGCGTTGAGGAGCATTCACATTTGCTCATCATACACATGGAAGATGTCCCATCTCCACTGACAGACATGCTCCAGACAAATGCCTGAAAGACTAGAGCATCGGGTCACAATGGCATAAATGTTTAAGTGGGTAACCTCTTATCAGGTAAGGCAGATGGATCAGTTGTAGGTGACTTTTTTTAAATGGTACCGGTAGCAGCGGCTTCACCTTGAAACCGTTGGATGGAATTAAATATGGCTGTCTAAAGCAACTGAAAAAAAACCTTGAAATTCCTGTTCCACCTAACTGACTAATGGAAATTTACAGTGAAGGGCTAAATTTAGGTGAGTTGAATGCACTCCAGAGAGCCCAAAATGCTGAAACACCCAGCATCTTCTATTTTAATTGGGAAAGGGTTTCCTTTCACTTAATTTTTTGCTGATAGGTATTTATTCTAAGTGAGTTGTCCAAATTTTCTTGTTATCCATTAAAAACAAGCATTTCCAGAGGGTAATTCAGTCACTGTCTTAGGCACCTGGTTTCGGCTGAGTGAAATAGAAGCTCCCACCTCTCTTCCCTGAGTATAGCTCAAGCCTGGATAACTAGCTTGATTAGACACCTAATTTAGAGAATTATCATGATGTCTAGGGTGTATTTTAAGTTATCATTCTAAGGTGGGCAATATACAGAAGCTTTTTGATAAAGAGTTTCAGGAAAAGCTCAGAAAAGGCAGGGGTGAGGGGAACGTGGATGGACAGGAGGCTGCCTTGCCCTGGAGGCAGGAGCTGCATGAGGGGCTGGATCCCGTCGTGGTCATGGGGACACCAGAAGTGGACGCGTTTGTCGGTTGTTAAATAAAAAAAGATTTTTAGATATATAGAGCTGCTCAAAGTTAAATAACTGTATCAAAAGGGGATATTCCCTACTATGTAGAGTGAAATTTTAGAAGATACATTTGATAACAACTCTTTTTTTATCCTCAATGTTTCCATATGGCCCTCAAACCTGACTTACAGAAACATCTCTGTATGTGTTTGCTACCTGTATTGCTCTGACACGTTCATCATAAGAAAGGCCTGTGATTTTGAAGTTAAAAAGAGTACTGAAGTTCACAGGCATGAAATTTTTATCTAAGAAACCAGAGAGGACCAGAATTGCTGGACAGCCCTGGACAAAGACAAGATTTGCTGGGCTAAAGTTATGGTAATGTGCATTTCCCTCTGTAAAAGAAGTTACAGCTAGAAGTCCAAACCATCAAGTTTACACGAGGTTTACAGGAAACTGAAGTAGTCACCAGAACACCTGGAATCGATATATTTCCTTGGAAATTTTTTCAAGCCCTCAGTCTGGAGTACAACTATGTTACAATGTCCAGTGAATTTGGCTGTCAGTCTACACAAAATATTTGAGAGAAGGAAAGTAATAAATAATTGAAGGGTCCTTAAGCTCTAAAATGTTGTTAGAATTAGCAGGAAACTAAATTCTTGGTAGCCATGAAGGTTATTGGGGTAGTCATTTTACATCACTATGGTGAAAACTGAAGGTACCTTTATATGTATTGCAGGTTTCAGTAAAAATGGCATGTTAATATGCACAAATAGACATGGAAACTTTGGCCTTAGTCCATGGGTTTAAAGGGTGTGATTTCATTTTTAGGATAGCTTTAGCTATGAATGTAACCTATGTATTTCCATTGCCAAATGAGATGAATACCCATGAGATTTTCTTTTCAGTTACAAGCACAAAATTTACAGTTTGAACACCTATCCACTAAGACTGATAATGTCATGGCGAGGAGGGGAAATGGTTAACCAAGGCATACTGGCAATTTCTTAAATAAAGTAAATATAAAAATGGCCTGGTCATTCTTGTATTTTCTTACTGATAAAAACATAAGGTTTGCAGTATTTAACCATCTTCTGACGGTAAATACATGGCTGAACAGCACTCAGTACTTTTGAACTAAACTTCATTTCTCAAGTATAAAGTTTGGCAACTTCTGTTGACGTCATCTCAGATGGCAGCTTCATGGGGCCATTTCCCTCCTGCCCATCACACTATGAGGCAGCATCCTTAAGCCCAGTGATGTGAAGTGTCCTAAATCAGTGCAGCAAGTATCCGTCAGCCAGTGTTTTCATTTCCTTAGGATAAAAAGCACTAAATACCCAAGTGGCAAAAAAGAAGAAGAGTGAGAACCTCCGACAGAGATGTCTCCCAGTTGGTATGACTGGAGGTATACAGAAAAAGGCAGATTATATGTGACTTTCTTCACTTTCAGGAAATGGTACGAAACTATTATCCTACATGTTCTCAACTTAGGTATTTAATATTGGTGGGTTTATTTGCTGGCTTGTTCAGGATATACTGGCTTAAACCAAAAATGCCCTTTTTGAAATTGCTCATATCTACTTAATGGCAAGAAGGAAGAGCTGTAACAAACTGCACCTTGGAAACCTGTGCAACTGAGGACATCAGGAGTCCTGACTGCAGGTGAGCTTCCATCCCCATGTGCACATCCTCACGCACTTCCACTGTCCCAGTTACCAATGGGGTGGGGAAGGAAGGTGAGGAGGACAAAGGAGGAAAAGCCCCTGTACAGTGGTGGAAGAGGCAGAGGAAGAACAGGCATGAAAAAGTCTAACTCAGCTGTTTCCAGGTGAAATCTCTTTCCTTCCACTCAGAAAAGATGACTTCCAGATCCTCGCACTATCAAAGGCTTGAAACAAATGCTGAGGCGAATACGTGGGCAATTTTGAAGGTCAACGCTGTCATCAGCTTGGCTCTGAAGATTTTAGCATACAAAATTAGTACAATACTTAATGTGAATCCTCAAGAGTAAAGTGAGTTTATTAGTCCTAAAATGTTGATGGTTGCCTTTCCCTTTATTGGCCAGTGTATCTCATAGTAAAAAATTTTCTACCTCATGTTTTTCTCAAAATTGCCTTCTTAATTAATTTCTGCCTAAAAATCTTTGTCTGACTTGTACATTGTGTAACTCTTTTTAAATCATGGCCAGACAAATGAGACTCCTTCCAACATTTTGACCTGGTAGGCAAACAGCAAAAGACATAGGGAAAAAAAAGGCAACCTAAAGATCATCTCACTTAACAGATAGCAGTAACTACCTTAAAAGTGATTGTCTTATTATGGATACTTAAAGCATCTACAGAAAGCAGCTTTCCATACCCACAGTGAGGTCATTAGTGAGGAAGGGAGAGAGTTAGCTGATAGAACAATCCTCTTTCCTGTGCAGACACTGAGCTGGAAGCTCCACATTTTGACAGATTTCCCTCAAAATAAACATTCTTGGCACTGTACGGAAGGAAATATTAGTTGCAGCAGAAAAGTAAGCAAAGTAGAATCCTAGTTTTGAAGAATGGACTAAATTTAGACCTACATATGTGTATATTTTGCTCCCAACATAAGAAGCTCAAAGAGATATATTGCTACTAGGTATGACAGCAAAAGTAATATTGCCACTATGCTCCATTATCATTCTGTACAAAATCAATATCAAAACAACCCAAGTCTAGACACATAAATGTCAAACTATTTAACAAGAAGCAGTTAGTGCAGAAAAAAACACTTAAATGGCAATTGAGGTAGTCTGATGGGTCTTAAAGTAGCTTACCAGGATTTATGTAAGATAAAAACAGTTTAACTAAGCATGTAGAACAAAGCCTGGGGGCTTATGGCTAAGAACAATATCAGAAGAACATCTAAGCTCTTTATCGTACCTGTCAGGTCCTGGTACTTGGCTGTTCTGTCAAAGGTGGAAGGCTTTCTAAATCTCCTAATTTCCTCCTTGATTTTAGGTTTTAGGTTACTTTATAAAATTACTGTTCACCTACTACTTACAAGATAGAGTGCCCAGTTCACAAAAACACGTTTGAATTAGTCCTGCTACTCATACGAAATCTATCATTTTCAGAGTGCTTTCTTCACTTTTTACATGTCATTCCTTATTGAGAGCTGACAAGAAGGTTGTTAGCAAGTAATATCCTCCCATAAATGGAATTCTGGAGTGAGATAGGCAGCAGAAATTAACAATTAAAATACTAAAATGGCTGAACACTGAAACTCATTTCAATCAAAGAAATAAGAGGGATGGAAGACCTGGAAAATATAGAGGCATTAACTTAAAAATGACCAAATATTTTGTTCTAAGTTTCTAAAGATTATTTTTTAATCCAAGTGTCTTTTTTTGGCTTTCAAATAGAACTAAAACAAAAAAGAAAATTAAAAAAAAATTAGGGCTTAGGTGGAGCAAAACAGTTTTACTTGGTTCATAATTCATTTGTTATTGTTTCACAGTTCATTGTTGCTCTGTGTGCAACCAAAAGCCATTTTTGCTGCTGACATGAGTCAGTTTGTATCTGATGTGGTCACAAAACAAAAAAATATCCGTTATTTATCCATCTGCAAATGAAACATAGTTGGAGTATTGCAGTGTTGAAAAAAACCATACCTTCAATGCAAATAGAACTGAAGGAGATTTTATTGTCTAAGACATCTTTCATTTCACAGCCTTCAGCAAAAGTCATTAACAGACCTCTATAGCACAGTGAACTCTGTGGGGAAATTTGTTGCTGATTTCCCTGACTAGAGGAGAGGGCACGTGCTTTACATAGGAAAACTTACCCAGTAACTGAATAAATATGAATCTCAATAGAAAACTATTACAACCTCAACACCGGATCTTCTATATTTTGAGCAGTGTGCATTATTTAAGATACTTGAGGCAATTTACAATATTCAAACTTAAATATGTCATTTGAAGTATTCAACTTTCCCAAATGAGAATGAAACCACTCATGAAATGGCTGGTTCTGGAACGACTCTTTTACCTTGTGATGCTTTTGCTGTAACCTGCCCAAGAGGAGGAGATGCAGCCCTACAGCAGGTAAGGCAACTCGTTATAAATTCAGGCGTGTTAAGCGTGGCTCTGGACAGGTGCCCATATGGCTAGCTGTACAAAGGGCAAAAGCTGCTGAGGACGAGAAATGGAAGGCCTCCAGGTGTGAGACCAATTGCTTTGCTCCTCTCTGCATGTTGTCTCCAAAAGCACATCTTTCTTATCTATACCTAGAAGAGGCTTGAGGGTGACTTAGGCTTTTCAAGTGAGTAGAAACTTTTGTTAGATTTTTTTTTTTTCTTCAAGGCCTACCACAGAGCAAAAGAGCAGGAAATTTCTAATAAAATGCAGTATATTTTTTTAGGTAACTAATAACTGTCTTATCTATTTTGCGTCATGATCATGAAGATATCTAAGCGATGCCTGACTTCAATTATGACAGCAATCCCATTAAGTCAGTGGGATAATTGCAGGCTTAATGTTAGGAAAAGATTTAAGGATTTTGCAATCATTGTATTGTCTCAGTTATCATTGTATTCTGCTTAGGACACCCTGGCATGTTGATGTGCAACTCACTATTTATGACCCACTGTCTTCTTCAGCTGGTGTATGACTTCATGGAGGAAAACAATTCGCCTTAAAATGGGATACATCAATCTGGAGAACAGGATTCGTGTGCCATGTCCCATGCGTTTATATTATGTGGATAGCAATTTTTACCTGGACAAACAGATCTCACAACAAGTCCCATAAACTGTCCAGCCACTAAAGGCAACTGCAAGGTCTCTGTATGAGTTTTGTGTTAATGTGAGGGGGGAGGATGCATTATACTAGGAAAATAAATTTACAGCTTGTAGTTTAGGTCTTCCATTTCCAATTGTATCCTTGCATGGAAAAAATCCCTAAGCACAAGTATTAAGGAATGCTCCAGTCCTCCTCTACCACTTTGGCTGAAGTCCTTCCGTTAAGGTTCAACCCATCTTCTGTACCACAGAGGTGGAAGTGACATTAACGGGGACAATAGAGAAGGTAAAAATATTTATCCGGAAAGCCATCGCCCATCCTTTCTGCTCATCCCTGAGAAAATTTATGTAGGTAATCAGTGCAGACTGTTTGCTGCTTCCTCCTCTATCCCATACCCTCAATTATTTCTATAGATAAGCAGGATCTCAGCTCAGCAGAAACACATTAGAGTAAGGAAGCGGGATCCCCATCTGTCTCCATAGGTAAAGAAACTCTCCTGCGACAACCTGATGTGAGATCTACCAGGGTTGGGGGGTTTAGGCGATAGAAAAGAACAACTACTATCATTCTGCCAAAGAAACTGAAACAACGAGTTGGTAAATGATCCCAATCTTCACCACGCTGTGTTCAGGCTGTGATTTTCAATTCTGCCAAGAATTTTGATGACAAATCTTGATTCCTCTCAGTTACTTCCAAGAAATCAGTTTTAATCTGCACATATTAGTTCTTGCCTAATCACACGCATTTATTATCAGACCAAAGCTGTAATTTTCCTTATACTCTGGTCTCTGTGCTCCTCTAAAAACCTGGCAGCTGGCAGTTCAAGGTGGCACCACCTTTTGTGCCGTGGCTTTGCACAACCATGTGCTTTGGTTATAAGCTACTTTGGGTACAATCTCAGTCGAAGCCGAGGATATGACTGACTGTAAGAAGTCACAGCATTACAGCATGGGTGCACTTAATGTCATCTAGAGACACACTTTGCTGAAGACAGAAGTTTAGAATTAGTGCTGGAAGTTAAATGTACTGACTATTTCTAAGTGAAACCAATCCTCTAAACACTTAAGAACTTGCTTAATTTTCAGCATATGCCACAGACTTCAAAGGAGGGTCAAAGTCCAATAGTTTGAAGTAATGACAAGCAAGAAATACCCTGGAATATTGGCTAAAGAAAAAAAATACTATTATGGCAAGTGTTTCTAGGTGCTACTTTTACATTTAGCTTTTCAAGTTCCTAGCACGTGTGCAAATTTTCAATTTGAGAAGACACCTAATGTTGCCTTTTTAGAATAAGGGTCTGGAAAAAGGTAGAGGACCCTGGTATTTGTTATGTACTTTCTTCTCTGATTAGATATTTATAGTTGAGATAATTATTCTCTGACAACTAAACACGGGTGTTAAGCAAATATTCCTTAAAGATGCAATTGCCCAAAGTGCTGTTTTACCACTTCCACTACCAGGCCTGGTTTATATACGTAAACAAAGCAATTTATACTTAGAATATACCCAGACATTGTGTCACTGGTTTCTCCTTCCCTGCAAAGCTGACTTACAGGGCCTCAGGCTTACGCTATCCCTCTGTGGAGAGACGCTTTTGTCAGAATGGGATATTTGTGTCAGAAGGTGCAATGATACATTATCATCACTGTAAATATGAGCCAGAATAAAAGGATCAGAAAGACTAAAAACAATAATTACAATGCCTTCCCTCCCGTATGTGGCAGTCATAATTTAACATCCAGGACAGAAACAAGTGTGACTGGAATAGCAAAGGAGAGGTCAAGGATTACACAAAACCGTTTCCTGAGGTCACCAATTTGTAACACACACATCACATTCACTCTATGCTTGCAGTCAGTGTCTGCTCTTTTACATATTTTTTTGTTATGTTTTATCATTTATTTGTTGTAAGATCTTGAGCCAGAGAGTTGGACAGATGAAAGGAGGCTGAGGGAGGATGTGAAGAAAGCAAAGGGGGAGATGAAAAATTGAAATAGCTCAAGGAAGCAGCATAAGAAATGTTTGGGAAGTGCTTGAAAGAGCACTGCAAGAGGATGCAGGAGTGATGAGTGTGGAGATATCTTTTGTGTGAGGGATCCATCACTCTGAAAGGTCACTCTGGGTCACCTCCATTTTCTGTATTAAAATTGTGTCTTTTAATTCCAGACATATTGTGTGAATGACTTTGACCTTGACAGAAACCCCTAGAGAGAGAGAAAATTTTGTCACACTGCTGTAATTTTTTTTTCCTGAGGTGACAGTATCCAGAGTGACAATCACTTTCCTTTGCAATAATTTTTTCTTGAGTAAATAGCCCACTCTGGTCTGTTCCTTTTACTCTTAAAAGCCTGGAGACAAACTCCATATCAAATCAGTAAATTTTCTACCTATTTCTTATGAAAAGTTCACAAGATAAATGCAACAAAACAACAAAGCATAAATTATTAACTAAATCTTACATTTCCTGCCAAACCATGGTACCTTGCTATACCCTTGAAATATCAATAACTTGTGTAGGGGTCTTTGTTTCAGTTATAAAACACCTACATTCCTTGGTCAACAAAGCTGGGCAAAAAAAATGCCAGGGACCTCAAAGATCATCTGGGACCTCTCATTTAGGACTCTTCATATCAATCACAGTCTCAGTGTCCCCTCAGTGAGGGGGTAAAATGATGGGATATTTCACCTTTCCAGATGACCAGACCCCTTTTCTTTCAAGAACGTCTAAGTGAGAATACGTTGCAGGTGGTTGCACTATTGAGAACAGTTGGATAATCTTTCACTCTCAAACATTGACAGAGTAGCTTCAAAGCATTCTCCTTCTATCTCTCATCCTTGCATGTCGGACTGTGCCGTAGGCAACATGACAGCTAAACATATGGGGCATAGGTAAGAATGTACGTAGATGGTCAAAGCTGGGTACTGTCTCAGGGAATTGCTGTATGGATTTGTGTGTACACACACATGTATTTCTAAGGCATAGGGGGTGTGAAAGCATGGAAAATGTTCATCAGTTGTTACAACCATAAGTACTACAAGGAAAAACACAAGGCTTGAACTTCTTTCCTTAAATCTCTGGTTGCGTATGGGCTATTTTCACCTGGTTTCTAACAGTAATTAACGTAGCTGACATTCGTAAGATTTCCAAATTTTGAAATAATGATTTGATTGCTTATATTACTTATCTGCTAGAGCAGGAGGCTTGGACCAGATGACCTCCAGATGTCCCTTCCAAACTCAACCATTCAGTGATTCTTTAATCAATGTACTAGTGAGCTGTAAGGTTCAATCCTGACAGAAACGTTAAGGCCTGTGTGAGTAGCATTTGGCATTTGTGTGGGTTAAACAGGCTGAGCCTCCCTCAATTCTGAACGCCCATTGAGCAGGAGAAAGAGAGTGCATGGGTGAATCCATCTCTTCAGTGTGCCATTGCTTCTGATTCTCTCATGTTTAGAAATGCAAATAATATAACATCCTACCACTGGAAAGTAAAACTCCTAAGGGATCTCATGTAAGATAAGTTCCTTTCATGATTACCACTGCAGTGATAACAATACAGTGATAGCAATACATCTAGACCAGTAGTGTTTCTTAATAAAAAAGATTGTATTTTCTAACACAGAAACCCCTTCAAATTATTCTCGGTATCTGCTATTTACAAGGCTGATTTTGGGTTCTAAAGACAGAGATCTTTTAGACCTCAATCTGATTAACTCTACTAAGACTCTTGAACTTCTTACAGAAGCTCACACAGAAGAAAAGGAAACTAGGGCTTGGCATCTTACTCGGTATCTCATAATCCTCTCCCCTGCAGAATTCTGCTGATTTCAGAAGTGTTACCATTTCTGAGATGTACGAGGAAAAATGCTAATAAAAAAAGGTAATGTTGCTTTTCATGTAAATACTAATATTATACACTAAAAAAAGCAGTATATCTACAGTAATTCTTATGCTTACTGCCATTTCTTCCTTTGCAAGAAGTCAGGTCAGAAATTCCTAAAAATGAGGTGGTCATGATAACCCTAGTGCATGCTAGGTTGTTCCCAGCACACCTTCTGGAGTGCAACAGAACACAATGAAACTCATGAGTGGTTCAGAGACTCAGCTTGTGGTTCTGCTCAAATAGACAACACAGAGAGCTCTTCACATCTTAAAATGAAACATAGCCCGTGAGGAGAGCTGGTGTGGTTGTGTGAGGAGTACGGAGCAGCATGCGCTGTACGTGATACGGTCCTCTTGCTCAGGATCTGCAAAGGTGTGTGGGTCAGATGCAGAGACAGGAACTGTTAAAATACTCTGCATCACGGAAACAGGCACTCAGTGTGCATATGGGCCACTCCAGGTCAGCTGGCCAAGGAAAAGTGTTCCTATCCTAGAGAAAATTACAGAGGCAGTATAGGTATATAGCCAATGAAAACATAGGTTAAACTCTGCGATCTTACCATTGGCTTTGGCAAGGAGCATGTACAGCAACCGGTAATTTGGTTTTGCTGATGGGCAGTAATTTGTTAGGCTCATGAAACAGTACTGGCGTTAATTGTGTCTATAACATCTATTTTATTTTGTTATTTCTACACAGTTTTCCCAGTTATTCTTCTTTACTCCTTTACAGCAAATTATTGCATATCTGCCCTTAACTGGAATCTTCTTATAAAAGCTGATCTCAGAAAAGTTTGTTATCTGTATTTTGAAAAGCTGATAATGTTACCCTTAAATTACATTTTAGGCAACTCAGAATATGGAATTATTACTGTGCCAGAAAATTTTATTTTGACACAAAAATCCATTGTCTTATGGTATCCTTCATTGACTTGTCTAATCTAGTTTTAGAAGTTCCAGATGATGGGTCCTCCTTTTCTCTTAGAACATTCCATAGCTTAATAAACTTTTTTTTTCTACTTCTTAGATTAAGCCTAATTTCTTTGTTTTCCATATGGGAAAAAAAAACATTATAAAAATGGGCTGGTTATGGCTTTAGTTGAATTTATCTGACCCTTCTTTTTATAGTCACATTCCAGAAATATGCTACCAAATAAGGACTTTTCAATGAATTAGAATTTTAACAAATATTACATATCCTTAGGAAAATGCTGATTCTATCCATGAATCACACTGAAGGAACAATACCAAAAGTTTCCCCTGACAATAAAAAAGAGGATCAGTACTGTGAATTATTTGTCCAATGAGATAAAAGTCTTCAATCCTTTTGTTATTACTTCTAGAGAAAGAGGTAAAAGTGCTATTTTTTTGTTATTATTTTATCACTGACATCGAAATTGGAAGGTGGGAGCTACTTTTAAAGTGGGTGTGGTTTTTTCATTTTTTAAAGTTTCCTTTTTCTCTAATAATTTGGGGAAAAAATAAAATCAACAAACAAGAGATCGAATCACTCCACCAGAACAGTGTGACCAGCAGGCCACCGCCTCTTCCACAACTACATTCAGGGTGGGACCAGAAGTTTCCTCGGGTAGCTGAGCACTGTTCCACCACTGTTGAGTGAACATTTTATTATTATTATTTATTATAGGCCATACCACTTTCTCGTACCTCTTGCTTACAGCTGAAAAACTCCAGGACACCCTCTTGGGAACGTTTTTTTTTACAAGACTTTGCCTACTTGTCTTTGCTGATGCTATTGGCTATATTGCTTTTCACCCATATGATCATCAATTTTTTCTCTCTCTCTCAAACAGGCGTATGTCTTTCATGTTTTATTGGTTCAATGAGCCACAAGTTGGAAGGGAGTTTTCTGTGCACAGCGGGACTACGGATGGGCAGAGGCCCAGATGTAGGTGGGGTTAAGAGATCCATACTCATGTTTGGTCCTAATATTTTCAGTTCATTGTAAAAGCTGTATTTTCCCACTTCTGATTATAAATATCTTATAATCATAAATATAAATCATAAAAATATAAGATATAAATATCTTATAATCATCTTCCTACAGAAAGAAATATAGGAAATTTATTTTGCTTTTAAGCTCGTATTCTAAATATTATAAACATTCACAAAATAATCACAAATATGTTCTTTGACAGATTAAATGAAAGTGCCTTAACACTTAAAACCAGATTTTATTGGATATATTTAGCTTTTGGATGAATGAAGGAAATAATAAAGATGACTGTTTTTCATTCCACACATTCAGTAAATTGAGCTTATATGATAACTTTCATAGGATAAATGTTAGTTTAAATTATCTGCATTTGACCTTTAAGCTAGTATTAAAATGCTAAACCAATTTATGCTGTTAAAATGCATTGAACAAATTATATGACAATAACTCTTATACAATGTGAAGCAATTTTGATGATCTTTAAAGATAGTGGATGGTATTTATGATAACAGCTCTAAGCGCCTTTATATCACAGCTGTGGTGAGGCTTAATGTGGCAGGAACTGTCAGACTGGATCAATACATGCTTTTCAGGCTTCTTTTGGTGCCATAATCCAGCCCCTGCAAGAAGTGACCTCATGAGCTGCCTAAGCTCTTGTTGTTCTTGTTCTGTTTTGTTAATTGAAGAATATCGAGGCTTATGAAAATGACAAAGCTGAGCAAAAGCTAATTATGAAAGAAAAACAATAAAGCCAGGGGTGAGTCTAGGTCAGCTTTCAGTGGGAGTCCAGAGTCTACTATATTTTTTCTGCCATCTGTCTGCTGGTGTTTGAGAGAAGAAACGTAACATTTCTTGCATACTAAATTAGGGAGCAAAATCAAGTAAGTATTTCAGTTTTTCCAGAGAAGCCTTCGTTCCTTTAAAAACAAAGCCATCAACTCACTAAGAGGAAGCTGTGGGTGACAACAAACAAGTTGCAGACAAATAAACCCTTGTCTTTCTTGTGTATTTCTCTTTTATTTTACCTGTGGCCCCCTCTAACACCCAGCTCTCCTGCTGCCTTACCCAGCCTTAGGGGGTAAGGTACCCCACGTGGGTACCCCACGAGGGCTGTGGGATCGGGCCCTTCAGCGACACAGAGGCACCAGCACCTCGACTTATTCAATCTAACAAGGGCTGTGAGGACAACAAAAAGAAAAGCTTTTACCGTGAAGGCGGAAACATCCTCAGCAATGAGAGTGAACAGTGTTACAAACCTCAAGGGAAAACATAACCTCGCTGTTGAAATGAATTTTTACTTTAATTTAAAAGCCTTTTGTATGGAAGCGCTAGGGCACACAGCTTAGCACATTCATCTGCTCAGGACTCAGCTGACTGTAAGCAAAAATATGACAGATCCCAAAGCCAGTTTGTAAGAGATTGTCTAATACCTGGACAGAGTCACCAAGTGACAGCTGCAAATAATTGGCTGCACCTTTTCTTAAGTATTTTAGTAATATACAATAGATTGTTAGCCATAAAAAAAAACTCTCACCGGTATCCCAGTCCTCGTGCAAGGTCTAATACTCCGGCAGGAATCCCGTCCCTCTCTGGGTCTCAAGTTTAATTATCGCAGCAATTTCTCTGCCTTTGGAAAAGCTCTGCTACACCAAAGCCAGATGTACTTCTTATTGGATAATAGCTCCCTTCGCATTTCATAGAAAATATTGTGCTGAGTCCAGCTGTATATTATACATTCGATATGCAGACACTAAATTAAAATATAAATGGACTACGTAAGTGACATGTGGTTGACGTTAATGTTAGAGAAACCTAGAAATGAGATTAAAAATCTAACCTAAACATGTAAAAAAGCCTTATATTTTTCTAGGGAAGGATTTCACGCTGGAGGAGTTTAGCTGTATGTTTTTAAACACGGGCTACTGATATTTTCAAACAATCCATATGGATTCATGCAAACATATTCTGGAGCCATCTTTTCTGCAACTAAAGCACTTGGATAAAATGCCACTATTGAGATAAGAACACAGTTTCCATTTTCTTACCCTTAAAATTAAATGTGCAAATGGAGTTCATTTTTCCTTAAACACCACAAAAATCACAGTAACAGAAGCGCAGTCCCAACAGACAAGCAAATTTAGCTGAAGATCTCCCGATATCGTACATATGGACAGGATAGTGTATTTGTACTTCATAAATAATCTAGTATTGATGTGTCATTACCAAACGCTGCTTAACTCATGGTGATCTACAAAGACAATCAGAAAAAGATCTTAAAAACAAAGAGAATGAGGTAATTAGGTCCTGTCTAATAACTAAGACAGAAATCTTTGAGTGTATTAAGGACCAAGCAAAGAAAACTGACCCACAAGGGATTTTTGGCCAGGAAGACTGAATATGAATACATGGATACAATTAAAGCAGGTAGATAAAAACTGAAGGGTAAAACTTGTGGTTTAAAATTTGTTTTTGTTTTTCTTTTTCAAGGCATTCTTGGATTTTTCAGAAGGTTTCTGCAAACTGGGGCAGCCATGGGAGCCGGCATTTGGGAATTTTCCTCGTGTGCGATCCCTGTGGATGGGCTGGGTACCCTCATTGGCAGCAGCCCCATGCCCAATGGCTCTGTAGCACCACGAAACAGAGAGGTGAGGATTATATTAAAGAAAACAGAAGGGCAAACAACCAGATAGGAAGAAAAAGCACAGACAGCAAAGTTGCCAGACCAACCCAGGAAACACTTGTGCTGTCACAGTGCTTTCCTCCGCCCGGCAATCACAGCCACGCTGGTCACAGGCTTTTCATGGGGCATCCTCAGCATCCCACTCGGGCAAGCAGCCCCAAGCCGAGCTCTGCCCATGCGTGGGGCCAGCTGAAGAGGGAAACCTGGGCTTGGTGTTGCCTCAAGTGAGTCTGGGAGGTCTGAGCCTGTCCAGAAGCGAGGAGCAGTGCCCACAGGTGGGCTCTGCCCAGGCTCTCCCTGACTGTGACCCTCGCAGCCTCTGGGATGCAGATGCCTGTGCTGAAGCCAGGGATCCCCAAACCCTGCTTTTTCCCAGCCTTGCAGAGGCCGGCCAGCCCCTGCATGCTGCAGGGCTGGATCCTGGCCTACGGGCTGTATTTTAGATGCAACTTGTGGTGCAGAATTAACTGGGGCTGGGGGCAAGTCTGCTCCATCCCATGGGTGCCAGGGCAGCCCACCCACAACAGCCTGATGAGCAGCGCACCCACTCAGGGGAAGCAGGGTGGGCTTGATTGGGTTTTGTGGGGTTTTATCTTCCCTCTCTTAATCCAGCTAAAAGAAACAAAAAGCCTGAGTTTGCTGGGGCAGCGTCTTTGTTCCCCTCTTTCCTCCTCTTTCCTATCCCCGCAGCGCTCCTTGCTGGGGCTGAGGACACATGCCTGGGGAGTTCCTGCCAGGCACGGGCAATCCTGTCTAGGAATTTCTGCCAGAGCTTTGGCCCAGGAGCTAATTCACATCTTTGGGCAAACTCCCACTGCTTCGCTCCCTCTCAGGCTGGCAGGTTAAGAGCAAGCTCAGCCTCCCATTTCCAGCTGCTAGCTTTCCGCTGCAATCTGCCTGGGGCAGCCACCCTCCAGATGTTTGAGGAAACCACGGCCTTTTTTTATAAGGATTAAAGTTTATTATGAATAATGCTCATTATTAGTAGGATTGGAAGAGTCCACTCGTGAATCAAGTCCTTTTTTCCAAGGCACTGCCCAAATTCAGAGCTCTTCCAAATAACTCACAATAACAGTAGCATTTGTTGCCCCCTAGTCATGGGCTGAAGAGAAATGACTTCCAATCTAAAAACATTTTTAATCTAGAAGCAAATATTCCTTCATTAATCCAACACTGATCACATCTTTTTCCAACATGACAGGAACTGAACCCAGACAGCCCTTTTTTCTGTGCTTGTTAAGAAATCCTTTGAAGCTGGTGGTGACCCCTCAGAAAGTTTATGCAGGATAGCCATGCTTAAGGAAATCACATTAGTGTCTCATAAAGAGACACATTTTAATTCCACTCTGTTTATCTTTGAGGAAAGCAAGCACTGGACAATACCGCACAACATGGGACAATGGAAGTGCTGTGAATCGGTAAGTCAAAGCTAGCCCTTTTTTTTTAATGCAACAAATAGCCAAATGCATCAATTAAGGAAGCTCCAGGAAGGAGCAGAAAAGAGCATTAAGCAGACAGAGAAGAACACCAGGAGGGAGAGTGCAACACGTTAAGGCATGTAAGGAACTGCAGAGAAAAAGAAGTGTCAAATGAAATATACTTAGTGATGTGAAACATGCAGTCACCAAACATTGCTTTGCATTATAAAAACTAGAAGATGGCCAAAGAGGAATTTAAGATCATGTAAAATGGAATGGAATTTATAGAGAACAAGAATTTCTGAAGCATGAAAAAGCAGTCTGTAAAACCGAGCTCGATAAGCACAGATATATTGAGTAAACTGGGTTCTTGGGGTTTTTTTCTTCTTGGTGCACACACTCATGCCAAAAATTAAAGCCTGCTTTCCACGCCAAATCCTGCGCCCTGATTCTGTACGCACTGCAATTAATAGGACCACTCCAACCTAGAGCACTGAGAGCAGACCTTAGAGCCCTCTTCTGCACACCTAGGAGCTGCTGACCCAGGGGTGCCTGAGTGACGCAGCCCAAGTCCTGCAGGTTTATAATCCCCCTGCCAGACCTGCGTGTGGCCACATTGCTGCCAGTCCAGGGGCCTCGCACAGGGCTCATGGACCGGGACGAAGGAGGCACATCTCGGCATTTTATAACTCCATGTTTTTTTCTTTAATGTAGTCCTTTTAGAAACGCACCACATAGTGATCTTCTGGATTTCATTTTCTCATGCTGGTCATGCTGCTTGACCAATCACCAGTTTGCATATGGATAATACACATTTAGTTAAATATATATTTAATGATATATGGATTTATAAATGTTTAATACATATGCAAAAAGCACTGGAAATTATATGCAACAGTAGAGCTGTATGTATGTAGCCTAACTCTAATGAACACATTCTAGATTGTGGACAATGTATTATATTACAAACACTGCAGGTTTTATTAAAATGCCGGGTATTTTCTTGTGTGTGAAACTTTAAATAGCTTTTCACTAAATTACACTTCTAGGTGTGAGGGTGTTTGGGGTTTTTTTTGCAGACATTAAAAATGAGATATAATACGGTCAAAGATTTTAATATATTCATAGTAATTCTTAGTTATTTTTTGAAGCTAACATCTGTGGAGAGAGAAGTTTTACAGCAAAAAGCTCTTACAGTCATCTGTATGCACTTGGTTATTTGTACGTATAACCCGAATAGCAGTCAAGCTTCTCTGAGCAGACTTTGAGCTCCTCTGTGTTTGGCTGACTGCGACGTACATTCCTCCTCTCGCAGGTTATCTAAACTCCCTCTGCAGTCAGCGAAATCACCTGCAGAGGACAATTCCTCCCGCATCTCCTCGGCACTTATTTATGGTCCACTGACTACGGAGCGAGCTTAAATAGCTACAGTTAGTTTGACACCTAACTTTTCCAAATCAATGGCTAAACAAGACAAAGCCCTCGCCTGCTGCAAGGACCTATTTGAACACAGAGGAGAGTAGAGGAGGGCTGGTAGAGGGGAAACTGAAAGTGCACACGCTGCGCACACACGTATATGCTGCAAATTTTTTTGGTGCTTTTCATGGGAAATATTACCATGAGAAACAGATGCTCCTCTCATCTATACCTTCAGCTTCTCATGCCTTTATCCCATCAGGGATTTCTTTTTTTTTTTTT
>VYZM01008056.1:97795-126044 GCA_013398915.1 Dromas ardeola
TTTTTTTAGGGAGGAAACAAAGGTGGATAGTACATCATTTTCTTATGACTGGCAAAGAAAATGAGGATTTGTAGAGCTGAATTTGCACTGGTTTTCTTACTGTGGAGCCCTTCTGATTTCAGTACCATTTGGTCTGGTGTTAAGGTACAGATCTGGGTTTTAAAAATGTGTGCCTGCCACATATGCTTTCACACAAAAATATTTTTCTTCATGATCCCTGAGGTTGTGTTTGTGCTTAGAGCCTCTTTAACAGCAAATTATAACAGCAGCAACCAATCGCAGAAGAGAAGGAGAAAGCTGGTAATTGTTTTCTGCCTTTTGCCCTCTTCCTCATACACAAAAGCAGGAGGACAGAGCATTATTCAGAGCTGGTTATTACAAGCTAAATGCTTACAAATAAAGATGTACCAAGACAAAATAAGTGCATTTGTAAACTGCTCATGGCTATGCCACAAATAATGCACTTGCCTTTTACACAAGTAACCCTTCATAGTGCATTTGTTCGCCGTGTCTCATAGGAGCAATAACACTGTGAGCCATACCTTTTCATGACTTTATTATCAGTAATCTTTGTTAGCCTGTCTCTCTTCATCCGCGATGTCAAAGTTACACCATGCACAAAGCTGCCAGGCTCCCAAGTCACACCTGGCCCTCAGAACATATCACACCTATGTGCTCGTATTTGAACTGGCTTCTTGTCACATTTTTGCCTGGACTTTCAAAATGCTCCTTCCACCCTATGAAGCTTAGCACAGAGCCACCATTTTTGTGCAACAAACCATTTCTGCCTTTCTGCCGTTTGCTCTTTAACAGTATCTGGCAAAGGTCGCCTGGGGTCAAATCTTCCCAAATTACATCGTAAGAGCTAGAACCTCCCTCTTCAAAATTTTAGAAATGGGGGAAAGGAGAGATAGATGATCTTCAAAATCTGGTTGTAGATCCAGGTGCAAATTCTGTAAGTTACCTTTATAATATCGCAGACTCCAGGCCCCAAATTAAATTTTGCAGCCTGGGATCAATTCATAGGACCTAAAAACCTACAGCTCTGGACCTGAGATTGGGCACTGATAAAAATATCTTGTTTAGACACATTAGCATAATTCAAAAGCCTGCGTAAATGTAGTCGTCAAGACCTCTCTGGATAAATGTAGCCATGTGAGATTGTTCGGTGTTGGGGCCAGGTAGGGATCTTTTTAAATAAAATGTAGCTGACATAGATCTTTCTCCACACTTTGTTAAAGCTGCTTTTGAAAAATTATAAGATATGGTTTTTTCCCTGCTGAAAAGTGTTCAAAGAATAATCATTAATATTTCTATCAGTATTTTCCAGTGTGTTTGCTGAATAAAGAATGAATTTATGTTGTACATATTTGAGGTATTTCTATGCCTTGGTAACAGCAGGCAATTGGTATACATGTGGGGATTTTCCATGGAAGCAATTATATCTTCAAGGGAATCTATGATTTCTTCAAGACCAGGAATAGGAATGGAAATAGGACAAGAGGAAATGGCCTCAAGTTGCGCCAGGGGAGGTTTAGATTGGATATCAGGAAAAATTTCTTCACCGAAAAGGGTATCAAGAACTGGAACAGGCTGCTCAGGGAAGTGGTTGAGTCACTGTCCCTGAAGGTATTTAAAAGATATGTAGATGTGGCACTTAGGGACGTGGTTTAGCAGTGGACTTGGCAGTGTTAAGTTAATTGTTCAACTCTATCTTAAAGGCCTTTTCCAGCCTAAATGATTCTATGATTCTATGTTCTCCTGCACTAACGTCTGTGCCCCAGTGTGCGAGATGGCAGAAGTCGGGAACTGAGCAAGAAACAGCCAGGATCTGTCTCGTATTTGACAGCCTAAAGATCACTGTGCAATGAGAGGCAGCCTGTGGAAGCCAAAGCATTCTCCCTCCCTGAAATGCCTCGGGAAGGTTTGGGAGTTTGCTCGGTTTGCTTTTCCTGAATTGGAGTGGAAGAGTATTGGGAGCACCAAGAAACAAGTGGCAGGACTTGATCTCCAAAAATGTCTTTTCATGCTGTTTTCTGGGTTGTCTGTTCCCAGCTGGGCAGGAGGATGTTGCAGCAGACTGGCTTGTCAGACTGCATGCAGTTAGCTGCCAGATTTTGTAGACCAAAGTCTGAAATAAGGAATCACCAAGACTGGGCTGGTCATTTCTAACTGTGGCCACTGATCCCTTTGAGAGTGTCCAGCCCTGGTTCTTGGACTGGTCATAGAACTGGGGGACCAGAGGAAACCTCCACCTGGCCAGAGCTTCCTGGTGCCCTATAAGCAAAAGCTCTTTCTCTGGTTCCCAGGAAAAAAATTCAACAGCTCTGAGGTTTTGTCAAAATCAACCATAGACGTCGGCCGTTCGTATTACACAAATGATAACTTCAAGCACCTGGCTAAGTCCCTGGCTCCAGGATCAGACCCCAAAACATGTGGCCCCATATTGCTTTGCTGTAACAGCAGGATTTGCCAACTACTTTTGAGAAACTGGGATAAAAAAAAAGTAGAAAAAAAAAAGAAAAGAAATACTTTCTTACAAAAAAACAGAGATTATTTGAACCAAAGTCAACCCCTTCAAATTTCAAAGGTGATAAGAACAGGCCATGACTGGTCTGTCACTTATCGTGGTAGACAGAAACCACATGTTATTCTGGGCTCTGAGATTGCTGCTCTGCTCGTTCTTCCGTCTCTGGACTAACAGCGAAAAAATCGAGGGAAGCCAAGATCACAAATTTTCCTTTCTCACTGGATTTGAGCCCTTTTAGTGGAGGAGTATGCTGTTTTGCTAACTCTGAGCTGTTGAAGACCACTGTAATCTGCAGAGCCAAGACTACGATCATTAAGAAAAGTGTGTGCAGGAGCAGTCAGGCACTCAATAGTTTATGCATTTCATCCCCCCCAAAAAAGAACATGTGATGTAACACACAGACCTGTAACTCTCATTTTCCCTGGAAAAGCAGGTTGTGTCAATGCTATGTGCGCCCTTGTGGAAATGAACTACGAGGACAAAGTGTAGGACTGATATGATTTTTGCCTTGCCTTTACCTCACAGCTTTCTGTAGCTGCAGAATGACATGAAAGCCAGCTCTCCTGTACGGAAAATGGTTAGTGTTCCCCTGAAGTCAATAGAAATAACGTGAACAGGGCCCAGGAACATTGGATCAATTTTAACACTATATACGGAAAGAGAAGGCTGTCTATTGATCATGGATACTGCTCATGTTGATGCAATTTAAATAAAATGGTGAATACAGGATGATGAATCAAACGATTCCCCATCCCTGGAAAGGTCAAAGTCCTACCATCCAGTAAAAGCAAGGTACATACCTGGCCATATTTTTCTAATACTTAAAAGGCCAACAAGATGACTCTGCTTTCCAAAGAAAAAAAAAAAAAAGAGCTAGACTGTGCAAACAGAGCTTGTAGTAGCATAAATATCATCTGGTTTTGCAGTTTAAACATGTTCTGCTCAATTTCCTACACTAAAGATAGTTTATGGGCCTTAACCCACGATGTATGGTCACCATCCAGTACACTTCATGACAGCAGATACCTGGCAGGGTCTGCGCCTGCCACTGGAGATGCCCGGCTGATTTCTTTGATCCCCATTTTTTGCGTTCAGGCCATGTCCTTCGGAGGGCAGATCTGTGTTACTGTACACCTATATCTGTTTTCGATTTGAGTTAGGCAGCATTGCTTTATGAAAAGGGATTATTTTTCAAAGTTTCATAGGCCCCCAGGACATCTCAGTTCACGGAGGAAAGGAATATCCCCCTTTCGCTGCTTTCCAAATCAGTTCCCACTCAAGCCATTTTTTCTCAGTTGTAATTCATTATCGGGGGCCTCTGTGGGCGCTGCATCCTCTTAACAGCTCTGTCTCATAAGGTTACAGCAAAAAACACACTACCCCTAAAAGGCCCCCTCCTCTTTATATGGCATGAATTACTGCTAAGGAGGTCATAGGGGGAAAAAAAGGAGAGGGATAGGAGGCATCTTGCTACTCTGAGGAAGTAGCTTGTGAAGAAAATGCGTTTCTCCACTGCTTGGGATGACTAGGGAGCCTGGTGGACCCTGGTTTGTTGATGCTCATGTGAACATGGTAATCCCTGAGGGCTGGTTGCGCTTCTTAATTCATCCTGCAATAAATTTGCTCCTGATGGTGCAGATTTTGTCCTTCCCTCCCCACTGCCCTCAACAAAGCAGGGAAAATTACTCAATTAATTGCCTGGCGGTTGCGGGGGCTGCCTGGGAAGGGGGTACTGCCCTTCTGCGCCAAACTAGGGATATAAATGTTTCCCTGTGAGCAGAGCACATTACGGCTGTGTGCTGTGAGGCAGGGAAGTGCATGCATGTGTGTAATAGGCAGCTGATCATTCCCATGACAGCTGCCGTGGGGGGAGCGGGGAAAGGTGTGCCCACCGCCCACCGCCCCCGCCTCCTGCCCGTCACCCCGCCGGGGAGTCAGGCAGGCGACCCTGCGCCCAGGGGATTTCTCAGCCCATGACTCGCTCTCAAATGAGGACTTCCTCCAATGGATGCCTATATTCAAGGCGGCGAGTCATGTGCCTTGTTAATTTGAACTGTCGGATTCACCAGGTCTGCGATGGCTGGAGATTTAAAAACGCAGTGTGTTTCCAGCGCTGCAACATAGGGGAGCTATCATTTAGTTTTTAGCTCTTTGGCAGAAGAAAACTGTACAGGAGGGTGAGCAGGTTAGGTTTGACTGGGTAATTACGTATTATTTTGCATGAATAGAAATGTCACTGCTAATGACAGCCCCGGTGTGCTCCAAAATATTTGGGATTAAATACTTTTGGTCTTATACACCAGATGCACATAAATATTTTTAAACATTCATGTGCATTTAGTCCATCTGAGCAATTTATTAAGTTATATGTATGCAAAGCAGTAATTCTCAAGACTTCATGTTCCTGAAACCACCAGCCAATATTGGTCTATATTTGAAGAAAAGACTGTAAAACCCGAGAGGTACATGAATTTCCTCAAATTCTCCCACAAATTCCCCTCTCCACTTCTCCCTCCTCCCTCTCCTGCTTTAATCAGAGATGAAAATACTTTGACTTCTAAATTAAACAGGGCCAAGCAACTTCTAGCATTGGGTCTAAGTGAGGGGGCTGAGTACAGATTCTCACCACCCTGAGCAGGTACGTCCATGCCAATGGCTCAACTGCAAGACTTGGCAATGGACAAGAGCTCCTGAACTCATTGTACCAGTTACAAATGGGAAATAGTTGTATTTATTTTTACAGCTATTTGTAGGAGCAGTTAGGTGTAGGAGTTCTTGAACCTACAGCTGAATTTCAAACCAAGCTGGCCCCTTCTGCTTTGCAATGAATGCTTTCCATTCATTTTGGGGTGGATGAGCTTTCCTTCTCCAAAGCAACTGCTGTTACTGTGGTCATTTTTCTGACCCAGGTCTGTGGGAAATATTGTCAAAAGGCTTTCCAGTATTTCTCCAGGGTGAAGCTGCATAACAGAGCTGTGCAAAATACTTGCCGTAAAACTCTATAATTAGTAAAAAACTATAAGGATTTTTTTGTCATTCCAAGAACTGTTCCTGAACGACAGATGGAAGAGGCATTTGCGTGAGAAATGGTAGCTGACATAGAGGCTTTTTAAACATCTCAAATTTAGTTGAATTCATTTTCACAAATTCCATTCTGGAAGCATTGTAACTCTGAAAATCAGACCCTAGATATAACTAAATATCCTAAATCTTTTTTTTTTTTCAACATAAAACATAGAGATACATGTCTTCATCATTCACCAGTACTTGCTGGAAAGATACTTACTAAAGAAAACAGTCTTATTCAGTGAGTTACACTATCTTACATTCTTTTATCTCAAATAATAATTTTTCTATGTAATTTCTTGCTTGAGTTCCTGTCACTGCAACTTCAAATTCACCAGGAGCTGGGTTCAAGTTGGGAGAAGGAATCCCAATACAGAAGGACTCCCAATATGAAAAGACACGGTCTCTGCTCACAATATAATTTTAAACAAGATGCAGCATGTAGGTTTTTAATTTCGTTTGTACTCATTAAAGCATAAGCAGTTGCTCATTCAGTGTATCTTGGCACACAAGGTGGGTATATAAATTGTTCTGGGAATAGGGAAATTAGGCAAATAGTAGCAGCTGTAAGTGAACACACATTTTGAAAAGGAGACTACTATATCTAAGAAATTCCTGTCTACACTTTAAGACTGGGGTTTTCAAATTGTGATGGCTCTGTTTTGAAGGGAAAAAGAAGAGATGCGGGATTTGGCATTGTTTCAGTGCGACTTATTTATGTTTTATGAAGAAGAACGAGAGTGCTCTGGAATAGGCAAAGACAACACACCACAGGAGGAAGGCAAACCTGGCAGAAGTCTTTGTTCTGCCTCACAGCCTTGATCCAAATTCCCATACTGCCGTGGCCTCTCCTGCACAATTTGGAGAGGAGCAGACCGTCATCCACCTCAAGGACCTTCCCAGCAGATTTCAGTGCCCTTCTCCAGATCTATTTCCATGATGATCCAGTGGATATACGCTTCTTTTGCCATCACTGCTGGTGTAAAGCTTTCCAACGGCTTCAGCAGGCTCTGGGACAGGCTTTTAGCGCATGGTACCACTCATTTTTCAATCAGTAGCAATCCTGTCCTTCATTTCAGTGATTCAGAAAAAAAAGCCCTTAAAGCAGAAGTTGCCAGAGTATATTGAATGCAGAACCATCCTTTTAGTGCTCTTACTTATTCACTACAGTAAACAATGCCATTTAAAATAATTTCCAAATCTCAATTTAGACAAAAAAAAAATCTTCTCTTTTAGCTGTTACCCTCTCTCACAATGGAAAGCTGCCTCAGAGCATGTTACATTTCAGAGGAGCCTGTGAGATTTTGTTTTAATGGGAAGCTAAATGAAATGTTTAAATTTCAAATCAACAACAGAACATGTTCAAAGAGCTATATTTATAGGGTTTAAGTGAAAAATGCTCTGGCACCGCTTTTAAATAATGCTGGCAAGCAACGGAGGGAAGAACACCACTCACTGATTCTTTGCATGGCTTAGTCCACAGCCTTATTCAAGGCTCACGTATAATGTGAGTTGTTGGCTGTGATATTTTGGTTGTAGCGCTAGTGGAATTCACTGTAGGCAAAGGCTCGTGATGCTAAACAAAGTGGACAAAAGGCTTTTACAGAATAATAAAAACAACAAATCTCCATTTATGACTTAAAGTTAAATGTCCTCAGTGAAGACATTACTCAGTAAATAACTCCGTGGGAAAACCTGTAAAATATAAATGCCCTGGCAAGCTGGAGAAAGCGCTGAGGTGACAGAAAAGCCTGAAAAGGTGAAAAAGGACATTGGGTCTTGCTCAAAGCTCAGAGCTCTTTGCTGAATTACTTCTCTTGCAGCTCTCGATTCTACTACAGCTCATGGGGGCGGGGGAGCATGGTCCCAGTTTCAAGTCTGCTGAAACTATATCAGTTTTTTATGTTCAACTAAAATAATATTGAGCTTGCATTTCTGGGGTGAACATGCAGAAAATGGCTCAGAAGTAGGAACAAATGTAGACAGACTGTGAGTGAAGGACCAGAATGGGAAGAAAGAAAACTGCTAATGAGAAATTAAGGACAGAAACTGTACAATGCAACCTAATCCTTTAGTAATCTTCCAGGTTTAGTGAGAAACACTGACAGAAGGTTCAGACTGAGGCAAAGCTGAGGGTGAATCCCCTGATGCCCAAATGAATCCTGGTGGGATACCTACCTGCTACCAGCTGAACAGGGCTGCTGTCCTGGACAAGGTTTTGTGTGTGTGATCAGTGGTATCTCAAGCAGTTGGTCAATAAGTCTTTGTAGCTATATCGGATTTTCTATAGCTATTTATGTTTCTGTATCCCTATTTTTCTACCAAAGTACAAAAAAGGACACAGTACAAGGAAGTCTATGGAATGGTTTAATCTGAGTTAAATGAAGAGCTGACACAGACCTGGCTATCATCATCACTAAACGAGGCCCAAGTATGGAAAATGTTTTTGGGGAAGATTCGAAAGCGTATATATTTTGCAAAAATTAAATTGAACCCAGTTTGTTTTGTGGGACTTTATTTTTTCATTATCTTTTCTACATTTTTTAGCCAAAAACCTCCATCCAAAGAGATTTTAGGATTCTTTTAATCACCACTAAAAATACACTTTTATGAAATAATAATTAAAATTAAAAGAGAATAAAACAACCTGGGAAAATTTGGAAAAAGGGAAGTTTTGATTATATTGCCAATTTTTAAATAATAGGGATTTTGCTTTTATAAGAAATTGAAACCAAAATTTACTCTGGTGAGATAAGTCTGTGGACGCTTTTCAGTGCTTTACGCTTTTTCCATAGTGCTGTGTAATGGTAAAACATCATTATCTTCCCTTTAACCACACAATCTCCAGGTTTAGGACAGAAGTTTATGCCACATAAGCATTATTCCTATGCCATGAGTAATTGGTTTGTTCACTGCCTGCTTTGGTTTTGCTAGAAGAAAAGAAGGGACCAGCGTCCTCACACAATTCACTTTCTCAGGCCATATATTCAATGCTGTAAAATTGCTGCATGCCTAACTTCTGCCTCAGCAAGACATGTGGGAGCTTTTACGTCACCTCCAGTGATGGAATCAGTATGAATATCAAATCAGCCACAAAGGCCTGGTATTGAGATTCACGTCTGTCCTTTTTGGGGTTAAACTGGGCAGGAAATTCCAGTGTACAATTCCCTTTTCAAACTCTGTGTATGTGTGTGAGGGCGGGGAGAAGGAATAAAAACCTTATTTCTATTATGGAATTGACATTCTATAACATTTTATTTAAAAAAAAAATCAAAATGTTCCTCCTCACAAGGAGTGTTTCATTGTTGAACTAAAAATTGTTCTCCACGCACCAGGAATTCCTCCAGGAATATGGGATCTACATGGTGACATTTCTGATTGCATTCTCCAAGGAGTATAGGATGTACTGACTGATGGTCCTGGTTGCCAGGCTTTGGAAACTTGGGAGTGTGAGGTCCCCAGATCCATAACCAGCCTGTCAAGGAAGGGAGAGGACAGCTGGTGTTGGGAAGGTATCAGAAAAAAATTTGGAAATCCACAAATTTGGATGAACTGGAGAAACGTTCTGATAGAAAAGCATCCCTGAGGCCCTGGAGGTGAGGCTGGGTGGCTCAGGGAAAGCTGACATGAACCCATCCTCTGTGGTCGCCTTCACTCCCCACCGCAGTGCAGGTCGGTGATGCTGGTGCCTGAGCTGCAGCTGCACAGTGTCTAGCTTGGCCTGAGCACAGGCACAGTAAGTCGGACATCAATAGAGACGTGCCCTTAAGGACCATCTTTCAGAGGTGCTAGTGAACACTGGCATTCCCCAGCCAGCTGTGAAGAATTTTTCCAACATATATGCAAAAGTGCTTTAGGGAAAGGTATTTATTAGGCCAATGTGGAGGTCATCTCTAATTAAAGACTACATTTCTTTCTTCTAAATAAGAGGAGCCTTATTCATCCTCTCTGTGGTATTGTTCCATAAATCATTTCTCATTTACTTTCCTGGTGTTATTTTCTCTGTATGTCCATCTGCAGCAGTAGCTCCAATGTGTCATAAGTGCTACACCCCCAGCAGAAAGGGAAAAAGAGAGGGCACCGTAACCTGGTACCTCTGTAATGAATCTGATCCTGCTAAAGCTGAAGCCCATGACAAAGCTTCAGAGGTACTAAACTGGTCTTAATGTATCTGTCCTGAGGGAGGTAATGGAGGAGGTGTACCAGCACAAGGCTCTATTACTACATGCAATTTGTAGTTTAAAAACAGGAAAAGTAAAACCAGACGACTCCAAATGACCAACTACCCAACAAGGAGGCACGAGAAGAAAAATACAGAAATGACACAAAGCAAATGTGAGTATTCAGAAGCACGCCTGCTGGAAGAGTAGCACCATGTAGGAGATTTTGGTATCTGCTAGAAAAGTAGCGCCATGTAGGAGATTATGGTATCTGCTTCTGTCATTCACATTATAGTACCGTTACCCACAGGGATGGTGTTTAATTTGAAGATCACCTTCACTAACCATTTAATACAGAATATGTCACAAGGTAAATTGAACAGCTAGACATATAATCAGACAGAATGGCACACTAAAATAATTAAATACAGGCAGCCCCAGGATGCTCTCTGCTTAATGTAGAATGCTAATTGGTATCTGAATACCACACGGTGTGTGTTGAAGAAAGACAGTGTAACTAATGTACCTGTATGTTGCGTGTAATAATACAGAATGAGACCTTGAGGGTACACCATCCCCTGAGGATTTCACACTGCCAACAGCTGATACCAATAACAACAGAGAAATGTATTTCCCCTGATATTTTCCTGACATATTCTACCCCAGTTCCTGCTTCACTGCAATCTGTGAGAAGCCTGAAGAGTGATATTGTACACTGGAATTAAACGTAACTTATGAAGTACGTATGTCATCTTTTCAGTAGTAGAAACACACAGATAGAATTGTGATACCAGACTTCATAAATCCCTGCTTGGTTGCTTTCATCCAGTTGATTTAAAAAATTTAAGCAACCTTTTCTGTACGGAAATTATTTTTCCTAACATGATTTTATGATGCTTCAGTTTTTACATCTGCAGTTTTCTGACTTCAAATTATATGGAAGCCAACTTGTGTTGAGAAGGAAATACTGTTAAAATCTTCTTTTTAAATAAATTGATAAATACATTCATTTTCATATTTTTGTCTCAAAGCAGCTTAATGACAAGTCCTGTATTTATTTTTTGTTGTGAACTGGTAACTAATAAAATATTTTGAGGTAAAATATACTTCATATATGTTCAGTACAAGACAAAATATTTAAATTAGATTGCAGAAAACATTTGCATCGAAAATATAGCATATGAAAAGCACCTCTAAAACAAACAAGCTCCCACCCCCACCCAGAAAAAGCAAAACCAAAAATGGAAGACTAGTTGTAGTACACACTTACAAGGAAATATTGTGGTCTGAGCAGTGGTTATACATGTTGGATGGTGTTACCCCTTCTCCTGACAAACAGTATTTCACTGTTCTTTAACTAGATAAAAGGAGCATTTATGAAGTAGAATGAAACTGAGTGTGAATGCGTAGAAAAACTGCATTCATATGCATATGGAGATATTCGAGATGGTGTTCTCTATATTAAAAAAGTCTCTTAAAACTGATATTCTTATTCTTTAAAATGCTGCTCTGAGCACAAGAGCTGCAAATATAGTAAAATATTTATTTTCCTGCATAGGCACACTACATCAAAAATAGTGTTCTTCTGCAGAGTGACTTTTGCTCTGTCCTCCTCCTAGAAGATTTCCAATGAAAGACCAGAAATCCATTTTGCATCCCTAAGATTCATTTCAGTTGACACTAAGGACAGCTACTTTGCTACTCTCACTTGTAGGAAGAAAGGAAAGTGAGGTAAAATAATGCCATGCATACAGAAGAAGATTAACTAAGGTTTTCCCAATTCGGACTTCAAAACTATCCCGTGGCACACTGAATCGCAGAATAGCTGAGGTTGTCAGGGACCTCTGGAGACCATCAAGTCGAAGCCCCTCCTCAAAGCAGGGCCAATTAGGGCAGGTTGCCCTGCGTCGTGTCAGGTCAGGTTTTGAATATCTCCACGGAGGGGGATTCCACAACCTCTCTGGGCAACCTGTGCCAGTGTTTGACCACTTTTTTCTTACATTTAAATGGAATTTCCTGGGGTTTAGTTTGTGCCCACTGCGTCACTAGATACCACTGAGAAAAGTCCATTTCCTGCTTCTTTAAATCTTTCTATCGGGTATTTATACACAAGGATAAGATCTCCCATGAATCTTCCCCAGGCAGAACTGTCCCAGCTCTCTCAGCCTCTCATCATGGACAGATGTGCCAGTCCCTTGACCCTCTTTGTGGCACTTTGCCAGATTTGCTCCAGTATGTCCATGTCTCTTTTGTCCTGGAGAGCCCAGAACTGGATCCAACACTCCAGCTGTGTCTCACCAATGCTGAGCAGAGGGGAAGGAACACCTTCTTTGGCCTGCTGGCAACCTCCGCCTAATGCAGCCCAGGAAGCTGTTGGCCTTCTTTGTCCCCAGGGCCTCTTCTCCAAAGCCACTTTGCAGCCAGTTGGCCCCCAGCCCATGCAGGTGTGTGGAGTTATTTCCCAGAGTGGCATCACTCTGTGGAAGTCAATCCTTTCTCCTTCAACAACCCAGCTAGATGAAGGTGTCCAGGCTACCTGTTGCAGGTATCTATGCTCCTACCCCTGAAATTAAGAGCATGGTGATCCTGTCCTGTTTCTTTGGACAGAGCCTGCATGGAACCAGACATACTGAACTAAAGTGTGGGACTGGAGGTCTCAGAGGAACAGAGATGATGCAGAGATGCCAGGGCGCACATGATGCTTGGAGCTGAAACACTATGGAACGGTGTTCAACCAAAGACAGTCTGGAAGTAATGGGGATTCCCCTCTGCCAAGAGGATTCTCCAACCTTCCCTTTCTCTTACAATCCCATCTGAGGACAGTGGCTCACTATGGATCACAATTACTGAGCTCAGGCACTTATAAGTGGTGTAACCCAACAGAAATCAGATGTCAGGTCCAGGGAAGATAGGGTCATTTACTTACGTATTTTTTCAGAGCTTGGTTTTGGGTTTCTTTTGCCTACTTTTACTGTTATCTTTTCCTGAATTCTTCTGCCGACAACGAAACAAAAACTATTATGAGATGTAGTTAGCAGCATCACAATTGATGGTGTCCTGATGAACAATTTAGTTTTAAAGCTATGATACTATTTATTGTAGTACAGTTAAAGACAGAAAGGCTCTGTAGATTAACCTCGTGTTTTGAAGGACCTTCATAAATCAGTCCCATAACACAACAGATATGCCAGCAGTCTTTCAGATTGAGTGTTATCAGATAGTTATGAAGTTGGACTTCAAGTGCAGTGAGCTCCAGCTACAGTGATCGAGGGCACGTTTTTTTAAACTAAAAATGGAAATTCTTTGAGCTGGCCTCCTGCAGTTTAACACCATGTGCAATTAATTTCCTCTAATTCTGTTTGAATGGCTCATTTATTCATGAAAGGAGGGAAGGGAAGGGAAGGGAAGGGAAGGGAAGGGAAGGGAAGAGAAGAGAAGAGAAGAGAAGAGAAGAGAAGAGAAGAGAAGAGAAGAGAAGAGAAGAGAAGAGATCCCTTGAATGACTCCAAAGAAGAAATTTTTTGCTGCCTTTAAAAACAAAAAGACTTCAAAGGTCTGGCAAGTCACATTTTCTATGTAAGGAACTTCCTCAGACCGTGGCAAAAGCTCTTCCCAGAGGGCTTACAGGCTTGAGTGGAAATCCTTAAGTACTGCAATACTCAAAAATATTATGGTACCTAGTTCCCAACAATATCAAGGAGAGCTGGGAACATACAGAACTGATAATCTAGGCTAAAGCAGGTGATGCAACTACCAATGCCATCTTCAATAGTATCCATTACAAACAACCCAGTATGCCTCATCTGCAGAGGAAATGGCCGCTCCCATTCCTACTTTAAAGAGTTTGGCCTTTAATTGCAGTACGGGTGGTTTTGGCTCTTACAAATCCCACATTTGTTCCTTACAGATGACAAAAATAATAGTAGTTCAAAATGAACTATTCCTTCATCACAACTATGGCATCTCTCATTTTTATGCCCTGACTGCTAAAGCATTTTCAGCTTGCAAATGCTGGTAGTAGCTAGAAATAGAAAATGCTGACTGAAAGGCCCTGCACTATAGGGGCAAGAAGAAGGGATTCAAGTATGTTCATTCTAACAAATAACAATTATTGTTTTAAACTCTTTATTTACTGAATAAAATAGTAATGCCCAACAGGCATTTTAGGAACTGGCAACAATAGCTATAATCTGCTTCCCAAAACTCAGAACAACTTGTATTCTCATTGAAACAATAACAATTTTCATAATGGATAGGCCTGTCGAGTAGAAAGGAAAAGAATAATTCAAATAATGATGATTACAATATGCACCAGATATGAGCAGACAATGTCACATACATAAATTCTCTTCCAGTGTGTTCACAGCTATTCCCTTTGGTGTTATCATCTCAGGATAAATTCTGTTTACATTCTTCTCCTTGAAATCCCTTTATGGAAAAGTCTCAAAATACAGAGCAATGTAATTTGGAGATCCTTAGTAAGAAAAATATTGTAGCAGACTCTTTGCACTAGCATGTTTCACTAGGTGAAACACCAGGAAACCTCTGGTCATCTTGAGGGCAACCTCATTGCTCTCTACGGCTTCCTGAGGAGGGGAAGTGGGGAGGGAAGTGCTGTTCTCTTTTCCCTGTTATCCCGTGACAGGATGCAGGGGAATGGTTCAAAGCTGTGCCAGGGGAGGTTCAGACTGGACATTAGGAAGCGTTTCTTTACCAAGAGAGTGGTCAAGCCCTGGAACAGGCTTCCTAGAGAGGTGGTCAATACCCCAAACCTGTCAGTGTTTAAGAGGCATTTGGACAATTCCCCTAACAACATGCTTTAACTTTTGGTCAGCTCTGAAGTTGTCAGGCTGTTGGACTAGATGATCATTGTAGGTCCCTTCCAACTGAAATTATTCTATTCTGTTCTGTTCTAGTGTAGTCTACTCTACTCTACTCTACTCTACTCTCCTCTACTCTACTCTACTCTGTCTATCCTATTCCATTGAATGCTACATGCAGTACCCGTAGATACTTACAAGAAAAAATCAGCTTCTCAGTCACTTTCCAACAAGGATGGAAAAACAGGCCATCTATTGACGTGGCTAAGTCACCACACCAAGGCATGATACACAATTTCCAAATCACCATTTGCCTCTCCTTTCTATGACGGTGTCTTAGTCTGAGTCAGGGCTGACTTAGAGATGCTTAAGTGCAGGATTTACCAAGCAAATGCACCTACAACATTGTTGGATGGTTTGTATTACCTAGGATGTGTCCTTCCGGAGGGCAGCCAGCATACCCCACCTGAAATGATCATGCCTGAAATGACAGTAATATCCTCTGTTTGAACACCCTAAATCCGTCCCAATAAACCAACCACAGAAAACTGTTGTCAGTTCACCTTCAAAAGTTTGACTGATCTTGCCAGCCCAGGATATATTCTCCATATTACTGAGCACAATTTATCGGCTGATTTATTAACAATTCACATACACTCTGAGAAAAAGTGAAAGAATGAGAACTCATAGGCAACAAGCACAATGCTCTCCAAAGAGATTTAAAACTCAAAGCACGTGAAATGGATGTAGATAGCTGTGTGCAACAGTTATACTCCTCATCAATCAGACTCAAAGCCAAGATTGTCATCCAGATGACTTCATCTATACAAATTTCCTTCAGGAAAAAGAATGGTTCTGTGATCTTTAATGAAGAAAATGAGTGTGTCTGTCTTTAAATTGAAGTTAATATAAGCATCGAAGACATCTTTCAGCTATGAGAGTTAAAACATACAGAAATAAAAATGGCCAAGAGTCAGCTAAAAGACCTTATTTCACTATCAAATACTTTACTGCACTGTGGTCACAGTGGCTGGAGAGCCAAGCTGTTAACTTCAAGATAATATAGATTTAGTTTAGCGTTTACTTACATGTAGATGTTTTGCACAAAACTCTGGAAGAAAACAAAACAGATTTTGCTCTGAAATGTGAAATAAGTTACTTAGAATGTATGACCTCAGTGTGCTTCGGAAAAATATTTTTAATCTACATGTAGTTGTTTTTTTACCCTTGCCTCCAGCCACAAGGTCAATGGTAGTTTTTTTCATCAGGCAGGTAATACATAAGGAAAGGTAACTTTGAAGTATATGTGCAGTGAAATATTTAGCCAAAAAAACACTATCCTAGATTCCTTATGGATAGAAAATACTGTTTAAAAGAAAGATAAAAATATCCCCTAAGAGAAAGGGAATTTTCAATGTGCTGCAAAAATGTGCTGTGCTCCTTCCTCTGCTTTCTCCTTCACCATTCTGATTTCTAATATACCCTTAAAATATTTAGAAGTTCTTCCCTGAAGGACTTTCTGGCTTCTCTAACTTTTATAACTCTTAAAAATTTGGAACTTTCTCCTACTATTTAATAGCACCATATAATAAAGCATATGCGTTTCAGCTGTCACTGGCAATTAACATCAGGCTCTATGTGATTTAAGACTTACACATTATGTTCATTCTTTCTATTTATTCTAAAAAGACATTTACAGAGTTTTAAGGACGTAATTTCACTTACCTTACCTTTGCTCCCTCTTGTTAGTAGCCGACTAGGAAAAAAAAATCACTGTTCTGATAGAGATGAGGATCAATTTGAAGTTGAATTTTACAGCATGCAAATCTCTGATGAAAATAAACACACGGAGGTGTTGCTCAGTGGCAATGTTGCAGGGCTCCAGCAGAATTCCAGATGGAGTCAACACCATGAGTTGATTCTGTTTCAACAGCGGCATTCAAGATTATTTTCTACCACTGTAAGTTGTTGCCATGTGTTGCCAAAAAGATGACGTTCAACAGCACAACTTTGCAGAACAAAGCAGAGACGTGCATAAGCTGTGGTTTGTATGTGAGTTTTTAAGAATCCTATAATTTTCAGCCTAATAGTAGAAACACTAGAAAAGGGTTTTATCACAGTTTTAGAAGTGTTGTCACATTTCTTTGCCAAACAACTCCCCGATTCAGTTAATTTTCAGTGTAAAACTAAAACTCCTGTCCAGCATTTATTTGGTCGCTTTTAAAAGAAGAAACGAAGGTCCTATTCTCCTGTACATGTTACATGTAACTCTCCTCAAACCAAAGGGAATTATCTGTGCTTTGCAGGGAGATAAACTGACTGTGAGCCTTGCAAACTACAAAACAATGGGAAGGAAAAGTAATAGCCCATTCTTAAGATCATATCTGCAGTTCTGCACAAGGCTCTGTGAATTCCATCTCAGTTTATAGTACTGTAATAAAGATGGATCTCTTCATCCTAGACAATCATCTTGGCGTTCAGAGATCAGAGGAACAACCTCTACCTAATACCACTAGGGAAGTGGATGCAGTACCCCTCTTTAACTCCGGCTTAAATGCTGAAAAGTCAGCTGGAATGGGCATCCTTGTTCTCTGATATTTACCTACCACAGTGCACCAAAGGTCCCACCTGGGCTGTAATTATCAGTTTTCTCCCCATGGAAACCAGGGAGCAGGAGGTGGTCAGTGCTTGCTCAGATTATACGTCAACTAGCAGTAGCTGGAGTCTGCACCTGCATCTCACAAGTCAGGAGTGCACCTGAATGCACATCCTGGAGACTACCATACACAATTTCTGTGCCATGCAAGTCCTCAGAGGGCAACTGAACTCATAGTCTGTAGCAATCCTTAATCCCAGAAATGCTTACCTTTCCTCGTCACTTCTATGTTATGCTGGCAAGTACCTCAGCTGGTCAGGCCTGGGACCCTTGTGGGGAAACACAGGTTTCTGTCTGCGTAGGCAGTGCCGAGAGACCTGAGACAAGACAGGGAGGTGCTTAGGATTCCATGGCATAGAACCTATGGTATAGGACCTTGTTGTTTAAGGACCTAGGTCCTGGAAGGGATCAAAGGTTTGGCACATCCTGAGCAAATTCACACACAGCCAGTACTGAGATCAGCACCAAAGGCAACAGCGGTGGACACATTCCCTCGGAAACTTCTCTTGAAAAGCTCAGCTTTGCCAAACAGCTCTAATCCATGGAGTGATAAATTAAGGATCAAGAACCTTCTCACCCTGAGAAATCCAAGCCCGCTTTTTGACAGAAAGAGGCAAATCCCCAGGCTATCGGCTAGACTGGGCAGCAGGACAGGGACTGTTAGCCCTCCTGCTGCAATCGAACCATTGTTTCCTCTGGTCTCCCAAAGTCAAAGCATCAGCAGGAGGGCAAGCTAAAGGGGATTGGACTGCACAGCCTCATGGTTTTGGTACTCAGCTGGAAAGATGTAACTGGGCTCTGCTCCCAGGACTATTCCCATTCACATTATGCATCTCTAAAATGTAGCCAGCATCGCATAGCAGCTAAAAAAACACCAAACAAACAAAGACCAAGGGCAAGCAGGGCAGAAGATCCAGTATTCCTCTTCCATCATATTGTAGAAACAGACTCATTCCCTCTTACTCTTCTCCTGGTTTGATAAGTGCTGCGCCTTGGCTACAGGGTGGGGTATCTTCAAGGGTGGAGAGGAAAAATGTCCTCCATGAAAGAGGCAGATGTCTTCAACCCTAATGGTTAAACAGGGGTGGGAGGTTGAACAGGGGCTGACATTGGCCAGTTGTCTTTGTGAATTCGAATTACCTCTGGAGATGTAAGGAAACTTACCCATTTCCCAGGCACATATTCAAACACCTACACTCAAATACCTGCACTCTTAGGCAAAAAGCAATTTTTTACCAATCTGAATGGGTCTTTGGAATGATGATTCTTGCTCAGCTAGATAGCTATATTCACAAGACGAGCTGGTGTTTTGCGTGGGTAAAAGCTACACATTTACAATCTTGAATCAGAAGTCTGAACTCCCTCAAGGAAGAGATGAGAAACACCCCTGCAACTTTTGCTTTCTATTGACAAGTCCTTAGCCCTTCAGAGACATCTGACTAGTAATCAATCATGCAGGAGAGAAAGGTTTAAGTACTCTAAATCCCCCTACTATATCTCTGCTCCTACTAAACTGTCTCATCTGCTGGTTTAATGCAAAGTAAATTACTTTCTGTAATGGAGTGTCTATCTATGAGCAAATTAGGGGGAAAATAATTTTGTTAACATACACAGAACATGCCATCATTCACTATCAGGTATGCTGCAGAGACACTTGAAAAGTAGTTGAGCTTCTGTAATCTGTACCCTATTTCTTACCATTTTCTCTAGAGGAAATAAAGTCTGCAGTCTTCTGTGATGATGAATGTCTACTGTGCCATGAAAGTGATGTGGAAGGGATCCCTGGCATCTATGAAGTCCTGCCATTGACCATCATTCATGCACATGTACTTAAAGAGCAGAAGATCTGGTGCAATCTCACTGGCCTTATAGATATAAATGCACTGCGGGCGCAAGGCATGTCATAAACTTCTCTAATTTCTGTCGTATTTTGCATAACAAGCAGGCCTCTTAAGTAGCCCATTCTGGATTCTGGTTTTACGCCACTATATATGTGAAATTAGAAGAGAGGTTTACTGTTCTTCCCTCTTCAAGATTAACTTAGTCTGTTGATTTCAGTCAATACCTATAGTAATGTTGTAGGCAGAAACTCACCTGCTAGAGAAGCTTGCTTTTTCAGACAAACACTATGCTGGAGATCGCTGGATCATTTCAGGTATTTTCTTCATTTAAAAAGTACTACAGTAAACTATGGACATATGGATATGAACTGATCTGAAGTGAATAGATCGCAGACAAAATTCTTCTCTCATCTGGAGTAGATTCATTGGCTTCAGTGGAACTATTCTGGATTTACAGTGATGTAATTTGGAACAGCATCTGGCTTCAGATATATAAGAAGGGCTCGTTGTAATGGTTTATATCACTGACTACTTATTGCATACTTTTGCTATGCTTTTCTTAGCTCTTATTAGCTACACATAATTGTTAGTTTTACATCTTTCTCTCATATTTCACATAAGGCCTGTCAAAGGCTTACAGAAAGGGGAAAGTATACATTTCCTTCAGATCACCACTGTGTGGCACCTCTCATAACTTAGTTAAAAACACAGTCTACGATTACCTTCTCTTTTGATTTTGGATATTATATTACGGAATGCAGATGAAGGAAAAGCCCTCTCTCTTATGTTTGCTCTTTACATAGAGTGAGTCGGTGCAGCAAGCCAGTGGCATTTACCTGGCAAACACCTTTTAATTCACGTGACTTTTCCCATAAAGCCTCCTCTTTTCTTTGAGCAAAAGTATGTTGTGTTGACAGGTATCCATTCTAGTCACCTTAGCACAGGTTTGTTATTATTCTCTTATAAACAAATAAGTTCAGGGCAGAGCCTGCCTCCTCCCAAACCTGTGGCCAAACTCTGCCTCTCTTTACTCCGACACAACACACACTCAATATCACTGCAGGGTAAAAAGGAGGGGTAGGCTGAAAGTTACTATTTCCCTGTCACCCTGTGGATATCCTTCTAAAGTATGTCCTTTTTTCCTTGCAAGGCTTTCAACATCAGGTTGTGTGCAGCCTGACCGTAAGTTTTGAGTACAGTCTTCTCTGCCTTCAGAATCTCTTAATATGATGTTTTGAATTTTAATAGAAGAGGGTTTAATAAAACTACAAGGCAATGGGGAATAAATATGTAAATACACTAAATACCATTAAGAAATCAATTTTTGCTATTATACCACGCGTGCAACAGTTGTTTTCTGTTATCTGTTGCAAAACTATAGCATCTGAGCTTTTAATGGCAAAGCTGTACTTTGCAAATATGTTTGGAAATATTCACACATGTTTCTGTTTAATCTTACGACACTTGTTTTTCCAGCTTGAAAATTGAATTCAAAGATCATAATTTACTTAATTAATGTTAGATAGGTAATTAATATATTGGTTTAGTCCAAGTGGCTACAAGGACAGTTGTGGTAGTCAAAAGCACTATTTGTATCATTTGCCTTTCTTTGAACTCCTAATTAAGTGGCACTCGCGTTAATAAAAACTAATATTACGGTTGTCTGCATTTACTTTATTTCATTATAGCTGGCTTCCTTTTTGATATTTTTTTTTCCAAATCTACTCAGGGAGAAGATATAAATGATATACCATTATCTTTTTTTAAAAGGCAGCTCCATCCATCATAATGGATTACAAATTTGTCACCTTGAATCAATTTTTGTTCGCAAGTTCAAAAGGAAATATAAGTGCTTGAGGGCCCAGAAATATTTATTGTACATGTGGATATTATTAAAGTTTATTGAAATCCTTCACCAATGAGAATTGTTTCTGTTTTGTTTTGCAACACGTACAGCACTAATGTTAAAAAGCCAGTGCCTTTATTGTCTAGAAACTAAATTGGCAACGCAGCGTTGACTTTGAGGACTACCGATTCTGACTAGAGATACTAACATATTTATGCAAGCATTCATTTAATTAGGCCATGACAACTTCAGCTTGCCAAATTTAGTAAAAATGTGTTGCGACATAGTTTCTTGTATAACATTTTCCCGTGATGACGTCTATTTTCAAATAAAAACTGCTTCTACTAGCGGCAGTAATTCGCTTAGACTCTTTTCCTTGTAACAGAGCAGAGACAGAAAATGGAAACTCAAGATTCATGAGAGTCTTGGTTTAAGACTTAGTGACAAGACTACATCTGGTATCAATACAGTTCCTCGGGATCTTGACCACATCTTTCATAAAGTGGTAAGTTCCACCAAAAGGACACATCTTGCTGGCTGCTAACTACAGCCTCTGAAACGCGGAGCCTGTGCAGGGGAGGAATGCAGTAATGCTCTGCTGGAGAGAGAAAATGAAACTACATTTCTAATTACATTTTTATTAGTGGTGTTAATGGGAAGTTGAGCTCTTAAAGCCCCTAGTAAGACACGCTTTCTTTGAAATTGTATAGCACAGTGTCAGGAGTTAACGTGAGATGGGGTTTTGTTATTGGCTTTTTTCCCTCGTTTTGGACTAATTTCTTGTTATACTAAATTAATTAAGCCCTTGGAAATATTTCCCCTTTTAGAGAAAAAGATTTTCAACCTCAGAAGGAGAAAAGGAGATCAGTTGTTGCAAGCAAAAAGACTTATACCATACTGGCAATCAGATGTGAGCTTTCGATGGGTGAGGAAGCCAGCTCGGAGTGCTGCAGGCAGGGCAGCGCCCGGGTGTGAATTTCACTGCTTCCCATATAACATTTGTTTTGTTAAAGAGCAGGACATATTGGTGTCTAATGAGTTTCCACTGGGACTTTACGGGATGGTTGTGTATTTTTCTTTCTAAAGAAACCTAGCGAGTATCTTCCACAAGGAGTCATATATTCCAGGGGGAAAAAAATGAATATTTCATGATTTCACGTGTTTGGAAATGGAGTTCTAGCAGGGTTACCTGTGAAAACATTTTACTTAAAAGCAGAAATGTCTCAAAATGAGGAACAGATTTGTATGACTAATGAAGATTAAGCTGAGATTTCACACAGTCTTACCAGTGACTTTTGCTGTTTCCACATTAAAGAGTAAATGTCATGCCAGTTTGGTAAAAATATTTTCTTCTCAAACATGTATACCCAAAAAAAAATGGTTTTTCTTTATCCCAAAGAACTTTAGACAGATGAAACCAATGTATGTGCTGTATAATGACATTTAATTTGGGGCTTTTAAGTTCCAGTAAGGATGCTTCATGTGGCTTTCTTAGCAATAGCAGACTTAAATCTGGTTTAACTGGCCAGGGTAGATTTCTTTCATCTGAAAGCATCTTTCACTTCCATAAAGCTGCAGTCCTAACTCCTGCTCCACTTGTTAAGGGATCTTAGGATGTAACCATACAGACATTTAAATGCATTAATTGGAGGGTGCCAAAACGTCCCCATGTCTTTGACACTTCAATTAAGATTGAGGAGCCTATAGTTCATTGTCTGTGATGCCAGAGGCATATTAATTCCTTGCTTCGTAAACACTGGATGAAAGTACTTGTTACACAAAGTTTCCTTGCCTCACTTCACAAAAACGTAGCCCACCTTATTTTATACCAGATCTGTGCTGTGAGACTTGCCTAAAATAGCTATGTCTGAGCATGGAAAACTCCCTGTTACCACTTTTCAGCCCAGCTTCTGGTGTGATGGGGCTCTATCAAGAGAAAGCATCCAAGCTGGCGTCTGCCTGGAGGTGAAGTCATTCCACCGTCAGAAAACTGCTCCTCAAACACAGTGTGCACTGGCAAGGGTTCCCCAGTTCAGTCAGCAAAGCTGGGCGGCAGAGGCTTGGAGTCAAGACTTTGAGTCAACTGAATAACCTAGGATTTGATCCCATTCAGAGATGCCCCTTTGCTGTTTCACACGCAGTTTTATGTCTGTTGCTCTGTTGGGGTGGACACCCTGCCACTTTTAGTTCTATACTTCCATTTGGTGTTACTGAATAGCTGAGCACTGAAAAAAATATCCTCTTATGGAGCTGACTAGGAAGACTTGCCTACTCCGTATTTAATTCGATCAGCATTAAGTATTCAGTCTACATATGGATCACTTCAGGGCTTTAATGATGCTTTAAGGAAACATCAAACAAAAGTGTGAATGTGTATGTGTACACATATCATATGACAAGAACCTCTGATGCTTCAAGGTCACAGTTTGGTCCGACAAGCTATATCTCTGCAGCATTTTCAGATTTATTAACTAAATAGAATGCTACATAGGAGTGGGTACCTATGTAGTTCCTCTTGTAAGTACATATACAGACATGATGAATTTTCACATATTGTAAATAAAATCTGTTTTGTACAAAACAGCAGTTCTACAGTTCTAGCTAATAGGGTAACAGCCGTTAATTATATATATTATGCATCTGGGCGTTTATAATGTTTATATACCAAGGGAGAGAAAATTTTTGTTATAATAAGGAGGGGAAAGCAATAAAATTATTAAGCTTATCCCAAGTTTCCACTAGCTGTTTTTTAATCGCTGTCAACTGAGTTCAAAGTGTTAAAGGAACTAAAATTTTCTCCTGTGGCATTTTTTTCCCTAGATTTCTCATGCATTCCCTTTCCTGTGAAACTCTGCTTAGTAAATATTAATTTACCCTCAATTACTAATGACAAGTGAAAGAAACCCTTGCATTCATCAGGGCCACAGCCTTAGGACATACGTTTGTCCTTCAAAGCGTTCAACCATTCAACAATTAGAACTAATAGTTACTCCAGGCTATGGAGGTTGAAACACGCAGCGCTCTCCTAATGCCGAGCTCTCAGCAGAGGCAGTCATGGTGGTCTTACAACCTATTGACTTCATCAGCGAAAGTTGGGAAAGTGATTTGGAAAGTGGACAAATTAGACACAGAGTGATTGTCTAAAATGTGAGAACACTTAAGGTTAGGAGAGGGGAACGAGTCAGTTAGTTCACTAATAAACATTAGCTATGTAACAGCTCCCTCGCTTCTCGCGTGGACAAAACTTGAAAAGCTGGGGATTTTGCTAAGCAAAAGCAAAACAAAATGAATAAATAGAAAATGCTAAATCAGGAGAATACGGCAATGATTGATATTTACACTCTGGTATGTTCCCATACAACACTGAGGAACCTTAAATGTTCAGCTTGTACCCTTAAGCTTTCTTTGCTGGGAGCTTCACCTTTAAATAGAGAAAATCCTCACAGTCTTCCGCAGAATCAGCGGAGGCTTTATGTTTGGATGTGGCTGCAAATGCAAACACATACAAATATTTCTAATGGCAGCCTTGACTTCATACTTCATTATTCTCCCAATATAACATATAAGCCAGTTTGCTTAAACAGCTCCGGTTGCTGTTCTTTGCAGAAACATAATATATAGTTTATTTTCTTCTGTTTTCTGCTTTCATTATTTAACAATGAAGAAATTCTTTCACTACAGTAAGCAGGACAAAAGCATATAGTGAAACCATGATATTACTGAAAATGGGAGATTTGTAGCTAAATACAGCATCATACAAGGATTTCATGAGTATACAGATTTTGTTCTTTAAAAGTGACTGAAAATGTTAATTATATTTCACTTCTCTGAATAGCTTGTAGATTTATAAATCGCACGTTTTTTTACATCTTTTTAATCAGTTAGATTTGCAATGAAGATATTAATTTTGGCCAAACAGATTCTTTTTGTCATTGTAACATTGTAGTTGAATGTCCGTAGCGTGCTTACCCGTGTCACCAGTGTCATATCCCAACTCTGCAAAGTATACACAAACAGGAGGATAAATAATAACTCCAGGAATATGTTTACAAGGAATAAAAACTCTCCAAATTGGACATTTGCATATAAACACACAGCAGAATTGCTTTTACCAGTCTTCTGCCACTACGCTGTGTTGGGCAGTGAGTAAAGAACAAGCATCTGGCCCTTGCCCCAAATAATTTCCAATGGAAGTGAAAGATGAGAGACAACCAACACCTGGGCATGACAAACAGCAGGGGAACACAATGATGCATTACTGAATCAGGACACTCTCTCACCATATTAAACAGAAAAAAAAACCAAAAACCAAACTATAATTTGTTGGGGGCCAGAAGATGTTGACATTTTGGCTAATTTCTAAGGGAGCAAAAACAGAATTAAGCACTTGAGAGAAAAAGCAAAGCCACAGCTCTACATATAAGAAATTATAACCAAAATGAGAGATGGTTAAGCAGCAGTGCTGTTTTCGAAACAACTTCCCAACAAACCATCTGGCAACTAGAGGTATCTGGACTGTAAATGGCTACACCCAAGACTTAACTTAGTGTTCCCTGGACGCTCTTCACCACCAACCACCGGTACTTAGAGGTCACAAAGGACCTTCTGTGAAGGCTCCAAGTCGTATCAGGATACCACCACCAATGAAGTCTAGTGGTTACCAAGCTTTCACTGAATTAGATAAAAGACAATGACTATGAATTCTTTCTTATTTAAAAAATTCAATGTGGTTAATACCAGGACCAGAGCTAACATCTATTCCTCAGAAAAAAAATAATTTTAACCCTAGATTTTTTGATGGGCTGTGAATATAAGAAAACCTGAAGAATTGATGCAGATTTATAAAGAATATTTCAGTATGTATTATTTCTCATATCCCATATATTATGCATAGTTTCACATAGATAGAAGAAAATAAATATAAACAAGAATTAAATGATGCATTGTTGATTTGGCAAACTGGAACTAATTTCTTGCACAAGGAAGTAACAAGGAGATTTTCTGTTTTTTCTGACCTCTGACTTCTGGATATTTATAGAATGTGGCAAAATTAAATAACAGCATATTACAACGTAAAGCACAAAGAACTCAACTATATGTCAATTTGAAGCATTGTAATAAAAACTAGTATTAACATAGGCAATGATGTTGGAAAATGTAAAGAGCCATCCCCTGATTACTGAAGGATATAGTATGAAGACAAAATGGGGGCAAATTTCTTCCCCATAGAGAAAATATTCCCTATTCTCCACAATGATACCGGTAGCTCTATGATGTAAAGGAATGACACGGCAGTGTGTAGGGTTTTTTCCAGAAGAAAAAATTTCACCCTAAATGAAGAAAAACTATAATTATATTAGCATTTGAAGTAATCCCACTTTGACATTAAGCTTGGTTTCTGTAAAGAAAGTGATGGCATTTCTTCTGTCAGTTTTCTAACAATCCATCAGTTAAGGGAATTAGATTTTGGAAATCCGAGGTGGGAGCCAGAAAAGCTTGGATTATGGTAAATTGCAGCAGATTAGGGAAAAATAAACACAAAATAATGCAGAGAGAAAGGTAGTAACAGAATACGAATGGAAGAGCAAAGAGGGCAGAGAAAGATATTTACGGCAGCTTTTACCGACTAAAGATTCTTTATAAAGGCAGAAGGAGACAAGAATGGCGCAGCAGGTGTGAGAAGCAACAGCAGAGTGTTGGGAGGATGGGCTTGTGGAAAAGAGCTGGTAGACTCAGGTAAAATATACTGTGTACCTCTAAGCTGATACAATGGTAAAGGGAACTTAAGGGGAGAAATCAAGCACCATGAAGTGGGCTTCCCAAATTTCTACACCATATGTTTTGAAACAAAACATAGCTTAAATTTTGCCAAGTAAAATTTTATTCTTACTTGGCAGCTTTGTTTAGAAAACTGTCATAAATCCTAAATATAGCTAAAAAACTTATTCCATTAAAACTATTTTATTCCTAAAATGGATTCATGTTTGTAATCAATTTTAAAAGATTTAAAATTAGCTGCTTCTCTTCTTATCTTTCAATAAAATCTCAAAGAACGATTGGAGTCTGGTCTTATTTTAGGCTCTCTTTTCTTAGGCTGATTGGGAAAAAATGAGGTGCAGTCCTCCTGGGATTTTGTTTTCTAACATAACCATTCACTGTTGAACAATTCACCCTGACTTATTCATGCTGAGGAGAGCTTATTCTGTAATTCCCCTCATAGCAGTGCATCCTTAAGTAATAAAGTTTCTTGCTTTTGCTGTGTCCCAAGAAACGGACATGGTCCTTTACCTCTTCTGCTCTCTTCCTCGATTACAATACCACTACAGCTTTGGGTCTTCTACTGTAGATCTCAGTTTTGTTTGGAAGCCAGGGAAACATGCTGTAACCCTCCTAAACTAGGCATTTGTTGCACTGCTTTGGTGCCTTAGAGTTTGTTTTTTCAGTGTTTTTTTTCCCTAAAATCACATACTACAATATTCGTTGACTCAAAGAACTGTTGTGAAATAACAGAAGTAAAATCAGGACTCAGGATATTTAAGTAATGTCGCCTTCAGAGTACATATATGTTAGCTGTGTGGACATAAATACATAGGCTGTACATTAAATATTTGGTTGTATGTATGCCCGTAATTCACAGCTACTTACTGACATGGATGATTTGGTATCATCTGATCAATGATGTAATATTAGACAGCTACACATTTCTCTAATGTAATCAGGCCTTTAAAAATCTCAGTAGATATGATTCAGATTAATTGGATATTCAGAATAAGATTAGCTGAAATGGATCATATGGAAGACATTTTGAGGAACATTTCTTCTGCCAGATATGTAAAGTTAATAAAGAGAACTGGGAAGTGGGAAAGGCTGAATGTTTTTCTTCTCTCTAAAATACTATGGGGAAAACCAAAAATTACATATTTTTCACGAGGAAATGCCTGTTTGCACAAAATAGATACTTCTCCCACAGCTTTAAGAAAGAAATGCAAATGAGCTCCACATGCTCTCCAAAGTGGTCAGGAGTACTTTTGCAGGCACCAACTGTAAGCATATCATTCCCAATATACATGGGCCAACAGAAATGGTACACGCGCATTTTGCAGCACAGGCTTCTCTGAGATTTTCATATAAAATCAGGTAGGCAAAAAAAAAAAAGTCAACTTTTAGAGACATGCAGCTGGGACTTCGGACCTCATCACGGCTAATGGCTTTATTGTGAAATGTTTCTTCTCACTGGGATCATTGTCAGTGAGGCTGCTTGTGTTGCTAAACAGATTGTAAACGCCGCAGTTTGACACATCTGGCATTATACTCTGCTGGTTTTGCATGG
>VYZM01008057.1:2588-81685 GCA_013398915.1 Dromas ardeola
AAAATGGCTCTTGTTTCCACACCCCCACCCCCTCCATTTATGTTAACTATATTAAACACCACTTTAAATTCTTGTTTATAGAAACATTAATTTGATTGCAATCTCTAATTTTTAAATATTCACTGTTACGTTGCAGAAGATTTAATGATTTTCTGCATACTTTTTTCACTCTTATTTTAAGAGATGTTGTTTAGTTCAGCTTATGATGAGTTATTAAAATTCCTGTGGCATTTTGATTTAGGCTGACAGCATGGCCAAAAGTGCTGTACTTCGAGGGCTAGATTGCATAAAGTCACATACCTGGAGACCATAATAGTGGGTCACTGGGATGTGCATAAGAGAGCTATTGTAACTTAGTTTTCCATCCTGATCCTCTTGCTTTTGAAAAACAGTGCTGAGAGATATTTCAAATGCTGGTCTGCCTCAGGATGTACTGAGAAGGCACGATTGACTGAAATTGTTCTGACTACCTGAGATAGAGGGAAAATGAGGTATTCTTTCTAGGCTATCCTCTGCAGTACTAGACAAGAAAGGATTGTTTTTCCAATGCCGTGTGTGCCTGTATGAACCAGGTTTGAAATTCCTGTGACTCTGATACAACAGAGTCAAGAGATAACCCCTTTAGGATCTGTAGGCCATTTGTAGATGTGGAGCACATGGAACATGAGTTGTTCATGGAAAACTGACTACTAAAGTTCTGGATGGTAAGGTGTCCTTTCTCAGTTAAAAGTGTGTGAAGCTTGCTGGAGATGGATAATACCAAGTAGCAGGATTGCTCACTTAACGAGTATGCTTGCTGCACTACTGGACAAATTACACTTTTTTAAGTGTATACACTTAAATACATTTTTCCTGAAGAGTTTCATCTTCTTACAAAGTGAGAAATAGGCTTGAAAATCTTCGTATAAAGCCAGACAGCAAGTAAGAAACTCAACATCTTAAACTAGAAATTTGGATCTGCTGTTTTCTTTAGAGAACTGTACTGTTTCCCTGGCACCAAGATTTTGAGAAAACACTATGGTTTATTCTGAAAATCAGCTTGGTTCTATTCTGCTCTCTTTAAATTTTCCCAGGTATCAGGGAACAGAACACAGTGACTGCAACTACAAGAAAACTGCAGGAATTGTTATTTCTTTTCCTCTGTGAATTGATCTTAGAGCTTCTTATTTTTGCAGTATATACAAATTGAATTTTAGCTTGTGCAGGTCATTGTCACAAAATTACATTTTCCAGCTGTCACGTCTGGAATTGTGCATTTGATCTTGTGAGCAATTTACTGAAGTGTATGTATATGTGTTTGTCTCTAATGCTATTAGAAGTAGAAGTTTTCAATGCTTGCATTCTTATTACTTTGGTATTTTTGTTCTACCTGTGGGATGTAAAAACTTTTGGTTTTGGAACTGGACAAATATTTTCTGCCAAATATTTCATTTCTATTTAGCACCATCAATGTCAAAATATTGTACAAAGGATATTATTTTCATTTGTCTTTTTATCATGAAGATAAGGAAGTCAGGTAGATGTAATTTGTTCAGGTCATCTAGTCAGTCAATGTCAAGAGTTGAGAAGAGCAGCAAGCTGCCAGTGCATTTTCTGATTGTTTATTGGATAGGCACATTAAGTAGTGCTTAGAAACATTATTTGTATTTTCATTTCAAAATGTCCATTCTATCTTCTGAGTCAAAGTCACATCTTAGGGCTTCTAATGAGGTAAGTACTTTTCAATGTAAAGTCTCTTTTCAATTTTTCCAATGTATTTACAGTAACTTGATAATACGGGCAATGAAATCAAGCACAGGAAAAATAAACTAGAATTGGAGGACTGGATGTAAAGTTGCTTAGAGCCTAAGGGAGACAAGCTCAGCGGGGATTTTATGCATGTATATAAACTTCTGATGATAGGGTGTATAAGGACAATGGAACCAGACTCTTCTCAGTCATAACCAGTGACAGGACAAGAGGATATGCGCACAAGCGGAAACACAGGAAATTATGTTTAAACATAAGAAAAGCCCTTTTTTACACTGCTTGATCAAATACTAGAACAGCTTTCCCAGAAATATTCAAAACCTGACTAGACATGGTCCTGGTCAACCTGCCCCAGATAACCCTGCTCTGAGCAGGGAGCTAGACTGTGTAATCTCTAGAGGAGTTTCCAATCTCAGCAGTTCTGTGTTTCCTTAAATACTAAATTTGCTCACAGTAAAAGATTACGTCAAATTATGTAAATAAGTTGAAATCAGTTTAATTAAAAATAAATGTGAATTCTTTCTTGTGTACTCATCTTCTAATCCTCAGTAAGGAAAACTAATGACATTCTTGGGACATCTGTGTGTGTGTTGGTCATATAGTCATCCCATGTCGATGGGAGTGTTCATATCACCTATATATGTTCAGCCGCTGATAAAAGAAAAGAAAACCAACAGTCATTCCTAACTTTTAGATGAAATGGAAATATATGAAAATAGCCTGACTGGACTTGAAAATCAGGAGCTGATGTGTGAAGAGGCTATAAGGATCTTATGGAAACCAGTGGACAGGAGAAAATGTGGAGAACAGTTACTGAGTCAGAAAAGTTTGGAGATGAAAGCTTGGTAGCTGTTTTCTTTGCAAAGGAAGTAAGAGGGACTTGCCTAATTGCAAAATACTGAATGAATAGGCTTGAAATAGATATGAAACCAGGTATATATTTTTTTTTTTTCATTCTTTTCTGAGCATCCTGTATATCACTATATTTAGCTGAAAGTTATATAGCTTTTGCTGAAAAGGTGTTGTTGTCATTATACCTTCCTGTTACAGAGCTCCCAGAAAGGTTCCAATAAAAGATGAAACCTTCCTCTTATAGGAAAAATTATAGTGTGTAAGGTCTGTCTTTGAGTGGTTAACCTTGCAAAAAGCAGCTGCTAAGGTTCACAATTTTGAAGGTTAAGGGTTTCCTTTAAGCCCATGCTCTATAGTCTTTAGTTTAAAAGACTGCTTGAAGAGCAAAATAGTAATTTTAAATATTTAAGAGCATAATTTATGGATTCTAGTAACAAAGAAATTGCTGAAATTTTTAGGGATCTGAGTCAGAGAAGGGAGAAATAAAGGCTGAGTAAAAGCTTGGATCTACTTGCGCTCCTTGATACGTACGCTTGATTTCTCTTAAATGGAAGATGAAATCATCCGTGACTCTAGAATCAAAGAATGGGAACTACTAGTTCTGGTGTAATGTGAAGAGACAGAATCCAACTAGTGAGTTCAAAGCATGTAGGAAAAATAGTGGATTCATTTTCTAACAAGATTTACTTTTTTGGTGTGACCAAGCATACCTGTGGAATGTAAGTGTAGTACTCAGGTTCTATAAAAAAGTTAGGGTGCCTTGTGGGAAATGAAGGCAAAGAAACTTAGGCAAATACCATTTAGGAATCAGGGATGGAAAACAAATAATTTAACAACAAAAACAAATGAAAGGAGCTGGAGCTGTTGGTTTAATTTCTAAATAGTTCTTGTAGTTATAACATTGCAGATTCATCCACTTAAAACTAAAACACAGTATAAAATGGCTGATACAATCCTGATATTCTGATTTTTGAAATAGCTTTTTAGCTGATGCAGTTTCTGGAGATCTGTGGAGCTTAACGGAGCTTCAATTTTTACTAAACACAGACGTAGTACTTTGATCCCTCATCTTAAGATTTCCCTCTATCCTCCTTCTCTCAAGGTCCCATTTAAATTTACCACAGCACTAATACATATGTTTTTCCTTTGAGTGAAAGCTTATTAATGACATTTCCCTAGCATGAAATCTTAAGAACTGTTAAACTCATATTAAACTTAAATGCAATTAGAAATTTAAGTTTGAAGAAAGACAAGTTGACCCCACTGTCAGAGAGTCAATACCAACTGACCTACACAGTGTTGTTCAGGGAAGGTTTCTTTATTACTGACCATGAAGTACTTGCTAAAAACTGAGAAAGCAGAACAATAGAAATAAATAGACAATGAAAAATGAGTAAGTACACAGTGAAAATAAAAACATAAAGCCCTTCTCATTTGTCTTTGCGAGAATTGCTACAAACATTTCCTAGCAACCCTTCTTTAATGCACAGAAATATACCTAATTGAAAATAGCGTTGCTTCTGTATGTCACTTTATGTGTAGGTAAGGGCCTGTCAATAAACCTCCTATAAACTCTTTTAGAAGAGTTGTAATCATCTAGCCATTGAAATTCACTTTAGGATCACACTTAAAATAAGATTCTCCTGGGCCTTGACAATGTGATTTTGAAAATCTGAATTTTGAAATGTGATTTTTAGTACCCTCAATGCTGTCAAATAGGAAAATTTCCATGTGTTAAATTGGCCTGGGAAAAGTCATTACAAGGTCACACAATAAAAAAATGTCAGAGCTGATTTCTGTTGACCTTTATGCTGTTAGAGAAATCTGCATTTCTTAACACCGAAAGGGTTATCAAGCACTGGAACAGGCTGCCCAGGGAAGTGGATGCGTCACCATCCTTGGAGGTATTTAAAGGACATGTAGATGTGGTGCTTAGGGACACGGTTTAGTGGTGGACTTGGAAGCATTAGGTTACTGCTTGGACTCAATGATCTTAAGTGTCTTTTCCAATCTAAATGATTCTATGATTCTATAAAGAGCTAAACTCTAACCCACAGGATGGAAATTTCATTGGTTTTCATTTGATTTAGATTTTTGTTTGAAATATGTGTACAAAATAAATAATCTGTGAAACTGCAGGATGAAACAGATGTAATAATTAACAGTTCTATATTGTCTACTGAGCTGTACATGAAGACTATGTAACTGGCAAAAGCAAGAGTTTGAATGATAAACATAAGTAAGATGTAATTGTTGGGGTAACAATAGATTGATGCATTCTCACAGCACGACTGGAAACTATGAAATGTTCAATAATATCTTTCAATATCTGATAAAGCCTTTTTTTTTTATCCCAGAAGTTCAATGAAAAAGATGAATAGAGTGAGCTTGTAGGCTTGAGTTAATAACAGATCATGGTCTTTTCTCAGAGATAAGGGACATCGCAAGTTGCAAGAAATAATAATACAGTTTCCTTCTAGGATAGCTGAGATTTGCTCAGGGATTAAAAAATGTAACACATTGTTTGGCCAGAGACAAAATAGCTTGTTTTGGAAAAGCAAGTTCTGGAGTCTGCAAAGTTTCAGTAAAAACTTGAAACAATCATTCTCCTTTATTCTTTCTCTTTTCTTTCCAATTTAATTATTAGGGAAAAAAAAAAAAAGAAAAAAAAAAAGAAAAAAAAAAAGCTAAACAAAACTCTCATTGGGATCTGTTCTAACAGGAATGTTTTCTTTCTTTGTACCCTGCAAATTAAGAAGGAGTACACATTGTGTATTTGGATTTTGGTATCACATAGAAACAGGACCCCATACAGCTGTGCATTCAGATATCACATGAGTCTGAAGGAAAATTTTCAGACGAGTTTCAGGAAATTGTATCAAGATTATGAATTTGTAGGGGGGAAGTAGCTTTGTTACTAACAGAAGAAACATTTTGGCATGTGAGTGAACACAATACATCTTAACTATTTTATAAACAGAAATGGCCTCTTTCATGATTTATAAGCTTCTGAATGACAGTTTTATCCTATTACATTATTCACCCTAGTAGAGATATTATATCAATCAGCCAATAATACCACCCTAATATGCCCCTCCAACCTACAAAAACATGCACTTAATTTTGGCAGGATGATGGAAAAGGGGAGAAATAGATACCTGATTTATAAGATAATAAATTTTGTTAGTAAAAAAGTAAGAATTCCTCTATGAAAAACCTTTCTGAAAGAAATAATATTTTGGAGGCACCTGAACAGTGAATATGTTTTCTTTACCACTTCAAGCATGTTTTTTATGGTGTCATTTAGGATGCAGCTTAGCTCACCTAAATGAACATTGCTTGATACAATTTTTGTATGTATTAGGGCACTTAAGATAACTATACGGTAGACAAGGCACACAACCTACTGAAGACTGATGTCCTTCTGAATGATCCTGCTGATGCTGGATATCCTGGGACATTTAAATGGTGTTAGACATCTATATTAAGGAGACAAACATGCATCCATGTTAGCTAGTTCATGCACTTTCAAATATTTTTCCATAAAGAATTTACCAGGTAATGCAAATGACTACTGGATGTAGCAATCTACTACTCATCACTACACTCTTGAATGAAACGCGCTGAACTTTCTTGTAAAAACTTACACACCCATAAATCAGACATGAAAAGGTGACTTAAACCAGAAAGATGTCTATAGAGTTGTAACAATTTGCTAATGCACCATGACTCTTATAGCTCAAATCTTGATGATATGCTAACATCATTGTATATAATAAGCACAGAAACATTTATTCTGTCACTACCCTACACATGTATAAGCTATTTTTATGATTTTTTTTTCTTTTTATTCTTGTAAGGTTATGATTTCTCAGTAAGAATTAGAGGAATTGTGATATGTTAGATTGCATTAAAGGATTCATACAGAGAACAAGCATAGCTATCAATTTAATAATACTGCAGGAAAATTCCTGATTGCCTTTTTGTGATGTAACTGACATTGTAAACCTACAAATACTGTTCATCTCTCCCTTATCAACTCAACATAGAAAGGATTTTACTTTGATTTCTTCTGTATTCATTCATCAGAACAAATGGAAAAAAATGTTCTCTTCGCTGTTTTTTCAGTGTATCACTTTTGTTCTGGAAAGGATTGCATTAGTGAAATTGGTCTGTAAAAGCATCTTTGTTTCACTTGAGACTGTGCTCTACAAAGCAAATAACAGTCAGTGTGACTGTTGCAAACAGCATAAGGGCAGTGGTAAAGTTCTCTGTAACGTATATTCTGTACATAAGATTTATTATTTCATTATTTTATGATATGATAAGAACACATGATGCTTAATTGTAGTAGGAGCATCCTAGCAATATAATTTTGAGAGATTATTGATTTCAGCACTAGCAAATACAAGCAGCTTTATGATCTTGTATAATTAAAAGTGTTCTTTGTCCCTTAGAAATAGTAATAACAATAAAAACAGTCAAGTTCAGAAAACACTCTGAAAATAATGCCGTGAGATGACTTTAGCATCAGACCTGTCATACTTTCTCTATCTTAAATCTGACTTCTATCTTATAATTTCTGGACAGAATCCCTCCGTGGACAAGTTTTCTCAATGAATTTTTTACACCAGTGGAACAGCTGTAGATACTGGTGATATTCTATCACTTCATAAGGCTAGCCAGCTCATTTTTTTCATTTTGATATATCAAAAAAGCTGAATTCATGGTCAAGAATTAGAACTACTTGCCCTTTTGTAAGCAAATTTATTGACGGGATGTGAGATGATGGGAGTTTTCCTTCAGAATCAGGTTTGAGGTTGAAAGCGTTTGCCTTAGGGTTTTGTTATCAAGCTAGAATCTATAACTGAAGAAAGCTACTTTCATAAAACCTATTTATGATTCAGTAGGTCAATCAGAAGTAAAATAGCCCTACTAACAGGGTTCTTACAACGCATTGCTATGTGAAACATTTTGTATAACATTTTATGTGCACAGTGGAAATATTTCCTCTAGAATGTAGCATTTTTTCTATGACTCACGAAACGCCCTTTTTCTTGTTTGAAAATGCAAACAAAATATAAATTCCTCAGTTCAAACTAAAAATAAATAATTTCCATTCAGACTACATTTTCATATATCTTGGAGGAAGGAAAACCATGGTTTCTTATCCTGCTCCATCATATACATGATGAAAATGGAGCATTAAAAAAAACAAATAAAACACTAGTTTATTAATAACAACATTTTAACCTTTCCTTCTCCAAGAAAAAAAAAAATCTCTAAATTACACTAGTAAAAAGCTTGTTTCAACAACAATGAAAAAATCCAATTGCATATGGAAAGTTACACAGAAAACAGAGTGTTGGTAAAATTTCTTTTTTTTTTTTTTGGTAAAGATAATGTCATTTGAATGTTAAAAATAAACAAAAGAGTAAGCAGAAGGGAAAATGATTTTTTTTAAAACATCACAAATGTCTAAGGGATAGCAATGCAAATTATTGAAAATAAGTTAGATTTTGTAACACAATCTAGTGACTCCTGGCTTTTATGGACATTATCTTTGTAGAAAATCTCCCAAGATATTTTCAATAAGCTAAAACATTACATATACAAGTTTCAAATACTGCATGTTGAGACATCGTGTTTTGAAAATGAAGTACATTTTTTGCTGAAGACTGTTACTATGTTGTTGATGTTCTTATCAGACAGCGAGTGTAGGAGCTTAAATACTGTTTGCAGAGGTATGTTCGTCTTACTGCAGATGTGCTCATTCTTACCTCTAGACCTTTCTTCTCAATAACTTGAAATATTCAGTTCAGTATAGCAACACTTCTATTTGTTCATTTGTTTCAATTGTAATTTTCCATTATCCTGAAAATAGTGCTGTGGAGATGCAGTACATTTGCACTGCAGTTACAAAGAAATGCACAAGTTCCAGTAGCTGGAATTTCTTTTAAAATTCTTCAACATTTATTTCTTTCCAGCCTTGTAGAAGTACTTAGCTCTGAGAAACAGAAGCTCTTAGAGACAATAGCAGGAAAATTGCCTCTACTGTAGTTCCAATGGCATGAGTCTTTCTCAGCAAAGTTACAATAATGGACATTTTTTAGTAAGACAACAAACATTCATCATGCAGCTCAACAAATATTTAACATTCTTTTAAAATCAAGACAACATTGTTGATCATTATCCATCCTAAGAACAGAACATAAATAGTCATAAGAACTCATATTATCCCAGCAGTTTAACTGCTACTTGCTTGATTTCTTGGTACCTTAATATCCTCCTCTGAGGCTTCTTGTACAGGGAGGTAACCTTACCAAATTTTAATGTAGTAGCTCTTTGTTGATCTGTTTAGAAAGGTGTTTTAAAATGCCCCCTTAAGTCTTGTAGTTCAGGTACAGATAACCTCTTTGCCTTAAGGTGACAGGAATAATAAAAATACCACTGTTCCCATGTTTGGTTTAATGCATAAAACCTATTTTAGTAGCAGTACCAGAGCAACTCAAAACATGAAAAGCAAGTTTGAAGAATAAAAAATAAGATCAGACTTTCAGAAAGACGGGAGAGGATTGAATCTAGCTGTGCCTGCAGCTAACACTTTTTCTATTGGTTATGACAGTGCATTTTTTCTTATACTGTACCCTAGCGTTGTACCTTACAGACTAATAACATTACTGGATGTCAGTGAAGAAGGGAAACCGGGAGTCATCTTCAAAAATTATAATGATTAGAAATAATTAACCTTGCACCTTTTCAGCTCCTATGGTTTACTTCCTAAATGCCTTTTGTTTCCTTGAAAAGAATCTAGCTGAGGAGAAAGGCAGGAATATAAAGAATGCAGGAGGCAGGACGAAATACTTCAGTGCCAAAACAGAGGGTAATGAGAACTTCTGTTTCTTAGGTTCACATAATTAATGCTGTCCTATGAATATGTATGTGTATGTGAAACTGACCATAGAGAAACCTATCTGGACAGCAAAAGACAGTTTTCTATAACATAAGCAGCAGAGCCTCAAAATTTCATGGAAATCATTGAAATGAATTACGAACCAATGTAATGAAGTTCCACAGAGCTGGAAAAGGAAAGGCAACAGTAAAGCAGGCAAGTCTGAAAAGACAACTACAAAAGGCATGACTAGTAATGAATAAAATAGAAAAATAAAATAAGACATAGACAAAACATCTTAACGTTGGTATTACGTGGAACATTTTGTTTCCATAAGGATTAAGTTGGTGCTTCGTGACAGCAAAAATTAATAAATAGACTTAAAAAAAAAGGATTGGAGACAAGAATCCAAAGTAAAACATATAATTTCTCATATATTATATGGGTGAAGTGGTAAAAGACACTATGATGTACTGCTAAAATCCAATATGTCTGTAATAAAAAACTAAACATGAAAAATGTCTGCAAAGCTGTAAGTGTTTTGCTGGGCTCCGTTGTTGAAGATTGTGATGTATGTCTTCCCAGGCAAAATCAAACAAGCAACAGCTAGCCCCTTTTTGTGTCCCCTGCATGAGGCTATTCATTTGGACTGTGAAAAAAATACAGGAACTAAATATTAGAATGTGTTAGACAGACTTTTAAGGAGAATGTAAAGTGAACAGCAATTTCCATTGTGCAGCCTTTGAACAGTGTCTATTTTATAATTTATAGAAATATCAACTGTAACAAACACATTGAATGTATTAGTGAAAAGTGTATCAGACAAAATCTTATAATGTGAAACTGGAACTTGGAAAAACATGTGGAAACTGTGAGAAGATTTTTGCCCTATTTGGACTTACTTTCTGTAGCATTTCAAAAAGGGTTTGGGTATTATTTAGTATATTTGAAGATTTGTACCTGAACTTGCAAGTGTTCCTTGTCAACAGTCAATAAATTCATTGGTAACTTTGTACTGAATAAATACAAAGTTTTCATGATGCTAACATTGTGCCCTAGATTTCTTGGAATGGAATTAGTCTACATTTTTGACAATTTTGTCCTTGATCTAGATTCAAATATCAGTTTTATCATCTCTGTAGCCTTTTATATTCAACAGCATCTGGGACACTACAGTAATTGAGGCAAAGGCTGAAAATTGGGCGACCACTGTACATGTGCACATGGAGAGGGAGGAACACTGGATGATGCTGGTGGACTGAACAGGGACAACAGAATTAGTAATGAGTCTCAGACTTAACATCTCTGATTAAAAAAAATATGTCGAATCTGGCTTATAGTGTCCTGCATTTTCATGTCTCTTATTTTCCTTCAAACAATCATTGGGCCTGCTGGTGTAGAACAAACTGGGACTGTGATGCTCTTTGTGTCCTAACATAAAATAAGGTACATCTTCATTTCTTTCCGTTTATTTGTATGTTTGGCTTATAGTAAGCTAAATACAGAATAATGTCAAAGTTTCTAAAAAAATTTCTTGTTGAAGTTTCAAAAAATTGAACCACACTCTGGCAAGTAGCTGTCTGTTGACTGAACAGGTACCAGGGGTAACTACATATAGACAACTTGTGATTAAGTGAGACAAACCCAACACACTGTATTTCTTCCTCTCCCTCTGAGCAAGTAAGTTTTGATCCTGTTGATCCACTGAAACAAAAAGTAAGAGAAGGGCAGTCGTCTCCCAGTTAAGATCCTAAAACATAAATGAAATTAGGAATCTTCATGGGGAAGGGACCTCTTTAAACTTCACTGCTGAGTTGGTTTTAATTACTGGACACAGAAGGATCAATCAAAGACATTTGCTGTAGGAAAATCCCCATTGACAGGTGGAATCAATTCCGAGTTGCATATCTACTAAGTGGTAGATAAATAGTGTTTCTTGATTCCAATGTTAGAATATTTTTTGTTGTCTTCACCAATGCAGGGATGGTCATTTTGCGTTTTGAGTTCTTTCTGATTGCTTAGCCGACTTGGGGGCGGAGGGGGGGAAGAAAATAAAATAAAATTTATTTTAAGTAGCACTAATTATATATTACAAAAATGTATAGCTCTTTTATGACACCATGTGAGGGAAATTATTCTGGAAACAATTATTTATAATAATTATCAGAGAAAATGAAAGGCTTAAGGGAACCTAATAGAGCATAGTTGTTTAAATGCTGCATTCGGTGTTTCAGAGATTGAAATCCATGAACCACTAAAGCTGGAGAAGAAAGCAAGGAAGTGTCTTACCTATTAAAGTTTGATGTGTCAAAGTAAGGTGACTTTTCCATAGCTAACTGCTATGCAACATAAAAGAACAGAAATGCTGGATGTCTAATCCATGCAGCAGCTAGGTATCTCATGGAAAAAAAGTCCAGAAATAAAAGTGATTAGAACTGGTAACATTTAAAAGTATAATAGTAATAATGACAACTAGAACATTATTTACATATTATTTTCTACTACAACTTTAATACTGTATGATTACAGCTTTTGGATTTATTTTCATTGCAGATCCTGCTATATCTACACATGAAGTTTTGTCCATTCTGAAACTGCTCAAAATGCCTCAAACAACTTGATCAGATTTCAACAGCTTTCTGAAAATTTGGACTTAAATCTGGCTTGGGTTTTTCAGAAATATTGGACCAATACTTAAAACCAAAATCTGGACCCCTGTAGATGCTGATGGACTACATGAGCCAACATTTGAATCTTAAGAGGAGATGTCTCATACTTGAGAAACATGAACAGGACAGAGAGCATATAGTAGCTTTATTGAAGCTGCTCTCAGGCAATAAACAAAAGCATGCACAATTTGTAGTTTTCATGCTTAATCCATATTTTGCACGTACTGAATCTTTCTAATCTTCTAAGCATTTCTGAGTTGTTTTTTTTTTTTTAAGAAAAAAACTAGTGTATCTGATTTTTTTCTGCTTTTCAACAATATTTGTGAGGATAATCAGCTGAAATAGATAGGAAAATGAATCATTAATATTAGAATATAGCCTGACATCTGGATGGGCTTAGTGTAAGATTTAGAATGTTAGAAAGACATATTTTCAGTTGTTGTTTGTGTTTTGTTTGGATTTTTGTTGATCTTAAATCTATACACAGCTCAGTCACTTAATGATTTGTCTATCTGAATGGAGTTATTGTCTTCTTTTAAAACATATTCCTTCTGATGGCTAAATAATTTTCCTGATAGCTTATGACTAATTCAGAACTCCTGAAGGTATAGACAGGAATTGAAATGTTCCTGGAAGTGCTTTCAAACCCCACTGTCTCTGTTTTCTTGAAATTGCCTCTGTTCTTTCTACAGACTGAAGCAATGCTTGTACCTGAGATTAACCAGAGCCCCTAAGGGAATAATGTAATCTGAAGTAGTTTGGGTTCTTCTGTTCTTGCTGGAACTGTGTTGTGCTGATGTAGGTAAACCAAAGACTGAAGCTCAATGAACCATTGTCCCTGTCTGGATAAAATCACAGTTTATGAAACAGCCTGTTAATACACAAAATTAAAGGAAGGAGTCAGAGTCCAACTGACCTGTTTGGAAAGAAATTTTATAAATGGGGATACTGATTTTAATTATATTCTGTGAGATGTGTCACCACTGCCTATCATTTATTTAAGAGAGTTGTTAGCCTTTTTTATGACAGCAGCTTGGTGGAAAATAATCAGTTTTTCCCCATATGCATGGCTGTTTATCACTATTAAAAGGGAAAACACATGAACGCCTGATATGACTAGAAGAATTTTCACTTACTAATACATTAAGAAAGTTCGTGTCTAGAAAAGAGAAACAGAAAAGGAAGACAAGGCTAGAAAGAAAAAGTGAGGGAAAAAATAATAGAAAGGGGAAAGTAGTACCAACAAATGAGCACCTAGACTAGACACTAATCAGAAAAGTGTCTTAGAATCATCTCTATGTGTAAAGGAGCTTTGTACACCTCTTTAAGAGCAAACAGATCTCTATTACCAGCATTGGTATAATAGAGTTTAGTAAAATAAATAAATAACACCCCCCCCACAGTTCTTACGCCTCTGATGATTAAAGCCATAAAATTTCAGAATGTTAAGTTTTTATTTGTTTATTGAACTAGGAGCCTAAAAGGTGTATATGCAGGCTTCAAAAAAGAATGGTGTTTTATTTAAAGATCTGAATGTATTTCAGCAAAAAACCCAACAAGATGACTGTAAAATAAAAGAACCCTTATTTTTTCTCCTTTATTTACCAACTGAATAAATAGAATCATAGAATCATAGAATTATAGAATCATAGGGATGGAAGGGACCTCTGGAGATCATCTAGTCCAACCCCCCTGCCAGAGCAGGGTCACCTTAGAGCAGGTTGCACAGGAACGCGTCCAGGCAGGTTTTCAATGACTCCAGAGATGGAGACTCCACCACCTCTCTGGGCAGCCTGTTCCAGCGCACTACCCCCTCACAGTAAAGAAGTTCCTCCCTATACTCAAGTTTGTGCCCATTACCTCTTGTCCTGTTGCCGGGCACCATTGAAAAGAGCCTGGCCCCATCCTCCTGACACCCACCCTTTAAGTATTTATAAGCATTAATAAGGTCACCCCTCAGCCGTCTCTTTTCCAGACTAAATAGACCCAATTCCCTCAGCCTTTCTTCGTAAGAGAGGTGTTCCAGTCCCCTAATCATCTTGGTAGCCCTTTGCTGCACCCTCTCCAGCAGTTCCCTGTCCTTCTTGAACAGGGGAACCCAGAACTGGACACAGCACTCNCTTGATGTACCCCAGGATGCCATTGGTCTTCATGGCCACAAGAGCACATTGCTGGCTCATGGTCATCCCGTTGTCCACCAGGACCCCCAGGTCTCTTTCCACAGAGCTGCTCTCCAGCAGGTCAGCCCCCAACGTGTACTGGTACATGGGGTTATTCCTCCCCAGGTGCAGCACCCTACACTTGCCCCTATTGAATTTCATAAGAGTTAATAGAGTTAAATAGAGTTAATAAATAAAAATTGGATTTTTTTCATATAAGTTCTAAAGAAGGCTTAATACATCTTAATGGTCACAGACAAAAAAGGATTTACAACACTTATCTCATTCACAAACTCTTAAAACATTTTACAAATAATGATTTTGAGTTCAAAATTCAAGAGCACTGGTACACAGGGCTTTATTTAAAATGGTCGTGAGTGTAAGTAGGAAATTCAGATCCGTGATTTTCTTTTTGATCTCTGAAGTGAGAAGCTTGTATCTGTGGACAACCTGACACTTCTTACATTAAATAAAATTGATGAAGCTCTAATTGTGTTGGATTCAATGGCAAGCTGCATCAATAATGTCCTGATTACAGCCAGAGACTTTGTCTGAAAAGGGATAAAAAGAAAAATTATTTTAGTTAGTAAAGTTACATGGTTACTCTTCACCAACTTCATCTTGGCAATTTTCAGTCTTCAAAATGTCTATTCAGCTCTTAGAAGTTTCTTTGAATTTTGCAACACAAAAGGTCAGCGACACCAAGAATGAAATAACTCCAACAAAAGGCTGTAACAATGTGAAAAGAACCTCAGCCTGAGAAAGGAGCAGAATTAAAATTTTAATAAAAAATATAACAAATACAATACCAAAAAAGATGTATTGCAGGAAGGTGCCTTCCTTTCTCCAATTTAAGGTTAGTAAACGGTAAAACAGTATGAGAATGTCTGCTTTTTCATAGAATCGTGGAATGGGTTCATTTGAAAGGGACCTTCAAAGATCATCTAGTTCAAAACCCCTGCCATGGGCAGGGAGTCTTTTGCTAGACCAGGTTACTCAAAGCCCAATCAAACCTGACTTTGAATATGTCCAATGATACACAACCTGTTCCAGTGTCTCATCACCCTCATTGTAAAAAATTTCCCCCTTGTGTCCAATCTAAATTTACCTTTTTCAGTTTAAAACCCTTTCCATGACAGTATTTTTCAGGCTTCACTCCATATAACAAATATTAATGAAGAAATACCCCGTTTGGAAGGAATATCTAGAAGCACTTTTTATGTTGTAATTATTATGAACATACTTCTGTTTCAAGAATAAAAGGTTCAATCATGCTTAATATGCTGATGTAATATATAACTCAGGAGCTAATAGGGAAGCTCTGATGCTAAAAACGGTAATTGTGGAGGATCACTGAAGAGACACCGTCTCCCAAAAAGCCTCATCTGATACCTGACGAGTCCGTGCAGCCCAGATGTCCAAGTTTGCCAGAGCTTGCTAACACGTTACATATCAGCCAAATACCCGTTTGAGTAATAGGTATTCAGGAAAGCAAAATGAACAAAATTTCATCTCCAGCTTTATATAAGAATTAGACTGAGCAAGCAGTCTGAAGCCAAACTGAAATTTTCTGAGGAATGGTTCCTGTTGCCACTTCCTTGCTTAAGATTAAAATTACAACTGAACATTTTCAAATTTCTACCCCACATAAGTGTAAGGTTTTTGTGAGTGGTAGTTTCTTTTCCTACTTATAATGCAGGTGTCCTACCCAGGCTCCTACCCAGACAAGTAACTCCAGCAAGTTGTTTTTATTTCTTCTGTGAGCAACAATGTTAGAAATGTCATGGTTTCCCAGGTGAAAAAAATGTCAGCCCTACTGTGTGAGTCACAGTAAAGGCAGGTACAATAAACACAGAAAGGAAAGGCTGTAAACTGAGTCACAGAAACAAGGAATAAGATTCCCCTCCCCTAAAATAAGTCTGCAGAAGAAAAAAATACTTAAGCATGTTTCTACCTGAATCAAGGTTTTAGTGCAAACCAAAAGCAGCTGAATCAGACTTCAGATAAATAGGGCAATACATCTATAAACATACATCCAGGGGCTTAACTTTAAATGAAAGTCATTAGTGTATAATATATTTTTTTACTCCAAACTCATTGCTGAGCCGTTATCATTTAATCCTATGCCTTACATTATGAATGCAAGTTTATCACTATTTTTAGTATTATTTGGCCTTTTATTCTACTTTATCACCGTAGTCCCCTTCATTTCTCCTCCATTTCTCACTTAATGAACTCCATTATTCAGTTCTGATTTTTCTGCTTTACTGCTGCTTTTCTCTTGCCTGTGATGCAATCAGAAAATGTTCTAATGTTCGCATGAATCTTTCGCAGTTACTCTGAAAACAGACTGCTCATCTCAAAGGCACAGGCAGAGACGCTGTCAGAATTATGGCCTTTTTTATATTACAAGGATCTTCCATTCTGTAGCTCGTCCCTGTTTCAGGAAGGGGTCTGACAGCATGTTTTCTACGAGAGAATTTTTTAAGTGCAGCCACCACTATGGTTTGCTTGGCAGGGTTTTGTCTTTCTCCTCATCCTGGATCAATCCATTGCCTCCTTCCTTTATTCCCAGGACACTTTTAGCAGGTTCATTTTAAAGTCTGCAGAATGCGTGTTCAGTGAGAGCAGCTCTGCTTCAAAGATGGTTGGTGAAATCCCTGCCTTTCATTTGCAGCTAACAGCCTGATTTGCTGTTCATTAAGGACCCACATCCCCACTCTCACAACAGAGGGGTGGCTTTCACTGACTCCACCAGAAGTTGTCTTCTCTATTTGCTGACCTTGGTCTTAGGGCCCCTGTCTCTGTACCCTGGGTAATGATGGCTCAGATAGGTATAGCACCATCCTGCCAACTCCTACATGTCCCCTAAGCCTTCACCGTGCTTTCTTCAGTATGGCTTTAGACTTTTATCCCCTCCCCTCATCACAAGTATGATATCAATTTGCATATATGGACAATGCAGTTGAACTGTCAAAAACTCATTCCTTCATACCATCATTAATATTCCTCCTCAGTCCCACCTACCCCCTTCCTGTCACCTTTTCTCAGATGGGTTACGCTGATCACTTCCTGTAGTTAACAGCGGGTGTGATGACTAGGGACCTCTACAGGACACTGTCCATTTATACAAAATTCATCCTGTGGCACAGCAGGGAACATGCACAGTGAAGGAGAGACAGAAGGAAGAGATGGGCCTGAATCACATTCCAGTTTGCAGACACTGACTAGGAATAACAAGCCTCAGTTCTTTGTCTTACCTGTCCATTCACAATCACTGGTGCACTGAACAAATGGAGCACCTAATGATCATGACAGTCTTTTAGGAAGTCCTCTGCTGGCTTATGTTCTTCAAGCAGAGGTTTCACTTCCTGAAGATGTGTGCATGAAAAAGAAAGACGCAACTTCCATGTCTTACCTTGTAATAATGACTGCCCTAGGGAATAAAAACCACGCAGCTTGTACTTCAATACTCTTGAACTTCAGCAGGTTGTGAGGTCTCATTCAGTTGCAGCATCTGCCTTCTAACTTTACAAAAGACCAAACCATCTTAATGGAAAAGACCAGATCTTGGTCCTACTGCTAGAGTCCCTTTTTAGTTACATTCTTAACCTTTCCCAGGTTTTTCTCTCTAAACTAGATCTTAATGCCACTTTTGAGTTCAACATTCTTTTAAGCATGTCTTGATTTTTATTCACTGAACTCTCAGCACATTATTTATTCTTGCAAACAGTTGTCTTTTTACAGACCAAGACAGTGAATAAATCATGGATTTACCTAAAATATTAAAACTGTATTCTAAATCTTTGGGTTAAATCACTTCCAAGGTGCATATTTATACTAAATGCATACCACTCCTTAAAAAGCTGCAAGACCAACAACCCAATGGTTTCAGTTTCAGTTCTGCAAGGTATACCTCCTTAATACATAGCAAAAAGAGCCCTTTATCTTTAAAAAGTTTCTATTTTGAAACTTTTGATGTTTGTTTTTATTTTTATAATATTCTCTCTCATGCCAGAGAATTCCAACTGCCTTTTTTTCACCTTTATAGCCAAGCTTCCCCACTTCCTATGCTAAAGCAATCTGCTTGAGAATTGGCCATGACATATTGCAATTTCCTCTGAACAGGTCCAAACCTCCCATAGAAACTAGAGTATAACACCTAACAAAGAGTAAATTCCTGATGAAACACAGACAACAAATAGCTGTGGGAATATATAAAGAACATATTGGAGGCAGAGTAAAAAATGTGTTCAAGAAATGGAAAGTCAAAATTCTACCCATAATGCTAGATATTATATAAAAATCTCTTCCTTAAAAAGCTTACCTTTTAGTATGAGGTTTTGTGTATTTTTATGCTCAAATTCAAATGGAAGTGCTATACAATGGAAAAAAAATACAGGAGAAGAGGAAAAAACTGAGGAATAGTTCTTAAGCATTGTTTTCTCTCTGCAGATTACCTTTGTGCTGAAGCTGACAGTTTCAGTGAAAGAAGTCAAGTCTCTAATATGCTTCTGCTCCCAGCAGGTTTTTGACATTAACTTAAAAGGAATTTAAATACATGTAAAAGTAAAGAGGAAAAATTAAAATAGAACATCTGATTTACTTTTACATTATTCCAAGTGGACACCAGTTTAATTCTATTAATGTCAATAGAGCTTGAATGGTACAAAACTGGACTAATGAAGTGTTGAATCTGGTTTCTCAAAACATAATACATAATAATTCTACAACAACAACATAACATATTTTCTCTGCTAAAACAATGACTTACATGGATTTTTCATTGCATGTTCATGGCTATTTTGAAGTGCAGCTGCTACAAGGTAGTCTCTCTTCATTGTCAAATGTAGTTGACCTTCAGTTTTGTATATTGGTGAAGGTACTGAATTGATACTTTGATACTTTGGTATCAAAAAACAGTTTGATGTAGTTCCTAGTCATCATTCAGATTAGATGTCTTCATACATAGGTACTTAGCATTGCAGAATTACTTACTCCCACAAACACTTGCCTAAATAACTATAATTCACAGCAGACATTTAGAATTTATTGAAAAAAAGTTTCCAGAAAACAGTCTGGTGTGTTTGGAAGCAGGACAAACAGCATTAGATTAAAAAGAAGAGATTCTCCAAACAGCCTAACAGACAAGAAATCTGACTTGGCTCATCAGTAGTTTTAGTGACCAGGACCAAAGAGAAGAACTGGCAGCAACAGGAATTCTGATTTTCAAATGTGGTGACCATTGTCCCACCCTTTGAAAAACAATATTCTCAGCAGTATAAAGGAATGTACTCTTTTATATCTCAACAGTCACAGTTTACACTTCTTATTGTCAAATAATTTGTTAAGAAGAATTCAATGCCTCTTTCAGACAGATAGACAGGAGCTCTGACATGTTGGGCTTGGTACTGCTGGCATTCTGTCAGAGGTCCCCACTCCACAGAACATAGACAAGAGATGGAGATTACAGCTGAGCCCCAAACCAAACTGCTAGCTCATGTGGAAAAACCAGCAGCTATAAAAAGAAGTGGAAGTCACCATATGTAACCAACTGAGGACAACTCCTACTGTAATGTTACTAGATGAAAAAAAGTTTTCCACAGTCTTTGACTGTTTAAAATGGGATATTGAAAAATGTAATCTACTTACCCCTCCTTCATACAGACGGGGTATACGGCTGTTAGGGTCTCTCTCTGGTGTCTCCATTTCACAAAAATTCACTGAGAAATCTAAAATGGTCCAAATAAGCTCCAGAAATTTTTGATAACTTGAAAACTTGCAATTTCAAGTTCCTTTTTCTGGAAATTACCAACATACTTAGTATATAACTACTGTATTTAGACGTTAAGGGCCGCAGCTGTAGTTTATGTAGCCTAGAAATAGACAATAAAGAATTTCCTGCAGGCACAGGATATTTTCTTCTAATAGAAACGGTGGCAAATTTCTACTTGTAGAATTTTCTGCAAGTTCCTTCTCCTATTTTGGTATAAAAGGTAGGTTGGGGAAATTTGTTAGTACCAAGTGGAATGATGACAGAAATGAGAGCTGCTCCTCACTAGTTGAGGTGTGCCACCATCCCCAGCTCTTGTTAACAGAGAATTGGGAGTATCACCTAGTGGTAGGCATTGTTACAGAAACACTGTAACAAAAGCAGCTACAGTGGACCATCAATAATATTATGCAGGTAATTAACCAACCTTTATTTTTTAACCTTAATTTGGAAGTAAATTATGAGGTTAGGTGCTATCCATCAAATTGAGACTTGCTTTAATGTGAAGAAAAAATTATAAAGCTATTTAAAAGATCAGTTAAGAGCCTGGAAAGCACATCCGATGAAGATTAAAAACAGAATTCACTGCTAAGTCAATGTGTTTGCACACAGATGTAGCATCAATTTTCACTTACTGGAGAGAAACAAACAAAACAATCCTATTTTCAGGTTGGACAGTCAAAACCATCAAATAGTCAATATTATCTTTCTTCTCTTAGTCTTAGTCAGATCTTGTAAATGCTTTCTAAAAACATAACATGTGTTTCAGCTTTTTGCCTTTCAAACACCCCATATTCTGCTCTATAGAATATTTTTCCTATGCTAACGATTCACCCAACTCTCAATGAAAAACGCTGGTTTTCCCTCTCACAGGTCCTTTAAGATTTACAATACAGCTTCACAACATAAGATCAAGGAGATTTCCAGGTTAAGAAGCCTTGGTGCGTGTCTGTTTGCTAACCAGTGTGTTGTAAAACATGATTAAACAACATTATCACAGGTTGCTAAGCCCAAGGTCTAGAGCTCTGTTGAGTTACTGATTATGTGGTTGTTAAAAGGCAAAGCTGTCATTTCATCCAGCAACAGAGTAAAATATTATTTTTGTGTTATCAACAAGAACAAATCACTAGTAAAACCAGATTAAATATGAAATTACATTTGAAAAACCTATTAAATTCTTTAAGCAAATCTGTATGATTCTATTAATCAAGTGACTTGCTAAGCAATAAAGTAACAGTGATTCAGACTTTTAAGAAAGAAGTAGCTTTATAGCTGTTTCTTCCTTTTGATGCTGCTTTAATAACATTCCTGTAAATCTCTACTAGATGCCTGTAAACAGCAGCAGTACCTTAAGCTGTAATTATCAGACAGATGCACACTCAGTTCACAGACACAACACCTTGCTGCTGAAACAATAGAAATATATGTTACGCTTCACATTAATGTCCTTATTCCTTACATATTGTACCTCATTTGTAAAGCAAAATATTTTTGGGTGAAATCTTTGAATTAAACAGAGAATGGGGAATTCTCATTTCACAGAATTGTCTGTGGAATTTCAATAGCACTGAATACTCTTTAGTGTCAGTTACTTGTTGTAACACAAAGAATTTTAGCAAATGTAAAGTCCTACGCAACTACACCAGCTGCCCAATCCTTTTAATCCTTATACTTCTGACTTCTAGTAAATATAAATTATCCTTTACATAGTTGATACCCACTCTCTTCCTTTCAGCAAGGCCTTGCTTTGGATTCAGGTTTCCAACAGAGCTGATTAGGAAGAAAGAAATGAAGTAAGTAGAGTTACCTTTACTTACTGCTTAGGACTTGCCACCTACCCTCCTCTTCTGTCATTTTTCCCGTACTCCTCACCTCTCATGCATGATCTTCCACTTCTCTTCCCTGACTTCCTTCTTGCCCAAATCTGTTTCACAAATCCTTTTCTTTATCAAACTCAGAGTGAAACTGGCATTTTCAGATTCCTTGGTGTACTTTTCAAACACTGTCTGTGGTAGAATTATGGAGCTGAACTGTCTGAACACGTCTGTGTGGATGTGCACAAGATATGCATTAGTGCACATTACTTGTGCACCCTTAATGAAATTGCTGTAGTTCACTGCAGCACAATCATCAAGAAATCTTGGAGCAAAATCAAGCCTGGTACTTTCAAACAAGAATAACTACAATAAGGTTTAAATAAATGTCAATGCAACATCTTTAGGTCAATTCAATTATAGTTCCACCATCTTATCCCATCCCACATACTTACAGACAAAATATACTCCCACCCTTGCTGTGGCAGTTCAGAATCTGTAGCCTACAGGTATACTCCTTCTTTTACTAATTATACCTGAAAATCGAATTATTTTTTCAGCATGTAGAGCATTTTACAATAGATGACATTCTGCAAAGTTCCATGTGTTCCTCAGCAAGAGGCTTAGTCATGCCAAACACAAGGTTTCTTAAAATTGAAAGATTTGTCCTTAAAATTACTCAAGAAAAAAAAAAGGAAAGAAAGAAATGAAAAAAGCAATAATTCTGGTCTGGTCATACAAAAGTACTGTTCTTGCCCTTTCCAAATTAGGCAAACTTTTTTTGTGTGTGTTCACTAGAAAGAAACTGCACTTCAGCACAAAACAATTTTAAATTCTCAAAATATTAATTTTTTTTCCCCATAAAGTTAGACAAAGGTACTGAAAGCAAACCACTATGCAGCAAAACAGATTTTTCTGGTGTTTCTTCTCATCTAATTGTCTTCTATAACTATTCAATTTGTTACAGTTTTATTTTAATTCTGCATCTTCCCCAATAACTTAATAGTTTTAAAAATAAAAAGTCAACTTTTGACATTCTTCTTCAAATTTTCCCCACCAGGAAAAATTCTCCACACTGCTAGGGAGATCTTGATGGTGACAAGGCTAAATATCCAAAAGGTAATATATTCATTTTAGTGATAATACTAAATCATATATCAGAACTTAGTATTCAAAGCACATTACAAGTATTAATTAGCCCTACCATCCCTCCTGTGATGTTATAATAATGCTTTTACACAGGAAAAACCAGACAATTAATTAACCCAAAGTCATATAAAACTTAATGCTGGAGCCAGCATTGTAGTTCCTGAGCACTCTCACTGCTTACCCTGTGCTCTTCTTCCACATTAGCATCTATTTTACAAATTAATGCATAATTGGAGGGGTACTAAATTTCCAGTCATTTACTTTTGAATGAGGTTATAAAAATTTAAACTTAGATTTTTGCTTTATAGATCTCAAGGTCACATTTACTTTTTGCTTTATGAACACAGTAAGTTTCTAAATTCCCTGGAGTTCCCTGTAATATTCTTAAATGAGGAAGTGACAGAGAAAACTGCAGCTGTTAAGCAATTAATTAGGTACAACAAAGTTTATTATCCTTTTAATACTATTCCCTTAACTCTGTTTTTTACTTCTGTCTCCACCTATAGTAATCAGCACTTAAGGCAAAGTCCTGCATGATACTAATCAGGATACTCCACATAGTTGTGCACAGCTTAGGCATAAAATGTCCAAAAAAGAAGGACATCCCTCTGTCTTGGTAATTGACCTTAGTTAAATTAATAACAACACATGGTCAAAAAATTAATCCCAGGGGAACTTGCACTACAGTGAAAGCCAGTAAGATCTACTGCAGTCCCCCAAAAAAGTAATTTTACAGACCTCAGGAAAAGATATATTCAGCAGCCTGAAATAACATGTATATAGACAGCAAGTGATTTTAATTAGCAGGCTAGTCTCTAGAAATTAATAGTGAGAGCAGTACTAATAATGCTTCAAACTTGAAGGTTTTTTTTGCTTTTTACCACAACAGATGCTCTAATGACATAGTTTGTTTTCATATCAAATTTTCACACTAAATATGCTTAAAAGCCTCTTCCAAACAACATACACCAGCTAATAACCAATTCTAGAAAAGGTGATATTCAAATCCACTACCACTTTTTGCTATATACTCTATTTAATGAGCACAGAAATGCTTAGTATCTACCATGTGGAGTGAATCAGTATCTCCTGTCCTCTCCCAAAATATGTGTTTTCTATGGAGTTTTGAAGATTGATAAGTTCTTGGCATTTCTGGGTCAACCTCACTTCTTATTGTCCTGATTTTTGCCTATTGCTTTCTTTATTTCAAGTCTCATTGTCTTTCTACCGGCTTTACTATGAAATAGTAATGTCAGCTTGAATTTTGCCCCCTGCCTTGCCATGGACCTGATCTGGTGACAGCTCGCCATACAGGAGCCTAATTAAGCATCTCTATGATGTCTTGGCCTCCCAGCCCTGCCTAGTGATACACCAATGCCTCCATGGTGAGTGCCTGGTGGGGAAACAGCTCTGGAGACCTGGTTTACCCCCATAATGGGTACATTAGGGTATGTCGACAGCTGGAGCCGTGATGTACCTGACCAGATTTGAAGTCAACGGACACATCACTTCCAGACATGGGATTTGCTTTCCCATGTGTGCGATTTAAAGTTTGAAATTCCATTGTAATCTCTAATCTGTGGCTATCTATCATAACCATTTCTTAGGTATGATAAGATATCCAAGAACACCTGCAGAAAACAGCTTCCTCTCCTGAGGTGTTTTGGGTTTTTTTTGACTTTTGTTTCATTACAAACCCATTCTCCTTGGTTGAAGTTTATAAGACAATTAAAACCAGAGAGATTTCTAATATATATTATATGTATTTACTTTTTTTTGTGTGTGTGTATGTATGTGTGTGTGTGTGTATGTATATATATATATATATACACACACACTTTCTGCAGTATTCCCTATGTATAACTTTCTTGTGAAGGGAAAGTTTATGGCAGCATAGTTAAAATACCTCTACTTTAGATAAAACATTTAATTACTTTACAGTCATTGATGGCAATGACAACTATATGTAGACACACTCAAAAATGCAAACAATTTTATGTGAAAAATTATTTTTTGTTTAATTATCACGTATATTTTTGTCAGCAATTTAAAAAAATGCTTTCAGGTTGCACCGCTGTTTATTTTGTTCTTCTCAGTTGCAAACCAAATAGATATTGAGGGATATACGGGTGTATTTTTCTTAGAGAAACACATTGGAGTAAATGAATATTCTCCAAAGAGCTGTCTTCCTTTAGTCACCTTCCTTTCAAAAACAATAACAAAACTACTTCAGTGATGACATTTTTCCATCACTTGAGATTTTTCTTTGCTAAAAAAGTACTTGTTATACTTAAGGAGAAATTTTAGAACAAATGCAACTATTTTTAAAATAATTTTCCTGATAATTAAAAAGACATGCTGCTGATTAATAGTATCATGAACTTAAGATAACAAAGGGGAAAATTTTGTCCCAAATTTCAGAGGCTCCAGCAATCAGGGTCAAGGGAAAAGGAAAGGGAAGGAGAAAGGGAAGGGGGAAGGAGGAACAGGGTAACGGGGAATGGCGAATGGGGAAAAGGAAAGGGAAGGGAAAGGGAAGAGGAAGGGAAAAGGGAGGCATAGCATACATACAGTTACAAACACACAATTAAACACAATGAAACATATATATGTACGTACACACAAACACGTATAAAGACATTTGAAGTCTTACAAATCTGATGCCCCAAAAAACATCAGAAAACAAAAAATGTTACATCATTATGTTTCACATCAGATTTGCAAAAGGTTGTTTAATACAGTTTTTCAGTCATTACAAGGCTCCAGACATCTAGATCAAAACTTCTTTCCTATCCAAAGCACAATGTTGAATCTTCTCACATTAAAGCAAATTGAATAATGTAGTATTTTTTTTTAAGAATCTATTTTTACACAGAAAACCACTTTTAAAAACTATTTTTCCTGAGAGACAGATGGTTTGCTTGACAGGATACTTTTTTTAGATCAGGTCGGTTATGACATGAAGTCCTTTGAGAAATGAAAACTAATGCTTTGTATGTAAATATATACAGGTCCAAGCCTAAAACTGGTAGTCATAATAGTAATAAAAACAAGACAGAAAATATTGCCAACATGGAGAAATAACTTGGTAGACATTAGATCTTAAGGAGTAGCAGAAAGGTTAAAAAATAAACACAAGTAGAACATAAACCCAAAACTTACAACAGTTATATTATTCAAAAGAATAGTGGGAACACAGCACCTGAATATTTCTGATGTTTGTATTTATTCACTACTAAGGCAAGACATGCAGATATATCATCATCAAAGACACATTAACCACATGATTCACCTCGTAAGTCCCTGATAAACTCTGAGAAATGTCCATTCTATAAGAAAAAATGACATTTCCACTTGACAAATTGTAAGCAGCTTACTACCATCATCAGCAATTTATCAATTAAATACCTACATTGATTTAAATGGGCAAATAAGCATGCTCACTGAGCATAAATATAGAGAAAGCTTAATAAGCCAAAATAAGTGAGAAAAAATTGTATTTTTTTGTATTTTTTTACAAAGCATGTAACAGACTTAAATTTTCTTTAGCTTTTAATTTTTATTCCAGAAGGATCAGGTTAAAGGACAGAACTAATTTAAAAACAATTTTCCATAGTTTAATATCTATAATGTTAAGGGATGCTAGGAGCATGGCTGCAGCCACTCTGGCCACTCTGGCCTGGGGCTCACCCTGCCCGAGCTGCGGGACTTGTCTGCCACTTTCCCAGGCGCAGGTTCAACCAGTCTCAAAGCTGCACATGCAGCCCAGAGGGACACACAGAAGACACTGACACGTCCGGTCACACAGACTGACACAGAGAAGTTTGCCTTCAGCAGCACCCAGATACAAGACTCACATAAAATACAAGCACAGATGTCAATCTCCCCTCGTCCTCCTCCTGTATTTTCTTGATAGACCACCAAGTAGTGTGAGTGGCGAGGTTTATTTCTGGTCATTTTCTTCATGTTTGTTTCATCAGGCCTGTGCCTCCGTGTATTTTGTTTCTGGTTTCCTATTTTTGCCCTTATTTTCCCAATTGCCAGTGTTCCCTATCAGCTAACCTCATTCAAATAAACAACCTCAGACCCTCTCACACCGTCATCAATGAACGTGACTGACCAGACTTGGTTCTCATCACTGCCTTGTTCATCATTTGTCTGTCAGGTTTGTGTTCTTGTTCTTGTTTCTGTTTCTTATTTGTTCTGGTCTCTGTTCTTGTTTCTGGCTTCCCTCTTTTCTTATTATCCCTTTTTGCACTGAAAAAGGTCTTTGACCAGAGCAGACAATCTTCTTCCAAAAGCCCTTACATATACTACTTACAAAGTGCACTGCGAGAAAACTGCTGCAGTATTACCTTGTCATTCCAAACCTAACCTGTGAAATGACTTCTGTAGCTATCATCCTTACCCTCTGCAAAAGATATCCTGACTCCGTGCACTAAGTGACGCCACCTCTACCCATTCTAATTCAAGTGGTCTTTCTGTCATAGGCTTTACAGGCTCACAACAACTGAAAATGCAGCTAATATCATTTAGACGCCACCTGTGCGTTAGCAGATCATGATGCACAGGTAGGCCAGGATCAAGGTTATTACCTGAAACTGCTGGAGCAGGTTCAAAATGGTGTCCAAAGTACAAAACTAGTAGCTTTAAAAGGAATATTTTTTTTTTCTTTTTCCCTGTTGTGAGGTGAAGCATATAAAGGAATATCCTGCAACAAGATTATTGCTTCCAAAAACCCAGTAACCAAGTGTTGGGAATACTCAGAATATTTTCAGCATTTTGGTCAGAAACAGAAGAGAGACAATGTTTCCACTAAGCTCCTTGACAAAAGTTTCAAAAGAAACAAAAATTTCTGTAAATCTCTCCATCTCAGTTCCCTTCTCATCATAAGTTTTAGGGAACAGAGACAAAGGAAAGGAATACAATTTAGCATTTTACTTTTGTGCAGGAAAGCAGTTTGCACAGAATTTTGCATGAAAATTTCCCAACATCTTTTGAAAATTGTGAAAATGAAATACTTCTGTATGCACTGAATTGCAGATTGATGTACTTCCTTTCCCACACCAACACACAAAACATACTTCTGTCGCTGTGTTGCTTTCCTATTATTTGCAGCTATGGCTTTTACATTTTTTTCAACAATAATGAACCAGATGCAGTTTTCAGCTAGTATATGGTTCTTCATGGTAGCTGTGTCTACAGGCTGTATTCTGAAGTAGCTTCTCTGCTTTATTAAATACATCCTTGTGTATGCGTACAAAAACTTATCAAAATTCTTACAGAAACAGAAACTGGAAAAGTTTGGAACTTAAAAGCTTATCATCCAGAACAAGACATTCACTGCTCGTCGGAAGAAGCTGGAGGATCTGTGCAAAAACGATGGTAAATAATGAAGTCCTAAATTAGCCTTTAACTGTCCACCTTCTTCTCTCCTTTTTGCCTCAATAGGAAAAAGAGAACTGCCTGAAAATTTATTCTCCGGCTTCATCTCCCAAATTTTCTCTTATCTTTAAATTAAGAATAAAAGAATTTAAAAAATAAAAAATAGGAAACCCTTCCACCCTTCCAAACAACCAAAGACATAGACATATCAAAAGTGATTACATAAGAACAAAAAAGAAAACTGAACATTGTACAGAACCTGCAAAATTACTATTAACATTAAAGAGAAACAGTCTCCTGGATTTATTTTATAGTGCCATTTATGAAAGCCTCAAATATGTGAATGCGATGGCCTTTGTTAAACTCTCTCTGGTATATCCATGTCTGTCTTGTACTGAGGAACTCAGAGCTGGATGCAGTACTTCACTGGCCTCACTGGTGCTGAGTAGAGAGGACGGATCACCTCCTTCCACCTGCTGGCAGCATCCCTCCTATTGCAGCCCTGGATACCGTTAGCTGTCTTTACGGCAAGGGCACATTGCTGGCTCATGTTCAACTTGGCATCCACCAGGACCCACAGGTCCTTTTTTGCCAAGCTGCTTTCCAGCTGGAGAACCCCCAGCATATACTGTTGCCCATGCTTGTTCCTCCCCAGGTGCAAGACTTCGCACTTGCCCTTGTTGAACCTCACAACGTTCCTGTCAGCCCATTTCTCCAACCTGTCCAGGTTCCTCTGGTTGGCAGCACAACCCTCTGGTATATAAGCCACTCCTCCCAGTTTTGTGTCATCCGCAAACTTGCTGAGGGTACACTCTTCACCATAGTCCAAATCATAAGTGAAGATGTTGAACAGCATTGGATCCAGTACTGACCCCTAGTGCTGGTCTCCAACTAGACTTTGCGCCTCTCATCACCATCCTTTGGGCCTGGCCGTTCAGCCAGTTTTCAGTCCACCTCACTGTCTGCTCATCCAGACCATACTTCAACAGCTTAAATCCTCTAAGATGACAGACTTCTTGACACCACAAAGTACCAGCAGCTCTTCGCTAAGTTTGCCTACTCTTGCCATACTCAAATGAAAAAAGAAAATAAAATAACTTGCAGCCAACCCCTTAACAATAAAACATCAAAAGATGGAAGAGGATTGAGTCAAAACAGAAAATCATAGAGGTGATTTTGGAGTACACTGTATATCAGGTTGCTTTTCAGCCTGACTTGAGAGGAAACCCCATATATGAGATTCTACCTAGAGTAACTGGCAGCTAAATTTCCAACCAGAAGAATGAAAGCAAACAGTACCTTCCAGGCAGAGCTTCACATTCTGCCACTCCATTCCTACCTTGGCACAAGCAGGATATCTGTTAAGCTGTCAAATATCTGCACTATTCTGGAACTCTGCCTTATTGACTATAAATAAGGCACAGGTGTGCATCTAGCCCAAACCAGAATGTGCCTCTGTTGTATTCTTGCACTAGGTCCAAGGAGCATTATTCCACCTGTAGTAGATATAATATTCAGAAAGATGGAATGTCATTAGGTTAGAATGACGTTAATATGCACATGCTGGCCTGACTCCTGCATTGCAACACAATATATCCACAAATAGTCCCTGCTGGAATATATCTCATCAGACATTTATACGCATCCTAGGAGTTATGCAGTGGCACAACAAGATGCAACAGAGAAAAGGTATAGCAAGGGAGATTCTGATAATATATTAGGAATAAAAGTTTGATTGGACAAGGCCCTGGCCAGCCAGATGTCAGCTGACTCAGCTTTGAGTGAGGGATTGGACCATGGACATTCAGAAATCTCTTACAAGTTAAGTTACCATTTGATTCTGCCTGATTCCATCTCTATTCGGAGTTTATGGCACATCCAGGTTTTTTTGTCATTGTCTTGTTCATGCTTCACACTAGAAAACATTGCTAGACAGCTTACCCTGTAATTTACTGGATGATGTTTACAATGACGGATTCTCTCAAACAGTCTCAGTGGTTGCCATAGACAGCCACAACTTAGACTTTCTCCTGCAAATGTTGCTGAGGAGTCAACATATTCACAAATCATAAGGCTCTATGTGTTACACAAGAAAAACTGAAAAAAAAAAAAAAGGAGCCATAGCCATTACTAATGCCACTGTGAGTCTAAACAATTTCTATTAAATAACCTATGGTCTTAGTGCTTATTCACCAGCTGTTCTTAGCCCAAAGATTTATTATTATCCTCTCAAAAGTAACTTCTCTTGTTTACATGTCATTAATCTGCACACAGTAACATCAGATAAGGAAAGCCATCTTGTGTTCTAAAGTTTAAATAATAAGTACAAAGGCATACTTATGAAACAGATTTCTAATATTATCTAAGGAATTAGGAACATGTTAAATGGGTCATTAAATCACACACATGAAGAAAGAGCAATAATTTATTATGCAGAATTATCAAACAAGTGTCCTCTCTGAGCAGCTTTCTATTAATAACGCAGAGGAGATGCTGTATCTCCTGCAATAACCCACCTTGCATTTACTTTCCCACATGGGCCTTTTTTTTTATGGGAGTGATTATTCTTTTGACTGTAGGGAATGGAAGCTACAGGCAAAACCTATTGTAAATTAAGGCTAACATTATGTAACAAATTAGCTAAGACAAGGGGATTTAAAAAACCAAGATGTTATACATAATTCCATGTGGCAGGGCAAGGATTTTGATTCCTGGCATTTCCCATATCGAGGGTAGTTAAATGAGCTATGCAAGAACTTTACCAGCTTTAGAAAAGAAACCAAGAAAGAAATGCTTCCATGTGGTGGTCCTTCTTGTGCCTCTTCGGGCCGTCATTCGTGAGAGGAGAGGGAGAGAGGAGAGAGATATAATTCATGACTGCCATTTGGCAGCAAGGTACAACAGCTCCTCCTTCATCTCAGGTACACGACCTGACAATAATTGAGAGAGAACAGGTGACAGATATCAGCTCTAAGAGGAGAAGCACAAGATGCCTTGTCACACTGTGAAATCCTACGTCTTATACCAAATTCCTACTTCTAATCACACCCATGTTCAAAAATAAAATTAAAACTGAAATCTATTTCCATGAAAGTCTGGGAAATATAGGAGAAATCCTGAAATCAATGCAGAATTGTTTCAACATGGGTTCTGCTAAGACACTTCTTTCCTGATTATTTCTACATTTCTTCCATCTGCCAAAAAATATTCAAATTAATATACAGCTTCATCTCTTTCCTGACGTCCTTCTGAACACATGGAATTGCATCTGAATTGCTTTCTAGTTCAATCACATCTTGGGTTTTCAGTTTGTAAAAACTCACAGCGTTAGTGAATAATAATAGAATAAAACTATTTGGTGCAATCCTAAAATATAAAAGAAAGGAAAAAAATTTACAGAAGGCAGTCAACCCAGCATATGTTACAAAAAGTCATGTTGGATGAAATTACTTCTGACAAGAAAGAAGGTTTGATTAATCCTCTGTGTTAAATACAGACTTTTTAGTTGAGATATGCAATTTGGCAACTACAGAAGCCTGAAATTTTGCAAATGGACAGTGTTGATGTACGTCAGAGAAACTGTAGTTTTTAGCTGCAAAGTTTTCACCATCTTACTAGTGTCCCTTCTCACATCATAACACCTATTTAGAAACTTGGTTTCCAGTTTAATTAAGGAACAGCAATCGTATAATGAGAGATACATCATTCTGAACTGTTAACTTCATAGAAGAGAATGGCAACACAAATGTCCCTAAGAATTCTAGTTTTACTGTACAAGTACAGAAGACAGAGTATATATTTATTTTAAGTGTTTACTTATTTTTTAGAGATTTTAAAAGCTGTGGAAAAATCAGAAGCTTTTCACAGCAATTAATTTAGTGAAAGAAAAGTTTCTACAGTAAACGTTTACACCTTATATACATCGGTTTTGTTCATTTTAAATACAGATGTGAAATGTAACATGCCAAAAATCTGACTGCTGAATTACATTTTGGGGGAGAACCCATAATTATTACTTTACTTTTAATTAATAACTACATGTGTAACTGAAAGCAAGCAAAAAAAAAATGGTGAGAGCTATATATAATGTAGATGAATTTAACTCTAGGTCTTTCTTATTTTTCAGCACTTAACAATGACAGTGTTCCCACACAGTTGTGACTATAACCTTTCAAGAAATGTGCTTAATTACGTACTCTCAACATTAAGTAGAAGTTGTCATTATTTGCAGACTATGACTTCCTTTCAAGGTTATTTTTGGGACATGGAATTAAAGAAGTGTCCGCACACACAAACCGCCTTGGTATTTCACACTGACGTGAATTAATGAACCTTCAACATCAGGAAATTTAATATGTTCAGAGTTGAATGTAAATGCTAAATGGTTGCTTAGTAGAATACTAACACATTTCTTCTCTCCATCCACCTCCCTTCTCCCCTTCTTTTTTACTAGACAATATGGTAATTACCAGTCACTTGAAGAGTTTGGGAAAAATTAGCTCCTGGTTAATGAACCTTTAAGCACCTTAACATGTTCAAATTAGAGATAATATGGTTGTGTTTAGTAATGAGAGTACCCATATGTCCATATAGTACAAGCAGTGTGTCCATAACATGATAGATGTTATTTTATTCCCAAGCAATCTGAAGATGTAGTAAGAGGATGAGACATTGAAATAATTTTTTAATTAGGCACTTATGGGGATTTCCTCATCATACTCTGATTTTAAATTATTCAGCATTAGATTGCCCACCCTTCATATTATTGAGATTTTCCTCATGAAAATGGTCCTATTTCAGCAGCATTTCTCATGGGCAGAAAAAAAAAAATAACAAAAATTTTAAAAAACCCCACAAACTCGCCAGATCAAATGTTATTGTCTCCATCAAATATTCCAGTTAGAGTATGAATTTGAATCCCAGTGAGAAAATCTAGCTGTACCATGTAAATTGATGAGTAAATATTTTAGACTAAACATTTTGATTTTGGTCATTGTCAAACATATGAACATTACTGTTCAGAATCTGTATTTCTAAACCAACAGTATTTAATCTTATTATGGGAAAATATACAACAATTCTGATTTAGTGTCCTGTCGAACATCGCATTGATGATGAGCTCAAATTTTTCACTGTGGTCCAGCACAGAGTCTGGAAGAATACAAATTTTGGATTCTTCATTTATGAGTTAGTTAAGAATTATTTAAGTTGTTTGCTGCTACATGTTAGAACTTAATGACAGGGGGCCAGTTCTGTTTAATATCTTTATCGATGATCCGGATGAGTGGGATTGAGTGCACCCTCAGTAAGTTTGCAGATGATACCAAGTTGTGTGGGAGTGTTGACCTGTGGGTGTTGATTGACAGTTGGCTGAATATGAGCCAGCAGTGTGCCCAGGTGGCCAAGGAGGCCAATAGCATGTTGGCATGTATCAGAAATATTGTGGTGAGCAGGACTAGGGTAGTGATTGTCCCCCTATAATCAACACCAGTGAGACTGCACCTTAAATAGTGTGTTTGGTTTTGGGCCCCTCACTGCAACAAAGACATTGAGGTGCTGGAGCATGTCCAAAGAACAACAACGAAGCTGGTGAAGGGTCTAGAGCACAAATCTTATGAGGAGCAGCTGAGGGGACTGCGGTTGTTTAGCCTGGAGAAAAGGGGGCTGAAGGGAGACCTTATGGCTCTCTACAGCTACCTGAAAGGAGGTGGGTGCTGGTCTCTTTTCCCAGGTAACAAGTGATAGGACAAGAGGAAATGGCCTCAAGTTGCTCCAGGGGAGGTTTGGGTTAGATATAAGGAAAAATTTCTTCACTGAGAGGGTTGTCAAACATTGTACCAGGCTGCCCAGGGACATGGTTGAGTGACCACCCCTGGGGGTGTTTAAAAGACATAGGGACATAGTTTAGTGGTGGACTTGGCAGTGTTAGGTTAACGGTTGGATATGATGATCTTAAGGATATTTTCCAATGTAAATTGTTCTATTCTATCATTCTATGTTATGTAGGGAGGCTTTCTTTAAGCACCATAGTTAACCAGCTGACAGCTCCCCATATTTAACCTGAATTTGCTATTTGATCACAGGAATTAAAACTGTGTCTGGAGGGAAAAACCCAGAAAGCTCTATTCATTCCTGAATTTTTTGAAAAACACCATTTTCCTGCTGTGCTCTAACTTCGATCTATGTTGAAAGTGGAATCCTAAAGTAAGTTATGTTACCCTGTCATGCATGTATTATACATACAACTTATTCTGTCCAATAGAGAATTTTCTCAAGCCTTATTGAAAGTCATGCTCACTTATGCTAACTTTAGATTACTTTGCATCTTGCACTTGTGCTGTATTTAGTCATTTGACCTGGAGTTAGGTGATTTTTGCATTAATTACAAAAGCAATATTGTATGCATAAAGAAGCAGAAGCTACTATCTTTATGCTCTTTCAAAATCACGTCTATTAATACAAAGTGACATAGCATGCAGATATCTAAAGATACTATAAACAAAAACAAGCAAGCAAGCAAACAAACAAACAAAAAAACCAAAAGAAATTGTAGCTGGTCAAATTAATTAAAACTGTAAAAATCAGGCTCTTTTAAAAAAGAATTTAGCAGAAGTAGGCAGATGAAATTGGTAGGCACAAAATACAGCACGGTGCTGGAAAGAAGGCATTCAAAAAAGACTTCTCAGGGGATTAAGGCAGATAAAAGCTAACACAGAAGCACAGGTGGAAAAAAGTCTATGGAAATCCATGGAAATTCTTTCAATGAGAACATACATAATCGCTTTTCTAATCTGGAGTAAGTAGGAGAACTCAAGTGGTGTGGTAAGTATTTCCAGTCAAAGTTTTAAGTTACACTATCTGGTCATGTTTTTTTCCCTTTACTTCCATAAAAGGAAACTATCAGATCCCAATTTTTTTTGCCTCTAAACCCCTTTTATTCATAACCACCTTATCTGCATCTGTCTTACTTTACCCTCTTTAGTGTGTTTCCAGTCCACACTCACAAGAAAGAGGCTAAACGCAGGTCACAGAACACACTGACCTCTTGTAGAATTAGCCCTTATCAGAAAAACAGTAAAAGCACAGGAAGAAGAAGAAGAAGAACAAGCACTCTCATTCAAATTTCAAGCTGTGCAACACTGGGGTTTTCATGAGTGAGGTTCAGCTCCCTCTTCCTGTCCACTTACTAACCTTCCCAAATGCAAACACAACCTATTCACAAAGCTGAATCCAAACGATTTTGCAATGAACAGCAGAAATAAGTGGTATCTACTAATTGCAAAGTAAATCTATTCAAATTCTTTCTGCTCAAAAGTATTCTTGGCTGTGTTGGCCAACACCTAGTGTTGGCTGCTAGCATTTAAACAACTTTCTGAGTAGCCACAAGTTGACGTGTAGTATGTACATGAAGATATTCCTGCAGGTAACACACACAGGCTTAATTTTGTTCTTGGAGTTTGTTTGAGTTTCATAGCTCAAACCAAATCCTTAAAAGGTTGGTTAAGCCTTCTTTTAAGATTTTAACTTAAGCTCTTCCTTAGGCTACAACTCCTTGAATTAATGAGCTTAAATCAGAACAGACCAGTGGAATATTCTCTTGAAGAAGTTTACGGAATAGTAATTCCATAGTGCAAGACCTCAGAAATCACAAAACTGATTTAAACTTAAAAGTGCAGTATGTAAGACTTTCATATTTGTGTAAATCTAGCTATAGCAGACTTTACCCATCACAGTATTCAGTCGGTTTACCTCAGCCTCATCATAAAACTGAGCTTGTTCATCAATGCACATAGCTGACCTTGCTTGATCTACAGTTTTACTGCTTGTTGTTATCCATTAGGCCATGTGACAGTGTAATCCCTTGGGTGCTGCATGGGACACCTTTTCGCCTGCTGGTCTTGTGAATTCACAGCCTAGTTCTTGATTTCTTCCCAGCTTTTCCTTCTATTTTCTTTTACATACCTGTCTTTTTATGTTGTTATTATACTTTAAAAACCTATTTTCCTTATCCTTTATGAAAAAGATGAGCAATGACACACTCACCAGATTTGTGACAACCTCCCCACTTGAAGCCTCCTACAACACTGTGTGACACAGAAAGCAGTCAGTAATGACGCTTACTAAAATTACTAAAATTTGTTGTGCTGACCTTACTGTCAGGTTTTCAACATTGGTCACTCTGAAAACCTAAGTTACAAGTTTCTGGTGAACATGCACCTGCAGTGATATGAGCCTTGGATTACTGGATTAAATAAAACCTCCAGATGGATGGGAAACTGCCAGGATCACATTTATTATTTGTTTGTTTGCCTCCAGGACAGGTTTCAGTAATTTGAAAAGCTTTCTGTCACTTTCAGCATTTTGGGGGCTTAAATCTTTGCTCTATACTCCAAAACAGTGTTGACTTGCAGGTCTCAAACATTGCCTGGTGTGAAGAACAGAAGCTGCATAACGTTACATAGTTTTGTAAGGTAAGGCTGGACTTAAGTTGTCCCCCCTCAGGATGCAGACCAGGATGCAGGTGAGCTACCACTCAGCTCTGTCAAGACGTCCTTGTGGTCACTAGGACAGTTTTTCTTAGAGGATTTACACTGAATGTTATCTGTGAATGGTGTGGAAGAGGAATTAAATTTCTACTATCAGTTCTCTTTTAAGCTCCTTAAGCACAAATAACCATGAATTAAACCTCTTTATCCATGACATGAAAATATTAATTGACATTCAAAAGCCATTCTAAGCCAGTTTAGTTTGTGGGACATCTACACAGAATGTGATATTCTGAGAACAGACTTGAAAATACAGAAACCCCATCCCAAAGCTGTGTTAGTCTTTTAAAACCAAACCAAACCAAACCAAAGCAAAGCAAAAATTAGCCTTTTTTGCTCTTTCCCATGCTTATCTTAATAACACATTCTATTTGACATTTTTCCCAAGAAGAAAAAGTTAACCTTTTTTTTTTTTTTTTAAATTAAATTGAGATTGTGGCTAGATAGCGATTTTACCAGGGTTTCATTGAAATTGTTGAACATAAACATTAGTGCACATCACAGATCATTTCATGCACATCAAAACTGAAGTTCTTGTATTCCGTAAGCCTTTACTTCACAAAAAAATGTAAAATTATGAGGCTAACTATATAATCTCATTATTAGATCCTTTGTTATTCTTAACATATTAAAAGAGAGGTAATTATCTGTCTGTAATTCTTCCCTTCTTTTCCTGTTTGTCCTTCATAACAAATCAGCCAAAGTTACAGATAAAGAAAAGTTGGTCTAACAATGGTGTGTTATTGGTTTTATCCTTAAAACAAGGAGTGGAAGTACCAGTTCATACCCAGGCTGACAGATCTATGTGCAGAATATGCCCAAAACTCTGTAATTTAAAGAATCAACACTTAAAACTAACATAAAACATAGCAGTAAAATAACTCGTCAAGTATATGCAAGGACTTGTAATATAACTGATATTGAAATCCAGGGTCTGATACACTCAGCAGGTGGGTATTCATTTCTCATGACTTTTCCATCTTCATCTCTCAGGTGCCAAGTTGAGATGGCAGTGTCCTTCCACTCTCTCCAGTGTGACTTGCTACAGTCATAAATGTTTGTTCATTTCAGCCAAATAATAAAAACTGAGTACAAAAGGAGCAGGAAAAAAAAGAAGGTCAAGACTCTATCCCCACTACATCTCTTTACCTCTCCAAATCCCATCTAGGGTATATTTTCACTAGACCAAAGCTGAGAAAATAAAATCATAATCTTAAACTACACTTCTCAAGAAAGGAATAAGAAATCTAAAGAACAAAGCCATAAAATGCATTGCTTTCATCTATTCAGGTTCTGCATGCACCCACAGCCCTGTGTAGTCCTGAGCAGCCCCATGGGGACACACGGTCTCTAATTCTGTACAGTGAGCCCCCAGCCGTATCTCTTGACGCTCCTGAACAGTCATGTGAGTGGACCCTGGCCTGACTCATTAATTTGCTTTGCCTGATGACCATGGGGCTGTTAATGGGACGTATCACCATCCCCATGCCAGCCATGTTTGAGGTCTGTAGGGCTGCACCCCTCTCTGTGCTGTGGACCCCCACAGCTCCTGGCTTGTCCTTCTTGGAGCAGCCCATTTGCAGTAGCACTGAAGCAACTTTTTTCTGGTTCTTGACAAGATCCTGCAGCAAACCCTCCACATTTTTTCACTAATCCTGAATACAAATTGGATGAACAGCTTGTTCAATATTAGAATAAATTATTATCTTACAGAATGTATCTGTATTTGTCAAACCATATTTCTGATCAATAATGCATATGAGTACTAAAATATTTTATTGTGATTGTCCTTCAGGATAAAGAGATAGTCTGACATAGTGTTTGTGTTAAGGAAACACAATTACTATAAATATGTTGTTACTTAAGCAATAGGTATGATGTGTATTTATAATAGAACTGCATTCTCATACTCAAGTATGTGAAAGAAAAGACAGCATATAGCTCAGTTTGTGTATTGGGTCCTGGTGCCCAGGTGCTGGCAGTTGGGGGCTGCAGGGGTGGCCTCTGTGAGGAGAGGTCAGGGACTGCCCACGCCAGACACAGCCAGTTCCAGGTGGTTTCCAGTTGGCTCCAAAACAGACCCACTGATCAGCCAAAGCTGAGCCCACCAGCCACGCTGTCGGTGCTTCTGCAAAAACATATTTAATAAAGTGTAAAAAATGCTGCAAAGCAGCTGTGGGAGAGAGGAGTGAGAAAATGTGAGAGAAACAGCCCTGTCGACACCAAGGTCTGAGAAGAAGGAAGGGTAGGAGGTACTCCAGGTTCTGGAGCAGAGATTCCCCTGCATCTTCTGGAGAAGACCATGGTGACCTAGGTTGTCCCCCATCTATGTCTTTGTTTCTCACTATCCCACTCTTTTTTTAATTGTCAAGAAATTAAACCAATTTTCCCGAAGTTGAATTTGTTTTGCCCATGACAGTAACTGGTGAGTGATCTTCCTTTTCCTTACCTCAACCTGCATGAATTTTCATCTTATTTTCTCCTCCTGTCTTGCTGATGAGGGCTAGTGACAGAGAGGTTTGGCAGGCACCTGGCAGCTAGCAAATGTGAACCCATTATAACTTGGGTATAAATAGATCAAAGTAAGAACAACTTCCTAAGGAGAAAGGGAAGGTTTTTTTCTGAAAAACCTGTTCTGCTGTTATTGCACATGAGCATTTGTTTTCCCCTAGTAGATGTAACCAATGAAAGATTAAATATTCTGTGTGATAACCAAAGGAATTAGGGACTATCAGTGACCTATGTGCTCTTCAGATTTGTGCAATTTTAATGTTCTACTAGCAGCCAAATGTGAGTATTTCTTCTTCATTAATGTGGTTGAGGAATACAGTTTTTTGGTTCATCAAGCTTTGATTTCAGTAATTAACTGTTTTCTGAAATAGTGTTTGTTTTTAAGCATCCCCCCTCAAGGTTTCAAAATTCTCAGCGTGCCTGATTATTTTGACTGCATGTCTATAAATACCCATTCTCAAGTATATACACTGGAAACCATTAATAATTAAAAAAAAAAAAATCCAAGAAAGTAAACAAGAAAACATGTGGTGATTGCTTTCATTCTGTCAGTACTGATATAATAAATAATTCTTGTTCACTTTATAAATGAAACAAACAAAATCTAAGACTTTCTGTGGTTTTAGAAATGTGTTTTTTCTAAAATGCAGGACTCCTTTTTTTTTTCTTCTTTTTTTCATAGAAACAAGTGAAGCCAAGAGGTGGTTAGGTTACCACCTCTGAAAAGTGCATATCAGATCAAAGAAAATACAAGTTAGTCTGTACCCCATCCTTATAGCCATTAGTGAATGAGGAGGGAAGTATATCATAATTTTCCCAGCAACAATGACTTTTGGGACTTTCTGACCTGGAGGCTGTATCTGGTATGTTATCTATAATAGCACTCAGGAGGTCAATTCTCCAAGAATTTGTCTCCTTACTTTCTGAATTTGTTTATTTTTCCTGCCCCTTCAGCACCTGCCACAAAGTCTCCATTGCCTCTGTAGATGCTGGGGTTGGAAGGAGAGGAAAATTTCTGTGGGTTTAGACAATGTTTGCTGTCTTATAATGGTTTGGGGTTGTTCCTTCATCCACAACGAGAAACAACGAATAACGAGAAACAACGAATAACCCTACCTTCCTTGCCCTTTCCACACAGTTTTAATTTTTGTCAACCTTTATTTTTATCTCTTAACTGACTTTCTAAGCTGAAGAATCCCAATTCGCTGAGAATTTTTTCATACAGAAGCAGTTCCATCTTTCTGATCATCTTTTGACTCATAACATGAAGTCTGACTGAAACACCTCAAATGTGTTTGAAGTCTTTATTTACCAAATGAGCCTGTAAGAGTACAAGGGTACATGTAATTACCAAGTTAAGGTTAAAACTGTAGATCCTACTGCTGCTTGCACTATGACCCTAAGTGCAAGTGTCCTGTCGTCTGCAGTCACTGTTTCAATGTGCTGTTGATTATTTTCCTCTCCTGTTATAAAAGAGATTCTGAGTACTAGTTATCTCCTGCTTTCCCACCTCTTTCTCATTATGACAAGATAAAATATAGACCAGAATAACCAGAAGGTACTTATAAGGTTAAGAAGATGTGAAAATTTAATTGTATTTGCATCTTTCCATCTGCTTATGTGAGTTACATATCTGTTTCTATTAATTATTTTCTTTACCAACCCCTAAAAAAGAGGAACAAAAATGATGTACAACTATTTCGTAACAGGAGAGTTTAAACTAGAGCAGGAGCTGCCTGCCCCACGAGCGTGTGGCTGCCTGTCCCTGTACAACAGCTGTCTTCCTGCTGGAGCACTGCTGCAGATCCCACCATGACTTTCATCAAATGGCAACTCCCAGGAGCCTTCCCCTTTGCCAAATTTGGCAGCTGTGCAAAGTTAGCCATGAGGGATGATCATGCAATTCCGTTTCTTTAGGAAAGTAGGTTATAAATGATGGCATAAGCTTTTTTTTCCTTCTCTAAAAGAAATGGCAAACAGGAGAGGATCTTCTGTGTATGCCCTGCTGCACAGTCTTTTTTTCAGACTAACAGAAAAAATACACTTTACCCGCGTATGCCCACAATTTTCTTTAATATTGCTTTGTTTCCTTGAAACCAATGGCACCACCCACAGGCTGATAGTTTTGAAGTCCCAACTCTAAACCCCATGGCAGGCTGAGTGGGTGGTGTTGAATAGAGTAAAGGTTTTTGCAGAAAGAAGTGGAGGCAGTCTGGACTTATTTCAAGAAGATATTGCTAAATACTGCACTGTCATGTGCCCATTAACAAAATGCTGAATTAGAGTAATGAAGATGTTGAGGGACAGAAACTGAAGGTAAAAGCACAAACGTCAAGGCTCATCTAAAAGTCATAGTGTGAGGCAAAAGCTTAAGAAAAGGAAGACATAAAGTCATAAACGTGCAAAAAAGTCAAGAGAGAATGCAAGGGAGGTGTTCGGGAGGTGTTCAGGAGGTGTTGCAGGTTTGCATAGGAGGATTGACAGATGGGAAGGCTGCCTTGCCTACTAGACCATTAGGAAGCGGTATGTAAGCAGACAAAGAGCAACTGAAAGGGAGGTTTTACACTTCATGTAAGGTGCCTTTTAAATCTGTGTTTCTAATTTCTTCCACTGCTTCACAGCCATTCATTCGTATTTATCCTTCATCAACTGAAACTGTAATTTTTACCCTTTTTTTTTGTTACAGCTTACCTGTCCCTGCAGATACTTTTGTGCCCACAGAACTGAGCCCACCTGAAATCACTGAAAAACTTCCCATGGTAGCTCAGGCTGCTGTTTACAGCAATAAGGGATTACATAGCCCTGTCCTAATCCTAGCTAGAGTACTAGCAGCTTTGTCAATTTATAGAGTAATATATGTACATATTAAATAATAAGGAGTACATGCTTGCTCGCAAATGACCCCCGAGTTTGCTGTAAATGACAAAATAGTTCAGTCACAATACTAATGTGAATTTTCATTTAGCTCTTAGCCCTAGTCCCCGTAGCATTCTGATGATATAACATTAGAATATAAGAAATAAATGCTTTCTTATTGTGTATGCCAATTGCAAGTGACATTTTTAGAGAACAAATGGAAATTGTGTGTCTTATTGGTTGGTTTTCAGAGTGCTGTTGGCTTTGTTTATGTATCCTATATTTTTTCAACTGACTATATATTTACAAAGCATTTGACTGATGAAAATTACAAGTAAAATTAATGAAATTTGATAATAATCAGAAGTTCAACAAGGATTGGAAGAAGCAGGGTCAAAGCAGTAATTTCCCACTAATAGAAAATTTTAATAAAATGGAAAAATACAGGTTCATTAAATAGATGTTTTTATAGTGCAAGGGAGTATAATTTGAGAAGAAATGACATCAAGACAGCACACTGTGCCTGTAGTGTTTGTGGTTTCTACTGGAACACTGATATCTTAATTTGTTCTTACTGTATATATCAAAGTATATTCAATTAGATTTATAGACGCTCCAGTAGAACCTCATTTTATTGGTGAATAAAAAATGCAGAACAATCTAAATGTCTTTGTGAAATGCAAAATTTATTTTACAGTTACAGGAGGAAGGTGAATCCTAGAATCTGCTCAGTCTCTTGTGAGATAGATGTTTAGTTCTCTAAGCAGGTCTGTAATTCTTTTTACTCACTTAAATGTCCTGTCCACTGAGACGTACCTCTCTAAAGATCAATACAAGGAGGACAGTTATTTTTTATGCACAGAATGTAAAAATGCATGCAATTTTATGTATTCACGTGAAGGTGCCCAGATCTGGATATTTTCACAACTGCTGTTTCTAAGCACCTGATTTTTCATAACTGGTCATTTTTGTCCTCGCCATGTGACGAGTACTATGAATATTAAACAAAATCCTCTTTATTTGGAGAGAGAATTTCCTGGAAAATGTCACTGAAGAAAAAGGTCACTGGAAAAAAAAAAAAGGTATTAACTTTGAAAATGTTGAAAAAAAGGCATGTGGGAAGTAAGAGGAAAATACAAGCAGACAGAATTAGGATAATAAAACCTCATCATAAGTACTTGATTATTCTATCCTACCGACCAGATAACTATTCAAAACCCAATTGTTATAATAGCAGAAGAATATTCTTTGTTTAGAATAAAGAAAACCACTTCATACCAGAAAAAACAAGCCAAGATGTATTTTTGGGTATTTCTATTGGATTGGATATCGAAAGCAGGGGAGGGCAATGCTACGGATTCTAGATTCTGTATATTCTCCTGTAAAATACATTTTCATTGTGAAGGGTATTTTAAAATTTATTTTATAATCTTATATATTTTTTAAGTTATAGGTAAGTGTTTTGCCTAGGAACGGGCTCATTGGATGCTGGTATATAGAGTAATGCACAGTCTCTGCTAACTCCTTGTGTTCTGCCACACAGAGTAGTCCTTTGCTGCTAAAGGGAGTTTTGCCATTTAATAGAATGGAGAAAGACACAAAACTGCATGACCATAAGTGTTGCTTCCTACCCACCAGCAAGAGGTCACTATTCTTCATGTTCGACACCTGAATTATTTTTCTTAACATTCTGCCTGATTTATTTTTTTTTCCTGATGACTTCCAACGTGTGACAACCAACTATAGTCATGATGCATTATTTTGTGATCTGTAATATGTGGGACAGTATATGTTGGCTGGCAAATTAAGAAACAGAAAAGCCTAGACCCATTCAATTATCTTTTTGAGAGCTCACTGGGAGGTAAGGTGCATGTGGGAGAATGATAATTTGTACTTTGCTTTGGAGTGCTGATGGAAGTAAATATAGCCGTTCCGCTTAGCAAGGAAAATGAGCACACTCCATGACTTTTCAAATAAATTATTTGAATGAGACTCTGTGTTGACAGAGTGAAAGAACAACTGAACCAGTCAGTTCTGTCAGGCCCTTCGATATTTTGCTATTCAACCCCAGAAGCCTTATTATTAAGCATAATTCAGAAATACCTCGGATAGCAGTTGTTGAATTTCTCACTATGTAAGAAAGAGTAGGAGTGATCTCATTTAAATAAAACCTTGGCTCTTCTTGAAATTCTAAGGTACTTTCAGTTGAAGTCTTCCTCTTCATTTCCATGTTATAAAGCTTTATTGAGCCTTTATAAATCTATTATAATTTCAATTGTTCTTTAAATTTCTAAATCACTGTTTTATATTAATCCAATTCTAGTTCCTGTTCTAACAATAACAATGAGCTGGGAACCTCAGGAACAGAAATTACTTCCTCATCCAATCTTCCAAAACGAAAAAAGAAAACTTAAGCAAACTTAGGTTAGGGCTACGACATGTACCAAATAAATGTCAGAACTGAGACTTTATCTGAACTTCAAAGCCTCTTTAATGTTATATTGGTAACATTCAGGCAAATGCTTGAATGCTATGAGAAGAAATTGTAATCTGATTCAGAAAATGTTGGAGAACTTCTAGGGAAATGTCAAAAACGATGGAGAGCAATAAACAGAGTTAACAGTTCTTGGAAAAATGGGGCTTTTTAATTTTTAAGCCTTATGATTTGTAAGGTTCTATGACATCCTTCCCCCCAACCCAACTTCTCACAAAGTTGGAAGAGTTAATACTCGACTGGCTGTAATGTGTTAAGATAGACATTTAACCCTAGAACAACAGACAGGGTGCATTGATCTTTCAATCATTTTTTGCAATAATCCTGGCAATGATCAGGAATACTCTCAAAATTCTAATGTTTCTGATGAAAAGCATAGTAGTTAGGGAGATACCTCTATTTTTTATTTTTGTTTAATTTTTCACTGTCTCCTGGAATTTCCAACATAGAACAGCATGACTGGTTACTGATTTACCATGAACTACAGAATCCTTACATCTACCAACAAAGTATCACCTGCAATCCCATGGAGTCCAAATAAATATAAGATCTGTTCAGATAAATTTTCCTATATTTCAGAATCATGTATGTTTTGCAAATGAATATACCCTACCTTACTTCTCAGTATTAAAATAATTGCATAAATAAGCCAGGTTAGAATTTTACCCTTAGTTTGGTGTACAAATCTCTTTTTTAACTACTTAAAAGTCTCAATAAAAGCTAGATTTCTTACTCTGTAATTTACTTTCAATGATAGTTTGATGTTAAGGACTCAAAGAAACAAAAAATCCTAAATTGTTCTACTTAGTCGTTCACTGTTTTTTTTTTTTTCTTGTGCAACTTCTTTTATTTCCCTATTGACTATGTAAGGGTTTCATCAAAAAAAGAAATTTGACTCAGGCCATCTAGTTCAAAAAGAATTTTAAAAATTAGTATCAAAAGGGCTGATTGATCTGTTTTCAAATTGCTGTATTATTTATGCCCTTCTGTAGACTATATATCTTTGTGCTCTGCCTAGACAAGGGGAAGCATGAAGACAGAACTCCAATAACGATAGATATTTTCCACTGTGTATTAATTTCTCTCTCTCTCAGATGGTGTTTTTTTTCTGTTTGAATGACCTTGCCCAACAGCTTATTCTGTCAAAGACTCTGTTTTGCCAAATCTAGGATTTGTTTCAGAGAAACTGAGATATAATCAGATTCTAATTCTGTACCAAACTGAACAGCATCATCTGTCATTAAGGTATGATAAAACTCATTGCATTATCTATCATACACAGAAACTCGAGGACTGTAATAGTGAAAGAGTCTCATTGGCTTCCAGGCAGATGCAGGTACAATTTAATTTTCTGTATCTTCTAAAATCACAATGCCAACTACAATTTCTCCTTACAAAATCTTTCTGATTTTCTAATAAATATATGGTAGTTGCATAATAAAATGTCATCATATTTTTGGATATATGTCAGCTACAGGCAGGTTTGTCTACAAATGACTGGGGAAGATCAAAATTTCCATAAAAGATAAGGTTAGGATTTCGTCTATTGTAGCATCCCTTCTTAAACTGAAGAGAAAGGTGAAAGTACTTAATGGGATGGGGGAGAGAGTCTGACCTGTGTATCAATTGTCCTTTTTTTTAGGAATAAAAGTATTTTAGGGTGTCTTTACCACCTGTGTAGATATCCATATTTCATGCAACATTATGAGTGTCTGCGCAGGGGATGCGGATGTTCCAAATTATGTTAATTCCCCTTGAACTTCTATTTTCTTGGGCACTGACCACTTCATTTTCAAAGGGATTTCTATCATTGTGTGCAATGCGTTTGTAAGTCACTTTTCAGCTTCACAGTGAAAAAAATTCTTTGTTTTTTTCACATTATGCTATTTAGCACCTGGAAATATCTTATCAGGCTTCGGTGGCACTGGTCATTTCTTCCACTTCTTATCATTATCTAAACAAATAACATCTTAAGATGAAACTTTTGATGAGAGAAGGTGAAAAACTAACAGTCAAAATGACAAATATTTTACTTTTCACCTGTGTATGTCTGATATGATCTAATAAGATTCGCTAACAAACTGTTGAAAGGCACTATATGAGCTCTTCATGCCATGTGTCATTATTCCATTTGCTTATATGCTTGTAATCTTCGCTTAGTTCAAGAATAATTGCATTTAAGTTTTGCACGTGTTAATAGTCAAAACTACCAAAGTCTTTCAAGTTTTAGATTTAGAACTATATAACATGTCAGTAATTCATTAACTAAGTAACTTAAACAGACTGAACCATACAATGGCATAGTTAGGGAGTTGCTGAATCCTGTAGCCCAAAAGAACTGGCTGCCACAGCTCCACCTGCAAAGTCCAGCCAGCAGTGAGGCTGAGACCTGTTCCCAGTGGGCACACGTATACAATACACGTATACAATACACATATACAGGTACACATGTATGCATATACATGTATACACAAGTAAACATATACACACTGCATCTCACAGTGTGTCTCCTACCCGAGGAGGGCTGGGACATGAGCTTGTTCCCTTGACTGAGGTGCCCCCACCTGCTGTGATGCATCTGACCTCCTCTGTGGATGTCGAGATAGGCCTTTATGACATAAACCAACAGATACTAATGCATTAGTAAATCAATTCTTACTAATAAAAACTGCTAGGGTAAAGAACTTTTTTCGTTGAAGTATTTGTCTGCTCTGCTAAATTTAAAAGTTCTGATTTTTAAAGACAGTCACATTAAAACATGTAATTAAACATTTAGTCAGAGAACACTTTTCTGTATCTGTTCTTGCCCCCTTGTTACTGCATATGTTTGGCCAGACCAGCTATTGTTTGAGCCCTTCAAACACCTAAAATAAGAAATCTCAGATAAAAAGAGAAATACTATAGATATTTACTTGGGCTTATGAACAACCTTAACCTCTGTCTTTCCATCAAGCTTGGATGAAAGCCAAAACCATTTCATTTTGAAAAGCAGGTATGATTGCGTTTTGCCTTTTTTTCTTTTTTTTTCTTTCTCTTCACAAATTAGATCCAGTTTATCCAAATTGTTTGCTTCCCAACCAGTGAGCTTTTTATTCATCATTCCTTTAAAAGAGAAGGAGGCAGCTGTCATAGGAAGTCAAACCTCAGGAAAGAGTAGATATCTTGTGGATATTCCAGAAAGGCTTTCAGTATCACTTTCTAATTCCATAGGAAAGGCACGCAGTGAGATGAACTGAGAGGATACAGGTTCTTCTTGCCAAGCAGTCAAGTTGATGATGATTTATATACAGTTTTTACTGATTTTTGGTTTTATTCTTAATTCTAACAGATTGGATTCATCCAAAATTTTGAACTGGTACTGCTACTGAACAGAGCAACTAAGAGCAAGTATACATGTTTATGTGCTCCATATGCTCTATATACTCTATACTCTGCACTAACTTAGTGCAAGTATAAATGCTCAAAGTATAAACTGTCTTCTGTGCTGTTTAAGGAAATTTTTCTTGCAGCCAGTCCTGCAGGCCAAACATTTTTAGTCACTAGTAAAGGAGTTAAAAGTTTGTTTACATTTTTCAAATGTGATAATCATTTGTACACTACACAAAATGAAAAAAATAGTTTTCCACCAGAAATAATTTGCGTTAGTGGGCATTTGAAGTTATTAATTTTATTTATCATATTGACAGAGATCCTATTCTTTTCAAAGTTATACAAGATGTGCATTGTGCTCGCTGTATATGATTTCCCTGTTCACAGGTAGTCAGGGCACGTGCTTATACAAATCTTGTATTTCAGGCAGGCTCGTCACTCCTGACGGTATGACAGAGAGTTCTGCTTGTTTTTGTTCACCAGCAGAATGCCCTGTTGCATACAGAGTCTTGTTGCCAGCTCTTTTCCCATGCCATGCCGTGCCTAAGATGGCATACCTTATAGTCCTTTTATCATCTCAGATGTCATCTTCCTTCTCTTCCCCATATTCTCTTTCCATCTTCCCATCTGGAGGAGAGATTAAAAACATGCAACAATCCAGATAGATAGCCTTTGAGCTAACCAGAGAGCCCTACTCTTGTCCAGCCATTGGTCAACATTTAGTTCTGCAGCAAAATTACATAATTTCCTTTCCTTCTTCTCCTTTCTCTGTTTTTGGGGTTATTTGCCCATAACTGGCTTTACGTTGCTTTTTTTATGAATCGTCCTTTTGAAGATATGGTGAAAAAGTCTTCTGCAACTTATTAAATTAACCTTACTAGTTTTTTAATTATTTTCTTTCAAAACATCATCTAATGGGAAATAGGGAGATTAGGTTGTGTAATAATGTTCTTTTTTTTACCCTTTTGTAGTAGCTGTTCCAAGACAGAGTTTACTGTTGAAAAAATAGTGTTCTTGTTTTCTTGTTTGCTATCTCACATTCTTACCTTTAAATCAATCCTAAATCAGTACTCCTGCACTGAGCTGTGAAATATCATGCTCTGGATTGTGTGGTCATTAAAGTTAAATATAAAATCTGAATATTCATATTATAGTAAAAAGTTTTTACAGTCTTTGCAAAGAGCTTAGGCTCCTAATTCTAGGCAAATTCCAGATTTTTTCTTGCCTTTATTTTATTTCACTGACTTTCTCAGGGTGTAAATTTTTATTACATCTACCAGCTCACTGCACAGTTGAGTGATTGCAATATTTGTCCTACATCTGGTGTTGTAGGTGCATTCTACTTCACTAAACAAATAATGTAGGAAAAAAAGTATCAATGCAAAGTTATTTCAATTTTATTTAACAAAGTAATTTTACGTAAACTCAGCAAAGCTTACAGAAATGAAGTGGAAGAACCTAATTTTGTCTTCAGTGCCATTACTGAGGAACAGGATGGGGCTCTGCTAGAATGGTATTGATACAGTAAGAATTGCTGTACAAATGTTAGAGTTATTTGTTATTTGTACAAATGTTACAGGTTTAAAATTACTAAAAATTCCCGAGTCAGACAGAAGTGCAAAAAGAACCTTCCCTTCTTTTTTTGCAGGGTTCTCAGAATGGATAAGCCTTTTAATAATTTATTCTGGAGATGATAGTTTGGAAGGGAATACAAAGATATCTGCAGCCAATGTTGTCACACTGTCTGTGTTCAGATCAGCTTGCTGAGAGAGGACACGTGCTTCCTCTCTCCAGAGATGCTGAAATAGAACATATTCTTTCTCTAAACTGTCACAGCTAAATAGCCATGTGTGATTTCATTTACAGTGATGACTTCTTAATGCATTGTTCTGTACATAGTAGATTAGATTCTCCTCTTTATCAATGTCAATAGGAATTTCATGCATGCACCAGAGGAAGAATATCTAGAGCTGTCTTTTCTACCTGTACACACCTGTTTCCCAAGTCACCTATGTAAAAAATGTGATATTGCACACCAAATTACACTCTTTCCTCTTTACATTCTTTTCCATTTGATCCCCTGATATTGGACACTTAGGTCTAGGTTAATAAACATTGGACACAAGTCTAGGTTAATAGATCTGTACCACCATATCTATGGGATTAGATTTGGTTTTAAGTACTATAAATACAAATGAAAATTCTATGAAATCACAAAATGTGTTCCACTAAGTTGGTATTCAAGCACATATTATAAATAGAAATATATATTGATATACAAGTACATTCACATATGTGATACTTAGAGAGATAACACATTACATAATATTTTTTCAAAAATATATATTTACTAATTGCACACAAATTTTGCAAAGGTTAGCCAGTCCTCACTGTATCTTTCAGACTAAGCCAGGACAGATTAAATATCACTTGTAAGTAGTGAAACATAAGTTTTTCCTCTAAGACAGTTGATTCTCCAACTGTGTGTCCGCATGAGTATTTTTCTGAAATTCAATCAGATTAAACAGATTAAAGCTCTGTACACATTGTATGAGGCACTAATAAGTCCTACAGGTGGAAAACTGAGTTATTGAGAATTAATTTTAGTTGCACTGTTTGCTACAGACTAGGCTAGGTGTGTTTATGGCTAAATTCAGAGCCATAGTGTGACATTTTGGTATTTGTGATGCTTCCAGGTTCCCTTTCTTTCTTAAATGGGCTCCCCTTGCTTACACAGCAGCTGCAGCTAGCATGAGCCATTTAACTTTGGCTCCCTATGAAAAGGGAATTTGTCCTTCTTGTGTGTCTCTCTCTCATCTTGCACTAGCTGCAACTCCGTAAAAGTGCATTTATGAAATGAAGGTGAAGGAAGACAGCAAACTTTAAGAATTAAATCACATTTACATTTGCGCTTCATTCTCTTCTTTTCTTCTGTCAATTGCTTTTTTCATTTTCTCCGCTAAAGGTAAATCTAGTTATGCACAATAATATATGCATTTCACAGATTGCAGTTATAGCTGGCTCTTTAGTTTCCTATTTGTCCTTGTGTTTCATACAACTGCCATATTGTGCTTTTCAGTATTTTACAGTGATTTGATACATGTCTGTATGTTCAAAAACTTCACAGATTAGATACAAAACACTGACTGAGCTTTCTGTTCTGCTCTGATCCTCTCCCAAAAGTACCTACTCACCGAAACTTCTCTTCTGCTTGAGGTCTTTGATCCTTTTAACTCCAAACATGTAGAAGGTCCAGAAAACTCAGCATGCTCCATTTATCTTTTGAGTAGAACTTGTGTATTGCATTTATTTCTAGAAACAGCAAAGATTAACGTTTGGTAGGAGACGGCACTCTAACTGACTGAGGTAAACAGAAAAGACGAGGTCTATATTTCAATAGGTCCATTCAAAAAGTCTATAACAGATGTGTGATAGCAAGCTACTGGTACAGCAGAAGGATCATCCATGGAAAAATATTTTCAGCAGTAATTAAATATGAAGTAATATACTTCTCAAAAAGTATTTATTAGTGGAGAAAATAAAATAAAAGCTGAGTACAAACTGCCTTTTTTGTTGTGCTGTGGGTATAAACTTGCTCTTGTTTGAGTCATAAGAGTTCTGTTTCTTAATACTGAGTGTACTGTGTATTTGTGTCATAACAGTATTTTTGAGGTTTATTTTTGAATGGATGCAATCAAACAGGCAGTTCTCTATTACTTCAAATGTATGTGATCAAATAGAATTTTTAATAAAATAATACATTAACAATAATTAATTATTTAAAACCCCCTTTTTCTACCCAATTTTATAGGTACTCAAAATTCATATTTAAGTGGCTTCTATCTTAATAACACAATAAAATGAAATCACTGCCCTTGCTTTCATTGTGTTCCAGCTCCACCTTTCCAATTTTTGTATTTTCAGTCTATTTTGCATAATTTTCTAATTAAACTGTATCTTTACTCCATTTTGAATTGTAACCTTAGACAATGATTAAAGAGGAAAAAAACACTTATGTAATAGTTGCACTTTAATTAAAGGTAATTAAAGGCTGTAATTAAAGGCTTGTGTTGTGGTATGGAGCAGGAGAAGAAATACAGATTGTGTTCAGATTGTGTTCAGGAGAAATACAGATTGTGTCATTCTGGTAGTTCAAAGTGCAGACATCGAGAAAATGGTAAAATAGACAAAAAATTCATCTCATTCTTCACTACTCTTGACTGACTGATTCAGTTCCCCAGGGAACTCTCAGGAATCATTTAGGCTACTAACAAGTTTGGGAGCGGTGGTAGAAAACAAGTTTTGAAACTTGATTCCTGAGGTTCACATCACAATGCATTTCACCAACCCATTAGCAATGTGGCCAGAGAGATGTGTGCATATGTTTTGTTATCCCCATGTTTGTGCTTGAAGGCAGGGGCTCTCCCTGATGTGTCCCACAGCCCAGTTATCGGATGCAGAGGTTTGCCTGAGCGTGCTGGGGCTCCCTACGGCAGGAGCACTTCAAGGCTTTCCCCCAGAGATAACTGAGCTGCTTGTGGATGGGTAAGCATCCTGGCTGCACTCTGGCTTGGGGGAAAGTTCACTTCTGCCACATGTCAGGACCACTATTGGGCTTCCCAGGTTAACATGTTCCCTGTGCTTCAATAACTTTATAAAGAATAAATTAAGAATAAAAAAAAAATAGGTCAACCTCCCCTACTTCCCACAGAGATCTATGTTACTCTTTTCTCATTCTGCCATTCTGATGGTGTCAAAAGAATTTAAATTATCAGAAAAAAAAAAAAAAAAGAAGGTAGCTTAAATCTCAAGCAGCCAGAAATTATTCACAGCTTTTGCGCATCTTGAGATCCTGGAAAATGGAACAGTGGGTAGGGAATTAAATCAGTGAAGAATTAAAGTAAAGAGAAGTATTGCAAACCAATATTTTTTGGAAAGCACTTCTTGACAAAGGAAATTAATTCCATTAAAATTTCCTGTTATTGCATATGTAAATATGGATGTGTTTTACAATTGTATGTGTGTAACATATTTGGCTTTTTTACAAAGCTTTGAATATATTGCTGGATGATATCCTATTTTTAGAAAGGAGCACCCATTAAAGCATATGTGAAGTGGATTAAGAGCTGGCTGACAAAGTTCAAAATAGCCGATATGGAACAGTTGTCTCTAAGAGGAACAACTGAAATGGCTGTTATTCTTCAGTTGGGAGAGAAGGTCAGCATGTCTGAGATTTGATCAAACTTTATAGGATCATGAAGATTAAGGTGAATGCGGAACTGTTTATCCACCAAACCTCACAGTACTAGAAGTAGGGGGAAGTCAGTAGGATATCTTTATAAAACAGATAAAAGAAAATGCTTTTTTATACAACAAACAGGAATTTCTTGAAACAGTTGTCAGAAGAGGTTATTGAGGCAGAAAGTATCAGCATGATCACAAAAGAATTAGGTAAATTCTTGTTCTGTGAATGCACAAAATTCACAAACAGGGGCAGTGGGCAGGAATATACCTCTTAACCTTTCCTGTTCTTGTGAATGCGAGTGGAACTGATCCACCAGTGTGTTCTCCCTAGATAGCATCTCCCATTCCTGAGAGACCAACGCTGCGCTACAGGTCTCACTGACCTAACACAGTAAAATATTTGGAATTTTCTGTCAGTAAATGTTTCTACAGAGATTTCATAAGTATCAGTCACAGTTCTTCTGGTTAATGGATTTAATATAATTTTGGTGATTTTTTTTTCTGTTTAATGGAATGACTTCTTTTTAAAATTTGCTTTTAATTATTAGTCTCTCTTTTCTTGCTGGCATAAAATATAATAACTGGGTAAGTTTAAATTGCTTCTTCCTCTTGTATTAAAATGACACAAATATTGATTTTGAAATAGCTTTGTTTTTTTAACAATATGATAAAGCTGTGATAGTGAATGTGGTAAAGAAAAAATAAGTGGTGCCTGACCCCCATCATTTGCTGTACTTCGCTGATTGATTCAGGTGTTAGGTAAGTAACAATAAGCCAGGTTATTAATGTGATGTTAATGTTAAAATGATGATTCATGCACAAATGTGATACTTAAGTCACTGAGATTTCTATATATATATAAACACTATATTTAGAATCACAGTAAAATTAATTTTGACAGTAGTCTAACTAGACAGAGCCTAAAACTACAGTAGTCCTATTTAAAAATGCTCACGTGTGAAATTGTGAGGTTTGTTCAGAGTCAGGTAGGAAGGGAAATGAAGCGCATCTCAAGTATCTGCTGTTTATTGGAAAAATGCTGACTTGTCTCTGTCATAGGGACTTTCTTCCCATAACTTAACATTTTGCAGTACCAAACCCATGTCTAACTTCCTGTGGCTTGATGAATATGATGTTCCAACCCAAGTGGCCTAAATTTATCTGATTTAGATCATCTACAGGGACTTTTGCATATCTATTCAAATTTGGTGACTTTGTGAAGACAAGTAGCCCTAGATTTATCAGTGTCATCCAGATTTACCTTGCTCCTAACACTACAGAATCTTAACAATAAAGCAAAGCTGGCCAAGCTTTTAGATACAGATTGCAACAAAAAGTTGGCAAGTGAAGAATATCGGGAGTCTTTTTCTCATAGTTTGTACTCCTTTCTCTAGAATTCTCAAGACACATCCAAGTTTGCGTCTAGAATTTTAGAATTTTCAACAAGACTTCTCCTTCCTATGTTACCCTCAGTTGTTCCATTTCTTAAAACAGGTAAGGAGGACCTCCCCTGAAATTCCCATAGTAGTATGACTGAATGGTATTTTCTTGGTCGTTATAGTTCAAAAGAGGAATAAGAAATGCATGGCTATAGTCTTAAACCAGGTTGTGCCAGTTCTGAAGCTCCATCCTTAAACACTATAGTTCCTATCCATAGTTTGCCTACTGGCTAAATGTCTCGACTCAACCTGGGCTATTCAGAATCTGTAAACTCAGTAGGGCTTACTATTCTGCCAATGTCAGTTACTATACAGGATAATGAGTTGCTTATATTTTGCAAAACTCATGAATTCTGTAATAGCACCTTTCTGTAGGGACCACATGCAATGCTTTTGGACATTAACAGGTTGGTGAACTCAACATACCAAAAAAATATCCCCAATACAAAAGTATCCCCCAACAATATTTGTCTGATTTTTGAGTTTTATCACTTCAGTTCCTTCTTCCATATGTCAAAATACCTCATCTTCTCTTCTAAGGACAAAAGCTCTTTCGACAACATTACCCCCAAAATTCAAAAGAATTTCATGTCACAGCAGAGAAAACAGGTTGCAATAGCAAAATTCCTTTTGCCCCACCTGTGATGATCAAGCCCGCAAAGCAACTCTTGATGCATTCAGAATCACTGTAGTTCCTACAGAGAGAGTAGTTGGTGATTATGATTTTTATATAACCCTTGTGTATATGTATATAATTTTCTCCACGTGGCCTGTGAGGAGGATGCATAATCATCTGCATGCAGTCCCCTGTGTGGGACCATTTAGCCAAGGAAGCAGTAACAACTTCTACTAGCACCAGATCTACAGTAGGCCCATATCTTCTTATTTTTTGGCTGAGAAAGTGACAGTATGGACCACCTGAAAAAGGAAGGCCCATTGCAGAAGACATGCAAATAGGAAAAGTATTGGTAAAGAGCTGCATTATATTTTTTGCAAAAGAGACATTTTTTGCTGGCAAGAATGAAATATCTTCTTTGCCCTGCTGAATTGCTTCCAGAAGAGACACAGTTTTACAAATAAACACATCAATGTCACAGTGTCCTTTTAGTTCTGCATAAGATAGTTCCATGACTATAAAATTGATAAAAATGAATTTATTAACGGGCATAGCACTATGTGAAAAGGGAAAAAAAAACCTTGAGAAAGATAGGGAGATTGTGGAATTTCTTCAGTTTGTATCTCTCAGAAGAGTTAAAGTTTAGAAAACTGTGGAGATAAAAGGGAATGAAACCTAGAAATGGCCTGTGGCTTACACCCACCCTCTAGTTGCAGAAGTCTTTGAATCCTCCAGACGCTTTTTTTTTTTTTTCCCCTATAGTTTCCTACCCTGCAAAACCCATATATCTTTAATATTGCAATATTCAGTGCTAGTGGGGATCATTCTCAACTCCTTTCAATTGTAAAACATCAAAGGAGAAAGAGAAGTAACACATGGAAAGGTAGATTAATGTCAAAAGGAACACTTCTACTGAATTTCATAGATTTAGCATGAGTCCTTTTGTTAGAACAGAAATACTGGGGAAAAATGGGGTAAACTTGGGGAAAAACATTACTTAATATATCTTAAGACAAAGAACGAAATTAGTGAAAATAATCTGAAATAGACATTTATGCTGCAGAAATCAAACGTTGTCGAGTGACACAAAATGAAAGGGGAATAACAGCTTAGTCATCAGTTTGCAGTGAGAATAAGCTTCTCCAAATATGCAAATGTTGGCTGCACAAAACACAAAAAGCATAATATACGTCTGGAATCGGGTGAAATACTACATTACTTGATTTCTGGATTTACAGTTCGTTTCTGCGTTCCTCATTTTCAGAAAACTATTGGCTGGAAGGACTTAGGAGAAGATGAACAAAGATGGGGCAGGGAGTGCGGGGAGAAGGTGGGAGTGAGGGCTGGAGAGAGTAATGATTTCAAGGTGCATAAGGTAAGAAGATTAAAAAGTAAAAAACTCTATCTATAGCTGAAGCATGTAAATATTAGGCAAGGAAAGGAATTTTTATCTTTCTGAGTCACTTGTTAAATAGTGTAATGAAGTGAAAGGGAAGGTTAGCTAAAAAGTAAGAATTGCAAATGGATAAGATAGAAACCTCAAACATTTGAGTCATTTTATACTGTGCAACTGTTCAGCTGCTATTAAATATATACAAAAGAAAGCAAATGTATGAAAATGGGGATTAGTAAGGATTGGAGTTGTATCTTTTCTATGTAATTCAACTTCTTGCAAATGACATTGTCATATTTTAAAAAAAATCTGTAAGTACCCTAGTTGAGATGACATGAAGACCTACAATCAAAAGAATGTGCAAATAATTTATTTTACTCACCAGTAGTTTTATTTTGTCTTTGTATCTCAAATTTTCCTTTTTATTTTTTGAAAGAAAGGTATTTGTTTAAAGAAAAAATATTGGTAGTATAGAATACTGTGTTAGAGTCTTTAATAGAGGTTGCTTACCTATGCAAGCCATTACATGTTGTAGAGTGTGTGTGTCTTAAATGATTTGTTGCTTCTACAATTGTCATGCAAATTTTATATTTTTTAAAACTGAAGACAAAGGGGATTTTTGCAAATCAATTTACGAAGGTAACACTACTTCACAAACCCAAGTCAAATGCCATGTAGCAGGACATTTTTAAAAACATATAAAAAATCATAATGTGGCGACTTTTGATACATATGTGAATAGAAATATGTTCATTATTCACAGAAAATTTGAAGGAGAGGAAATGATTTCTTATGAGACACCAGTGTACCCAGCGTACAGTGAACATTAGTATTCAGATACTATTTTGAATAGGACCTGAAAATTCTTCATTATTTGAAAAAGGAAGAAAATATCTCCACTGAAAGAAATAAACTTACTTGGAGAGTGAAAAGTGATCAGAACTAAATAATCTTCTGCTTTGCTTAAAAAAGCTCAGTAAAAGCAGGCATCCACATTAATGCTGCATCATCTGATGTAAGTAGTACTTCAGGGATTAAATAAAGGAAAAAAAAAAGAAAAGAGTTCTAGAAGAAGCTTCTAGATCTTTCAAGGTTATATCTGCATACCTATAATTGGTTTTATATTTTGATCATCTCCTTTCATTAAATATCAAATATGGTATAGTGGTACTTACTCCGGTCTTGGCACTTCAAAAAAGCCCAATTTGGTTATCACATTCTGGTCACAGAACACAGCTGGAATCTTGAATGTATCTAATGCTGTTTACTGTAAACCCTTTTACCACTCTGTTCAATATTATTCCTAAACCATTATATAGCTACTTCATGTTTAAGCATATGTAGCAGCATATTTAAAAGAGGAAGTATCGAATTTATTTTGAATATGAGACATTGTTTTCCCTCACTTTGTATCTCTCAGTGGTTGTACACTTTAATGACTCTATTGGCTTCCGCAAAATTTCTTTTAGTACATACCTGTGAATGGAGAGGGCAAGATTATTGGTGGCTGTAGGAACACTGACGGTTCTTTGAGAGACCAGCAGCAGTGTTCATGTCTTCTACTGGAGATAAAAGTCACTGTGAAGATCTTTTGGTTTTATTTTGTTTTGTTTTGGTTTTTTTTTCAGTCTTCCCACATCATTTCTGGTTACTGAAGTATCCGCATATGCTCCAATGTGATCCAGAACTTTTTTTTATATTTTTGGCCTAGTGAGAAGAGAATTTTTTTTTCTTGTATTTGACCTTTGTGATTTTCATTTTTGCCACCTTCATGCCAGACTTGGGCAGTTGGTTACTGTCTTGTAGAGCAGAAAAACTCTGTTTGGAACAATGTGAAAATACAGCTTGAGATAACAAAGAGAGAAGAGTAGACATGAGTGCTGCGGTAACTCTTCTGGCTCTTTGTCCTGCCTTGGGTCACCTCAGAGTCACAGGTCTAGAGCTTCAGGTTGTCAAGAACCTGATGAAGAGCTTTCTCAGAGCCTGACACATCTTCTGAGACAAAACAAAATGTGGCATTTCATTGCCCTTTTAATTAGAATCAGGACATTATTGGTAGCAGATGCTAAACTGTGATGTCTTTACTCCAAATTAATCCAAATCCAAATCAACACAGAATTTTTTGAGTTAGTGGAAGCCAAATTATTTTAGGAAAGATTTTTCTTAGCTATGAAAATGTAATGCTATCAGGCAGCATTCATTGCAGGGAAAACAGCACCCTTACAATTAATTACACTTTAAATAGAAGAATGGAAGGGTTAATGAGGAAAAGAATGTGATTCCTTTGGCTGGAAGATGATATATTGAAAATAACTCCAGCATGCTCTTGTGGGAATTTTATGAATGCATAAATGCCTGGGTCTGAAAAGTGTTTATCTTCTTGTCTTCAGATTGTGTTACCCAGTCAGAATATTTCCTTCCCCTCTCCCCTTGCCCAAAATTTTTGGGCAAGAATATTTCTCTTGTTAAGGTTCTCATGTCAAATACTTTAATCTTTTCATTACAGTATTTTACTTCTTGTCTGTCTTTGCTCAAATGTTGATTTTGTGTGACTACATAATGCTTTTATTTGTCCAGCTCCCCACACCCTGAAGTATGCATTAGGCTGGTACTTTCTTGTAAAGACTATGGAAAGACCCAATAATTTTGCAGACCTTTCTGAAATGATGACATTTTCAGTTAGTGAAGAAGAAACTTTGCGTTTTGTTGTAAATGCAGGCTTTTCACACCTCCACACTGAGCTGCCACATGCATTTTGTGGTGCTTTATTGCATTCAGCCTGCATTGTAGGTATGGGTGGAAAGGACAGGTTATCAGTAAAACAATATCAATATTACTGTATTTAAATAAAAAATTAATTAAGCAACTATTTATGGATTTAATGGATTTAATGTAATTAACATTTTCATTCATCAATAAATTACATTTCTTTTGTGTGATGTACAACGTCCTTGATTTTTTGTAATACGTGACAATAAAAATAAATGCAAAGGAATACAGTACTATTCTGGAAAATAATGTAAAGAGATAAGATCAGGTAGAATTTACGCTGCAGTCTTCAAAGATTATCACAGTTGAGTGTATGTTTTTCTTCCAAAGTCACACTGTTAACCTTATTCAGGTTAATAACAAAACCCAAATCAGGCTAATGAATTTTAATTTCTTGTGCTGTTAATACAAAGAGCTGCACTGGCATTTTAAGACCAATGATCTTCAAGAATACTGCTGTATGCATAGAAAAGCACAGATTTCTTGCAGCATAATTTAACTTTGGTGGTAAGTAAATGGATATTTTAGTTTTAGTGGTTATCTAATTGGTGACCTTTCATTAGGACAGCCAAACAGCACTATTGAACCTGATGCTTTGTGCATGAAAGTCTGAAGCTAGCCCATCTTTCAAAAAACTGAGAATACAGTCTCTGCCATCTCAATTAGATAACATGGTAGCAGTAATTATACAACATTTTTTTGTAGAAAAATAGCTATAGAGAATTTACTAGCCAGATCTGAAACTTCTGTTTTTCATTTCTTAATGAAACCATTCCCTCCTGATTTGGACTCAGGACCTTTATTTTTTTCTCACAGTCTCAAATAAAGAGGTTGGAGGAGGGCAGGGGAACAACCAAACTCTGATAACTCAGAGTTTATTAGATCCAATAAAGCTAGCAGGGGACAGAGAGACAGACAGTCTCAACAAGATAGATTTAAAAGGTATTTGTTTGGCGGAGCTATATTTAATAGAATATCTGGAGATTCAGAATATGAAGCAAGGGAACAGTGGATGAAAATGTCAAAGAAAGATTGGTGAAATTCTTACTTAATGCTTTGATGCTTTTTAGCTTTACTCTTGAAATACTTAGGGTTTGCGTTGGTCATACAGTCCTCCTTGTACTGTTTTACCATCTCCACTGGAGTACTTACGTTTAGCTATCTCCAGCTCTACTTCTTGTCTCATAGAAACATACTGAGTTTATATAAGCAACACGTCATCTTGGATGGCGAACCAGAGAGGCTTATTTGTTGTTGTGCTAGTTCTTTTCAGGGTAGTTTTCTGTCTTTTGCCTCCTGGGGAGAGTGTGTGCACATGGGGTCAGTTAATCATAACTCTACCGCTTAAGATTGCAAGTATTTACCTTCATCTATAGTAATTTGTTTCTCCCATACACCAATAAGTGCCTTATTCAGAAAATTCATATGTCACCATCAAATGATAGAAATTAAAGATACAATCATCTTCTTATAAAAAATAATTTTAAATGATAAAACATATATTTTTTATGACTACTAAGAAACTAAGCCAAATAATCCTTATTTAAATTTTTATCTGTGCATTTTAATGCATATATTCACCTATTATTCATAAGTGCTTTTTGATCATTTCACTGGCATCATACAAAATTCTGAAAAAGTGTCTTGATGAACTGAGATGAAAAAAAAAGTGTCTTGATGAAGCTGAGGAACGTGATACAGGAAGATCTGGTGCTAGCCTATGCTTCACAATAAAAACAAATTTTATAGTGGCAATAAAGCATTCCCCTGTGTAATCTGAACAAGATTTTGTACCTTTGTTATTCACGTCTCATCAAAGAGAATAGCTATTTATTTCAGTGGTGATTGTCTTAAAGGTTTATTTTTTTGCACTCCACAAATATAAAATCATTCTAGCTTCATCATAAACTTTCCTTATATTATGTTGAAAATTAAATTCCAGCCTGTTGGTTGCCAGAATCAAGATATCTCAACCCACTATGTTGTTTTGAATCAAGGTCACTGTGTTTTCAGGCATATTTTGATGCATACATTCCTTTGACAACTTAACTGCAAACAGTGTGAGACAGGTTCACCTCTGTGATAAACTGCAAGGCTCTTGCTTTTGAGAAATGAGAGAAGGAATGTTTACTATTAACAACAGGAGAAAAAGCTTTGATCAAACCCACAGTATAAAAGCACAGCACTAGGTTTGCCTGTGACATAGTCTAGTTGATGTTTGAATCAATCTTGAGACTGCTTTTCATGTATGGAAATAAGAAAGGAGAGCTTAATTTTTTTTTATATTAACAAAATCTGCATTCATATTCTTCTTTGCTATAATGCAATTTCTCTTGTCTTCACAGCAACTTTGAAGGTTCTTATTAATAAAATAAATGATAAAAAAACCCAACACCAGAATAAAGTGTTGTTTGTTTAGCTTTGTTTATCTAGTATACAGGACATTATGAAAAACTTGTCAAAAAATATTATGCATATTTACCTTGTAAGTAGAAGTGTGAAATCACTGTGAAGCAGAACCAGATAATGCAGTAGGTAAAACACGGAAACTGTAAACCCCCTTTTTCATATGCTTTTTAAAGTCTAAATTTTCATCAGTGACCTGCAGATTGCTGAGAAGGAAGAAAGTCCTTCTGTCTTGTTATTTTCTCTGAAAATTGTTTTGAAAGCTGTCAGTGTCTAGTGTATGTCCATAACAGTAATGCTCTATAAGCTCGATTTTGTAAGGAAGTAATATTGCACAATACCTTTTTCAGAAATGTTTATATCTTTATTTATCAGCCAGTTTCCCTCTAGAGATCTCAAATGAACACTCTAGCTGCAAAATTTAAGAATACCAAAGTGTCTACACTTCTATGTACACAGACATACAGGTAAAATGCAGTTTGCAAATATATGTGCATACATATCCACATGCATAAAAGTGTACATCTGTATCACATATACACATCGACACGTATTTAATTCCTAATAACCACCTATTTAACAAGTAAAAAACTAACAAAAAAGTCAAAATCAATTTTAGAAGATGTATAAATTAGGCTTGATTTTTGATTTTCATAGACAGTCATGGATTGAAAAGAATGATGCTCCAACTATTTATCTCAGAAACTGTCAAAAATGTTCATTTGAAATTAATAAAAGTCATCATATAATAAGTATCCCTGAAGAGATGCATTAAAGAAAGATTTCTGAGCACCAATGCAGTGCAATTGTGTGTTTTCATTCTTTTAGTTACAGTTTTCACTCTATTAGCTATAAACCACCATTTGTAACCAATTAGATGTCTGAGAGCTATTTGAAACATATTTTCTTGTCTTTGTGTGTGCATACTGCAATTTACTATGGATTTGAAAAGTGAGCGTAATTGTGCCTTTCAACTATCTGCTCTGAAGAGTATTGTTACTTTCCAAAGCCTCATGGGGTCAACAGTGTAGCTGCTGTCATTTTAGCAGCCAAAAGATCCATATAATTGGATAGTGATGAATACCACAGTGCATTATAAGAAAGTTAATTTTTGAGATTGTTTTAAAGTTGTGATTTTGTTTTCACAGTCTTGGGTCATGATCACTTAAAATTTTAAATGTCCCATCTAAATTAACTGGGAAATACCTGCTACTGGAGTTGAGGGTGACTGACCATTATTGGTAGGCTTAATTATTGGTAGACTTTTAAGACTACCTGTTTTGAATGGTAATCTTTTTCTTTGTGTATTTTTCCACAACAAAACAAAAAAAAAAGAAAAAAAGAAATCTCTTTTGTATACAACCTGTTACTTTTATTAAATCAGAATTCTTTCAATCTCATTTGAATTTAGTATCCAAGTCCCAAAGGAGAAGGAAAAAACATATTTGCTTTTTACCTGTTTCTTCAGGAAGAAAGTGCTTTTCCAGATTATTCATAATGAATTGATGATACAAGTTTGATCTAAATCTTCCTGGTCCTCAGCAATAAAATTGTTACGATTTTTATGTGTGTTATCGTACAGATTTTATCACTTTAATATGAAAATGGGTCATTCTCCACTAACCCACTGCCAAAGCATGACATTTTTGCTATCACTGTTAGCTCTGTAGTGCACTTAAATTTGATTTGTGAGAAAATTTTATAGGGTGTTTGTCCTTAGGAGGCTCCAAGAAATGAGATACAGAATACTAATGTAAATTACTTTAAAAAAAAAATAATCCCCAAGTTCTTGCATGTTGATTGCCTACAGATGTAACTTCAACAACAAAAATCATAATTTAACAAGCAGAGAAGGTACAAAAAAGAACTCTTTGTTCTGAGATCTTCTTAAAACTGCTGAAAGAAATAGAGGGAAGAGGTGAGAAATGAAGGGTCTCCCTTAAGTACCTCAGTGCTTTAAATACAAGATAAAGAAACAAAATGCGTGGAAACCCCCCAAAATTAGTGTCAAGCAGATTTTTATTAACTTCTTGTGTATTGACATTCACCCAGACATGATCAGATATGTGCTTTCACTGCTGACCTTTTTCCAAATGAGGCTGTCAGAAATGAAGGTTATTTGCTGAATATTCTACACACCTGCACTTCCTCAACTCACTAATGGTTTTAGATGGCTCAAGTTTTGACTGTTGAACGAGGGATAGCTGTGAAAGCGAATTAACAGCCAGGAAAACAAATTTCTTTGTTTCATCTAAGCATTGATCCCTTTAATATCAACTTTATTTAGATATGTCCCACCTTGCGTAGAAGGAAGCTAGCAGTTCAAAAGCTCTGTTATTTCTGAAACTCTATGTTATTTTCAGAGTGTACTAAATGTTTTGCTTCATTTACTTTAGGATATGTATCTTTAGGGCAAACTATCTGGAAGTGGATAAGTAGGTCTTCAGTTTGATCCTTCCATCTTCAAATACTATGAAATATTTCAGTTATGATGTCTAAATGGTTTTATCTATCTCCTTTGGAAGGCAAGGTATTTCAGAAATTTAGACAGTAAAGAATAACTGGATTTTTCACTGGAAATATGGAAGCAAAAGGCTGTGCTCAACTGAGAGATTTTCTTTCTCGTTTGCTTTTTATAATGTGACTTAGTATTCATAAAGTATGCAATTTAGAGCTCTTGAGCCCATTGTAAGTACATAAACTATTTTCTTGTCTTTAAGAAATGAATCAGATGTCTTGCTCTATTAGTATCTAGTGTTTAGAATATATAGAACTAATTGTTCTGAAAAAATGAGTGTCATATAAAATAAAAAATATGCAACATGTCTGTGTAGCTTTCAAGATGTTATATGTCAAGTAATAAACAACAACCTCTTGCAAAACTGAGGATTTTGTTCAGCCAGAGATCCTGTCTTCTCTTCCACAAAAGTCCTTACTTTTCTTTCCGTGTGCTTTTAACAAGTATATACTCAGCGTATCCGCCAAACTGCCCTTCCTCCCAAAAAGAACTTTGAAAAATCATACAGTTTTTACCACATTATGCACAATCTTTCATTAGGAATTTCACATTGCTTTAAGAAGGGTATCTTTTTCTTCAAAAGCATGTAATTACAGCATCTACGGCATAAAGAGTCTACATTAGCTAGTAGAAATTTGGGGCCTGTAGTAAAGCTCAGTTCTTTGAATGTTGTTAAAATAGGTTGCAGTGATACAGATATCATGGAACTTCAGTCTGCAAACATTTACTCCTGTAATGTGCCCTTAATCCTGCTGCTAGCTTAAATCAGTGATCTGAAAAATGGACTACTTTAATGAATATGAATTTATGCAGGTTGAGGTCAGATTTCTAAAGTGACATTTTATGATTTTTTTCATGTTGACATTCTTCATAAGCAGGAGATACTCCAATATATCTAAAAGTCACCTTGCAAGGTACCAAGAACTGTTCACTAGATACTTACCCTTAGTGAGTATCTAGTCTGGTTGAATCTCAATTTGTGATAATAGTGCAGAAAGATGTTTTCACAAATGAGGATGGTTCTTCTCTCATATTGTTTCTGTGAGACTTCTGTCCTTCTGGACCTTTTCAGTTGCATTCTTTAACTTTTTTTTGTTGTTCAACAGTAAATGTAGTAGCAAAGAGAAAAAAAAAATCCTGAGAAATATGTATGTGTCAAGACCAGTGTTCACCTCACTAATTCTTACAATTCTGACATAACTTTCATCAGCAAAAGATTCCTGGTATTGTAATAGAATTCTGGTCAACATACAGGAAAATGTGAAATATCTCTGACCATATTCTCTTAACAGCAGAAAACTTAACCTTAGATATGGAAATCCTATATTCAAGTCCCTCCACCCAATATATCTCACTTACTTAGACAATGAATACCCAAAATCACAAGACTACAGTTTGCTTGGGGGTACATTTCTCCATCTGTATGGCTACAAACAGAAAGACAGCTGTTTATTCATTGGATCAAAGACCAAAAATAGGGACTGTCTCAGGGGCTAGCAGACAGACATCACCTAATGTCTGGGTGTCCAAGGTTCATTTCTTGCTCTAATGAATGTTTTAATTATCTGTACAAGGTAGAACAACTCCATCAAGAGAAACTAAGAGAAACTATATCTAATCAAGGCCCCAGCATGTAGCAAATGTTAATTTGCTATGGCATAGATGCATTTAAATGGTTACTAGTAGCAACGTCAAGCAGAATCCTTAATTTGTAACATTGTTAAGGTCAGGATTCATAATTATTTATGGTATATCAGGCATGTAATTATTTCAATGTATATTCAAATCTGATTACAGACTATGTTTCAAGGATGCAAGTCTTTTTTTTGTGAAATGCAATTACGCTAATAAGTAAAATAATCAGTATGATACTCATGCTAACACAGAAAGAATGAACTCATTTTGTTTTTCTCATACTGAATCTTTCTCTTTCTAATGAAAATTCACCTACTTTATCATGTGGGGAAATTTTTGTGACAGTAATCCCTCACCGTTATTCTTCATTCTCCACTCTTCATATCTGCCTAGATATAAGATTGACTGTTGACTCTTAGAAACAGAAGTCATCCTGCACATTTTCTTTTGCAAAATGCAGGGTTCATGTCATATCTTTCGTTATTAGCTCTGGGTGAATAACACAAAAAGAAATACTGTGCACATTGATTAAATTATTCTTACAAATTTGTTTCAGCAAAGCTCTTGAATGCCTGAACTGTTAGATAGGAATTAAATTTTTCTTTCAGATCAAAATGATGTTTCAAAAAACTCAAGTAGATATAAGTTCATTGTTGGTCAAGTGTTTACTAATGTGTTTAAAAGTCTCTGTGGCTTTGTGGTCTCTGCTGTTTGGTGGTGCACATTCTATGTCTTATGGATGTTATAGTACATCTGGGAAAAAAGTGGGGATCTTTGATCTCCACGGTATGTGACAGATAGTGCCATTATTGAGAAATAACATAGCCAGCCTTGAAATAAGCTCCTCAGTTCTTCCTCTAAGTTATTTCAGAAAAGAAGAGGATATGCCTTTGCCTTTCTTACTAGTGACCCCATTTCTTTTTGCCTTTTTGACCTACACTTTTTGTAATACTCTCACAGAATTTAATAGGATTATAGGTGAATAAAATAATAGTATTTTTTCTCTTTTTTTTTTGTTTTTTAAGAATTAATCAGATTGTGAAATTGTTTCCATCTTATGAAGCTAAACATTGGGGTTCTTTTTCTCATGGTCATTGCAATAGAGTGGATTTTTTCACCATGATCCTTATTTCAGTTTCCAATAGCTCACGCACATTCAGTTGTACAGAGATTACTGTGATCATAACTTTATTAGACCATCATTTTAACAGAAGTGAGTCACCTGAACACAGAAATCCATGACAGATGTGATGACTAAGTCAATAATTGAACGGCTTGAATTCATCAGTGATTTCCCCAAACTACCTGAAACAGTTGCATAGCATCACAGGATTTTACTGTGAAGTCAGTAAATCAATACAAATAACAAACTTGTACCTGATTCCTAGAATATCTGATCAAGCTATGAGAGCCAGAATAGTCATCTTGAATCATGGAAACACCAGAAATACAGGACATGTTTACACAACACTTTTACTGGCAAGATGATTCTGAAATTCCTTCTTCAGTAGCCCTAGGTTATCAGGGAGAGTTAACAATTTCTGTGCCAGATTGCTTTTTAATGTGTTATAATAATTTGAAAAGAAATCAAACTCTATTTGGGCAGCTTTAATGTGTAAATGTATGTGTGTGAGAGATCTAACAGTTGTCTTGAAGTTGTAATTTAGGAATTGACTTCAAAGGAGTAGATGTTCATCTGAATTACAGAGAGAGAACACAGAAAGTTTAATATGTCCTCATTTTATGAAGGAGTTGCAATGTAAGTACTTCCAAAGGAAGAAGAAAAGACAGAAAATACTGTAAAGAGTGCTTTCTTTTCTGGATAGTGATTGAGATAACATTGAAAAACACAAAGCAGCAAAGCAAGTAAGTTAATGGTAATGCAAAGATATCAGTATTTCTTCCAAGGATTACAGGTGTTGTTTTTTTCTTTTTCTGCATTCTTTATACCCCCAAAATGTCACGGCTGATGTAATCAACTCTGTGCAGCAGACCTGAGTTAAGTATTTGCATCGTTTACACATCACTTCCTGCATTCTTCAGATCTGTACTTTAGCATGCGAGGAAGTGTTGATCTGCTTGAGGGTAGAAAGGCTCTACAGAGGGATATGGACAGGCTGGATTGGTGGGCCGAGGCCAGTAGTATGAGACTCAGCAAGGTCAAGTGCCAGGTCCTGCAGCTGGGTCAAAACAACCCCATGCAGTGCTACAGGCTTGTGGAAGAGTGGCTCGAAAGATGCCCGTCAGAAAAGGTCCTGGGTGTGTTGATTGACAGCCACCTGAATATGAGTCAGCCCTGGGCCCAGGTGGCCAAGAAGGCCAACAGCATCTTGGCTTGTATTAGAAATAGTGTGGCCAGCAGGACAAGGGAAGTGATTGTCCCCCTGTAATGAACATTGTTGAGGCCCCATCTCGAGTACTGTGTTCAGTTTTGGACCCTCGCTACAAGAAAGACATTGAGGTGCTGGAGTGCATCCAAAGAGGAACAACAAAGTTGGTGAAGAGCCTAGAGCACAAGTCTTATGAGCAGTGGCTGAGAGAACTGGGATTGTTTAGTCTGGAGAATAGGAGGCTCAGGGGAGACCTTATGGCTCTCTACCACTACCTGAAGGAGGTTGTAGTGAAGTGGGTGTCAATTCTCTTTTCCCAAGTAACAAGCAGTAGGATGAGAGGAAATGGCCTCAAGTAACGCCAGGGGAGGTTTAGATTTGGTATAAGGGAAAATTTCTTTACTGAGAGGGTGGTCAAGCATTGGACCAGGCTCCCCAGGGTTGAGTCATCATCACTGGAGGTATTTAAAAGATGTGTAGATGTGGTGCTTAGGGACATGGTTTAGTGGTGGACTCAACAGTGCTGGGTTAATGGTTGGACTTGATGATCTTAAAGGTCTTTTCTAACCTAAAAAATTCTATGATTCTGTGATCTTCACTTTTTAATAGCCATATTTGAGAAGTATGTATGTTATTGCTACATTATCCATTAATTGTTCGGTTTGAGGTTTTGTTTGGTAAACTAGTATGATTTAAACGTACTGAAAGACAAAGTAAGGACGAACGGAAGAACAATATGTCTCCTAAATTGTCTTCTTTCTGCTGGCATGCCTTCATGTCAAGCACAACTCGACGTCAGGTGAAGTCATCAAAAAGATGCTCTGAAATCCCACAGCTTCCAAAATGCTTCTCCTAGTCCTATCACACCCAATACACCCTTCTGGATCCAACAATTCTGGGGCTCTCCCAGCTCTGCCTCCCTCAGTCAGTAGAAGGAGATGAATCTTTGGGAGTATGTATATACAGACATACAGAAAACTGCATCTGAATCCCATAGTTAATTTTTGCCATTTCTGTATTCATGAGTATTGGCCTGGTGTAGGGCAGAAAACTCCACGCTCATGCAAAAGCTGTTATTTAATGCTACGTCAATATACATTTCCTACAGCTTTACTAAATTTGAAGTATTATAAATATTTTTTCATACTGTTATTGAGGGAATTGGAATTATAGATATTACAGTTTAATTGATTCTTTTTATAAGCTGATGCAGCTAAAGTAAATCTTGCACAATCTCTTTTACAAGAAAGCTTAAGAAGACACGTCATGGTTCTGTATATGCATTTATCATTACAAATTCTGTATTTTTTTCTGTGTTATTTATCATGGGATAGGGATTATTATGCACCAAATACAGGTAACTTGGAAGATCAAAGGAATGTAATTAAATTGTGATGGTGGGCTGCAGCATTCTAATAATAATGGTTATTGTGGCCGTAAAATCTAGCTAAAATTGACTCGTTTTTTTCCAGTTGTTTTTTTTTTTTTTAATTTTGCCATGAAGGAAGAGTATCTGTGGAGTAGGCAACTTATACTTCATGTAACTATTCCTTCTTCTTACGGTTTCATCACATCCTCTTCCTTCCCTGCATGGCATCATTTATCCTTTTAGAGGATGGAAAACATACCACGGGAATTACATGGAGTGATAATAACTGCTAATGAAAATATTATAGAAACAAAGCTAAGACACAAGACAAAGGATAAAAATCCTTTGGATGAGAAACTTGGTAGAACAAATAAAGTGCACAGTCATAAATTAAGATGTGGCTTTCAAAAATGCCTGAGGGAATACACTATTTCTTTAACAGTCCCACCCTCAAACCTACTAAAGCGCCGTCATCTAATTAATTGTTTTCTATAAATACTTCTGTAAGCACTACAGGAAGGGCTGTATAAATAGCACTTCAGACAGTTATAGTACAAAATCAAAGGAGCATAGGCAGCTCCTTCTTTCCCCCTTGTTCTTTTTAATCATAATAATGGCTTATTCTGCATTTAGTTGACATCTCCATGTATGCAATCCTCTTTCTCTGATGAGTTTTACCATTCATACATACGTCTCTTACAGCAATTTTCTTGTTTTCAGAGAAAACTTTAGACATCTAATGTTTCTGTAAACCAGTGAAATCTTTAGGCAAATCTCAGGTACGACGTTGACAACATCTTTTCATTTAGATAAAAATACTGTGCCTCTAAATGTTTTATGCAAAATATACATGCCAAAAGAAGGAAACCACCATGAACTTGAATTCCTTCAGACAGATGTATCAGGAATCTGACCATGTGGGTTATTTTTAAATGCTGCAACTTCACAATTTCAGATAATGCCCAACAGGAGAGGTCTCTGGTGCTTAAGAACTTGGATAAACAGTCCCCTCTCTGAAGGCTCTGTATTCTGGGTAGTATGACAGCATCTAACAAATAAGGTGAACAAGACAGAAGTTCTATATGGTCTATCTAGGCTTACAAAAAAATTGGTCGTTTGTCTGTAAAAAAAGAAATTATCACCATTCTGTAATTAATAACTGCATTCAGGTGTATATCTGAAGAAAGCCCGTTTGAAGTAACTTGTACTATGTCATTAGAAGCATGAGCTACATAAAAGCAAAAATTGTCCTGCAAGACCATGAAGGGAAGTATAAATTGAAATGGGGAGTAATAAAATAAAAGAATGAAACAACGATACACAGACTTAACAGTGAAATTCAAGTTTGAAGTCTAGGCATGAGGCAGTGCTCTGAGAAGTTGGTTGGCTCTGGGAAAAGTTTTTGCCTTTGTAGACAGGAGGAGAGGAATCAGACAAAATATCAATCTGTATGGCATATATGTCTGTCAAACCATAATAAACATATAGTCTTTAGGAACTTTTCATTCTTGTTTACCAAGAATTGACAGAATAGATTATAAGAACGGTCTGTTTTACCCTACACAGTGGCAAATGTTAAATACTTTCTTTCTTAACACAGTCATTCTACCGCTACGCCTTTAACCATCAAGTCAGAGACTTAATGGTTAAAGGCGCAACTATGGGGTGATGTTCAAATTGTTATTTTCTTTGATCTAGTGTATGCATCTTGCATCTGACCAAGGGTAATTAAGACCTTGGGAGTCATATCAGATTTGACTCGTATCTTGAACACTTTAATGACTTTTCTATTGGTGTAAACAGATGAAAAAACCATGACAGGTTAGAAAAGGAATACAAAAATGAAATTTAAACAGTTTTTAATAAATAGGGTCAAGCTTAGAAATTGGAGAAGGGAACAAGGGACAAGAAAAAATCAAAGTTAAAAGTGTTATAAGATTGAATAACAGAAGGAGTGAAAACAGTAGAAGAGGGAAAGAACAGGAAAAGGGAATGACTTAAATGTAATTTAATTGCCATGAGAGGCTTGAATATTGCAATACTGTGATTATTCTGGCAGTGAAATTTGTTCAAAATTGGTTCTTGATTCTTGCATGTTTTTTACAGAAAGGACCATGAGAACTGAAATTCAGTGTGCGCACACGCACACACACAAAAAAAAAAAAAAAAAAAAGAAGGACAATGAGAATATTGAAATAGTACCTTCAGCCTCTAAAAAAAGTGGGCCAGATAAGAAAATCCCTCAGTGTAGACACTTCTAGCTTTCTTTTGGAAATTCCATCCCATTCCATTGTTACTAATATTTGCAGTAAGTAAACTTAAACATACACAAACGTAAGTGCGTAATTTTGAAATTCATCAGTAATTTGGCAAATAACATCGGCTCATAGAAGCGTGGGTTTTTTTTATTATTTGTTTTTTCTTAAATTGCTTTTGCATTTATATTTACATACATGTTCAATTTTTTAAGAAAACCTGTGAAAATTATTTGGCTGGTTATGAAAAATACATTGTTAGCTAAACATCTGATTCAACTTTCATTTTGGGGCAGTAAATGAAAGTCATATGAAATAGACTGATAATGCTTTTGAAAGAAAGCAAAAGAAAAACAAAACCCATATCTGGACCTAAAGCTAACTTGTTACACTGAATGGTTACTACAGTGAATCTTATTTGGAAGGTTGAGTGATCGCTGGCTACTTTGTGCTGCAACGCAAAGGAGCAACAGTGGTCTGCTGTCATGGAAGAGACAGAAATTTAATTATTTCTTTTTTCCACAGGGAGGAGGGGTTAATCCTTCTAGGAGCATTTATCACTTCATAAAAAGCCTCAGATACTGTACCAGTCTTTTTAACACAACAGAAACAAACCAATCAAAAGTGCTTTATCGCACAGCAGCAAAAGGTATTTCATTCTCTCCTACACCCCTTTTATCTTCCACTCACAAAAATCATATTTAGCAATAACCTAGTTTCCTTTTTCAACGCGAGACTCCGATAGAATATAAAATGTCACTTTCTCATGCTGTTCCTGTTTCTAGTAGAGCAAAACTCTTTCTTTGGAAATTTGTTGCTTTAGCTTTTGTATGTGTGAACAAGTGCAACACCAGACTCCAATATTGTTTAGGTTCCTTGGTGACAGTAAAAATAATATAAATTATTATACTATGCTATAATTAAATATGCCCTTTTACTGCATTGGAAGTCTGAAAGTAGGTCAGTGTCTTCTTGACTTATCCAGTTATTCCAATCCAGAATTTATTTGTATAGTTTCTACTCTTTTTAGAAAGGATAACCTCTTTCCAGTAAGCATTTGCTGAAAGCATATTTTGAACACACACTCATGCACACACACTCACACACTCATACCTGCCTTTGTATTAATACAACTCAAAGGATTTGACAGCTTAATCAAGACAGATGTAGTTTTTTCACTTGGGGAAGAGACTGGAGAAAGGATTTCTAGTAGTAAGCAGTGGAACAGTTAACAATATTGGTAGTTAAAATAGTCATATTCTAAATTCAGTCGTACATACTGAGATGGATAGGGCAGTTCATATTCCCCAGAGCTGCTGTTTAGAAGTGACTGCAGGCGGATAATCATACGTCTGATAAAAGGTATTTGCCTAGTACAAAGGTTCTCAACTCTGTATGGTCACAGAAGTGGCTTTACCAACTGCTAGGAACACTAAAACTTGAAAATATATTAATTGCAATAAAAATACAAAATTTCAATCCATAGACTAAGAATAAATTTTATATGACATGTTTCTTTATCTGGGTGGTATTTTTAACATAAAATGTTTCTAAAATTATAAAGATTACACTTAAAAATGATATAAAAGTATAAAATACTAAACATTTATCCAAAGTAAAGTGGCTCCCCAGTGTCCTATTAAAAATGACTTTTTTTTTTCTTTTTAAAAAAAGAGAAACTTTAAAATGTTTTCCACTGTTTCTGTTTTTAATTATTTGTTATATCTCTGTTCCATTGAAAGTGATGAGGACTCCTGTCCCTTCTTGTTAAAGAACAGGAGAATAAAAAAGTTTTCATGGCTTGTGAAGCTATTGATATGAGATGGAAGAATGATTGAAGTTGAGAGAGGTGGAAATCAAAAACAAACTTAAAACTTAAAAGAAAACTAGTAGTAAAACCAGACAGTTCTCTGGTTTATACTCGTTACTTCACTGCATTGTCACATTAAATATTGTTGATATTGGTGCTAATAGCAACAGCAAAGCATAGTACAGGTAGATAATAGCACAGATGCAGGAGGCATATTTTTTCTCAGGTTAGTGTTACTAATATTGGATGGCAAATTCTGTTTCTGAAAACTTCAGAGAAGGTGGCTCGAATGTACGTACCTCAAAATAATACTGACACATTCAGCCAGAATTTGGAGCCAGAGCAAAAAAATATCCAGACCACACTAACTACCTTCCACTGTACACTTGCAGTGATACAGTCAGTCCTCAATAGCTCTTGATACGTAATTGTTGAGAGTGTCAAGAACCCTGTATAGAAGATGAAGATTTTCATGACATTTCACAGAAGCAGCTTTTCAAGTCTGAAGATTTAACATCTTATATTTTAGCCCCTATTTTTCCGTTTTATTCCCTTCTACTGTATCGTGTTTTACCATAAACCTTCTTTCCCCTTTTCTCTTTAATTTAGGTCAAGCTATCTTTTATGCTTCACTGAGGCTTTGGCTTCTTTGCGACTTCATACTTTTCATTTGCTTTTCCCTGTAATTTCTTTTATAGTTATTTAATATTTTTTATAAATATGTTTGGACTCTACTGTTATTTGCCTTGCTGCTATATACCCCTCCTTGATCACTATGCCCACCCACCTTCTTTTTATTTTTTTTTGTTTCTGCATAAGTCTGAATTTTAAGCTCCTTTTTCTCCATATCTTTTATTTGATGCAGCACTGATTAACACTGTCAGATATTACCTTTCAGCTCTGAGCCATCAATTATCACTCTTTAATAACTGGTTTTCCTCATTCCCCATGTTTTATCACCTTTCTTGAAGTATCCAATATTCACTCATCATTTCTTTTGCTGTCTTATGAGAACCAGTTTTCTCTTAAAATTTATTACCTTTTTTTTTTCATAAAAATACTACTACCATTTTTCTCTTCCACTTCTTTTTTTCTTCCTGAAATTTTGTCTTCCTTCAGACAAAAGACGCCAGACTTACTTGCTGTAACATCTTTTGTTTTGGAACTCAAACGCCCTCCTGTCTTTCTGTTGCATAAGCCTTCCTCCAGGTTTTGTTTCCAAGAAATCTTGCTTCTTATGGTCTTCATCAAACTTCTCAAGTAATTCCCTGTTTGAATTAGCACGTATATTGAGTGTAAATGGTAAAAATGGTAAAAAGCAACCTTTCACATATTTCCTGCTCTTGTCTGGACAGATCCTGTTACATTGTCTCAGCTGTTAACAAAGAGGCAGGTGTATGATGACCATGTCCCAGGCAGCATTGGACCGGGTCTGTTTTTGCTTAGTGCAAATACATCTTATTATTTTCACACAGTGCTATAGATTCCTTTACTCAGAAGCTAGATAAACTTTACTCCTGCATAGGTTTGTTTATCAGGAAATCAAGAGTTAATGAAAAGGTCACAAAGAGTTATGGTGTCCTTTTCATTGGTTTGTGATTTTGAGCTCTCCTGGATCCACACAGTATCAAAGGATGGCTTTTTTTCTAAAGCTCCTGTGTGAAAAAGCAGACTAAAGCTGTGTACAAAGTGCAAGTAATATTCAAAGCTAGTACTGGAACTATAAATAAGTTAGTAATGAACTGGTTGCTTTAGGAGATGGAGAATTATAATTGGAACCTTTCACTATTGTTACTTTGAATTTGGCAACCATGAGAACAATTTGCTTGTGTTGTGATTGCTGAGTGATCAGCATTAGCTGTTGAGGTAAGCTTAGGCCAGTTTCTTACTCCAAATCTCAAAAATTGAAAGCAGATTTAGTGAGGCTCTTAACTGGGAATAATTGGAGAATGCAACCTCTAGACATGGCACTTTGGGTTCTTCTAAACGAGGTAAGTCATTAACTCAGGAAAGATCACTCAGGATCCACAGAACATTGAGAGAGAAATTCAGATAATTCATTTTTTTCACATCATTGACAGCTTCCAGGCAGTGTTGCAGAGGATTTATTTGGTATCGATTGGTTGTAAATTATTTATGCTACTATTTCTACTATAATAACTCTTTGCTTCATGATGTGCTGTTTATTTTCTGTGCAATGGACGTGAATTGTCTACCTGATTAGAAAATTACTGAAGATCACAGTGTGTGAATCAGAACCTGCTGCACCACCTAAAATAAAGCCAAACCAAATTACAGCTTCCCCTCAGCCTCCTAAAAAGCTGTAAATTGGTGGGATTTGAAATACATTGAACTGACAGAATTATACATAGAACACATACTGTTTAGATTTTTAACTCGAAATTTAAGGGAAAATTCTCATTAAAATTCCCACATATTTTATGTAAGTCCACTTTTTCTTTTTCTTCCTATATGCAAAGTTATTCCTCAGGACCACATATAAATAATTCACTTTACCTAACAGACAATCTTCTTGTGGCTATGTTTACAATGGGGCCAGTAGGCCTGAATCTGCACACAGCAGAGTGTCAAAACTCTTAATTGCAATCCTTATAATTTTGCCAGTGTCCCTCCTTTCTACTGTAGATAGCAGATTTTAAAATGTTTTCTGAGCTTTGCTTTGCTGAGTCGGTTACAGTACAGAATTTCTGTACCTGCTCACTGCTTGCCAAAATGGATGTATTTCCTTTGATTCCCACGGGCCTTAACTTGACTATATCATTTGTGAATTTGATTCTTGTGTTGCAGTGTTCTATTAAACTTAATTCAGTGGAGCTGCTTGAAAGGTAGTTCAATCTATTAAAACTGGATTCTGGATCTCTGTATGGATATGTCTGTGCATTTGCTCTTCATTGTTTTGTCCTGAATACAGCACCCTGATTACAAGCATTGATTTTCTAATTCAGAAGTTTCCTCCTTAAAGCAAATAACATCTGTCCTCCTGCAGAATAGGCTGTTGGCCATCATCAGATGTCGTGAATGATTGCAAAAGATACCTGTCTCATTCATCCTTTGCACTGCCCCAGAGGAAGCATGTGGTACGCATCTTGGATAAGGAAAAAAATAAATAATGAGGAATTCAGCCTGCTGGGTTTCTTTTCTCTTATCCCCATCCTTTTCCTCAACTCGCTGTATAAGACACAGAAAAATGTCTTAGTGCTGGATGCATATTCAAGCCTCTCTCTGAGTAAACATTTTTCAGAGTTACAGAGAAGATGTGCACTCTTCCTTCATTGTTCTTACTTTGTAGGAAGAGTGTATTTTCTTAGGTATTGGAAAATATTTCATCCCTCCTTACATTCTTCAGAGGTGTAAGGTCAAAGTTAACAGAGTTCACTAGTAGGTCTACATCAATCTGTGCATAAATTAAAGTCTCTGTCAGTGGTAAAACTTCATTTGTGTAGGATTAATTAGCAAAAGAAACCTGCACCAGACTGAAAGTCCCTCTGCGTGCACTGTAGGTAACACCAAGTTCCAAACAGTACAATTTCACCACATAATTGCAATGTTGCCATTACCATTTGCTGCACATCTTAAATCTATTTACAAGGCTATTTGATTTGGTATTATACTAAGTGGAATTATAAAGAACACATAAAACAATTTTACTGAGGCTCTGCTTAAAATAATTTACACTGATTAAAATTAGATTTAAAAGTTCCACTTAGTGCTTTCTTTTGCATTTAAAAACAGAAATCTATAATTATAATGTAATGTAATTTTAGCAGTAATGCGTAAACTTGGAAAAGTCTCCCTTAAGTTTTTTGTAAGAAAAATGGTTGAAGTTCAACAAGTTGTTCAGCCATAAATTGGCATGTCTTATTATATTTCAACATTTGTTAAACTGATGGAGTTTCCCTACTGACTGCAGTTCTTGAGATGGATCTGAAAATCTCTCTAGAAATATTCTTAAGTTTTTCAAGAAACTTCTTAAAGATAAGAGTCTGAATTTTATAGAGTTTTGCAAATTCAGATGTAATTCAAAATTGTTTTGTTCTATTTAAACCAATTTAACTGTTCTCCCTATGTTGTGAAATGAGAGCTTTAATAATGAAAGAGATCTTAATGGAGTGTCCTGGGTAAAGCAAGAGAAGTGGCTACAATAGCTTTTACGTTCGGATGAGGAGGACAGTTTGGAAGTAAATATTCTGATCCTCCCCACTTAGTGATATATGATTCCTGTAACAGAGTGGTGTTGGAGCACACAAACTGGATCTACTCTTGAGGAAACTAAAACACATGATGTGAAAGACTGGAATTTGGAAATAATTGTCTCAAAGCTTGCTTAAGTTTCTGCAAATCAACGGCAGGCTTGCGGCCCGATAAGAAGCTTGCTCGTATCTATTTAGCACCTTCTGCGGACCATCCTCTCACTTGCCAGTCACCACACAAGATTGCCATCCGTTGAAGACAGTGTGTTGCGCCCCTATCTGGAAAGGGTGTAGGCCTCTGGCTGTCAGAGTGGCCAGACCCTGCCTAGCCCCATGGTCCACCCAAGCCTGTGTTGTTAACTCCAAAATTGCTGAAGCCAAGCACTGCCCAAACAGCATGGAGACAGGAAAAGCTTATACGGCAACTGGGTAAAATGACAATTAGCTGGAAAAAGGCCACGCTCACGCTGATTGGTCAAGCTATGGACCGACCTGGCCCACCTGGACTATAACTGGTGCAGCAACCCACCACAATTTGGGAATCAGGACTGAGACCCCCACCACCATCAACCACAGATCAGCGGGACGCTGCTGATCTTTCGGAGGACCACCGAGATGTCGTCGGGCCTGTGGTGGTGACTGTACTCTTGCAATGCTCCATAATACTGCTTTCCTTTTCTGCCTTTCCTCCACTTCTGCCTTTACTCTATCGCTTGTCTCAGTGACTATTGCTGGGGAATAACAATAAACCCGCAGTGGGTGGCATCTGACCTCGTTTGTGTCTTAATCTCACACTAGGAAACATTGTGAACTTCTCCTGGGCCCAATGTAGTCGGACCGGGACGTAACACATGGTAAAAGTAGTATTCAAGGATCACCTCCTC
>VYZM01008058.1:763-16584 GCA_013398915.1 Dromas ardeola
CCGGTACAGGTTAGGGGTTGACCTGCTGGAAAGCAGCTCTGGAGAGAGAGACCTGGGAGTCTGGTGGACAAGTTGACCATGAGGCAGCAATGAGCTCTTGTGGCAAAGAAAGCCAATGGTCTCCTGGGGTGCATTAAAAAGAGAGCGTCCAGCAGGTCAAGGGAGGTCATCCTCCCCCTCTACTCTGCCCTGGTGAGGCCACATCTGGAGTACTGTGTCCACTTATGGGCTCCCCAGTTCAAGAAGGACAGGGAACTACTGCAGAGGGTCCAGCAGAGGGCTACAAAGATGATCAAGGGAATGTAGCACCTCTCTTATGAGGAAAGGCTGAAAGATCTGGGTCTGTCTAGCCTGGAAAAGAGAAGACTGAAAGGGGACCTCATCAATGCTTATAAATAGCTAAAGGGCGGATGTCAAGAGGATGGGGTCAGACTCTTCTCAGCGATGCCTGGCAACATGACAAGGGACAACAGGCAAAAGCTGGAACACAGGAAATTCCATCTCAACGTGAGGAAAAACTTCTTTACTTTGAGGGTGACAGAGCACTGGAACAGGCTGCCCAGAGAGGCTGTGGAGTCTCCTTCTCTGGAGACATTCAAAACCCGCGTGGATGCATTCCTGTCCAGCCTGCTCTAGGTGAACCTGCTCTGTCAGAGGGGTCGGATTAGATGATCTCTGAAGGTCCCTTCCAAGCCCTACCATTCTGTGGTTCTGTGGTACCTTAGAAGGTTGACAATACCAGCAATCACATGTGTGGACCATCTTTCCAATGCAACAGAGTTGGATGGTTCAACCCTGCCTGCAGCCTGTTGTGCATGAAAAAAACATACTCAGAGAGTATTTTCTATACACAGTTTAGGCTTGTCCTCGTTTGTAGCCAGCTTTGTGTGCTGCTCTTTTGAATCTTCAACCGATGTGCTTGTGCTATTGTTAGCTATCCTTTCCTTCCTCGGTCCATCTGTGCATGCCTTGTCACAGGGAGAAACGAGCTGTTGGGACATGGAAGAGCAAAGGCTGCATACCCACCCCAGTCCATTCAGAGTATAATGACTTCTAGTAGAGATTATTTATCCCTAGGGGTATCCTTAGGGACACTTTATCCTACAGGGTTTTGAATCAAGCCACCTTGAGCAGTGCTAGAAGCACCACATCTGGCTGTGCCTTTTGTAGTCATGAACAAGTAAAACTGCATGGTCTGTAATGCACAGGGATTCTGGCACCGTCTAGTGATCCATTCTGACCTTGAGCTCCATAATGACAGGACAGAAGCAATCCCTTCACTCAAAGCTCCGTCCTTTTTTCCCGAGTAATTAGTTAAAAACAGTTCTTAGTTTTGCTCTGAGTTACTGGGCTCAAGCTTCACATGGAGACTTGCCCAGACTGAGTCACAGATATGCTTTTCTGTCATTTTCTGACTCACCTTTGCAGGACGTCGTGAGTGGTTTAATCCTTTGCTAGCAAATACCAACAGCATAGTCATTTTCACATACATACTCACTCACCAGGGAAAAGCAAACACCAAAGGGGTAAGACCAGTAGTATGCCCCGTGAAACTGCTTGAATATGTGCAGGAGGAGGTTGTTTGAATTGGAGTGATACTACTCTTCATCTGTTTTAATTTGCATCTGTGAGTTTCTGTGTTGCAACGAGCATCTTGTGAAATGTCCTGGCAGAGAAATTATGAAAATTCCCCCATCTCCATGTGTTGTGGGGAACACCCAGGATACGTCATTTTCTGCACACCACATCAGACACCAGTGTGTGAGCTGCCCCAGTGCAGTCTTCTGTGCAAGACAAAACTTGTATTCGTGGCCATATCGGTAATGTGGACTCTTGGTGGAGAAGAGTGATACTGTGGTAGAGATAATGAATCGCCAAGGGAGAGTCAGCCCTGGAACTGCAGGTAACCACAAAACCTTCCTTTCTGTCCTCCTGTAGAAGAAGGAGTAGGTGGGGGAAAACACAGGGCTGGGATAGATAATGGCATGGTACAGTGGCTGGCCTCATACCAGGAGAAAGGGCTTAGGACAAGAGCAAAGCAATAGATGAGGGAACTGGGGAGTGCCAGGGCTGGGAGAATGACCTTTTTCCCAGAGCCAGGGGGAATAAAAGTCCAGGCAGACTATGGTCTGCCATCCTCTTCAGTTTTTTTTCTGTAAACAATGAGACTGAAGAGTGGTATCCTACTATCATTGTCCAGATAAAACTATCTGCATCAAGCTAAGCACAAGTCACTGCTCCCATCTCTGGTGTCTCTAAGGAGAACCAAGCGAGGGCTCTCCCAAGAGAGTGCCCATTCTCCCTGTGGAAACAATCTCTTCCGTGTGTCTGCCTCTGCATACACTGAGCTGGACAGTCACTCCTTTGAGTAACTAGATGCTATTGAATAAAAGGTCTTGGGGAATAGAGCCAAAATAAAGGTAGCTGAGAGAAAGAAGATCTAAAGAGAGATGAAGAGGAGGGAGGTACAGTAAGAACATTCAGCGAAAGACAGGGGAGGGCAAAAAGACAGAGGAGGGCAACAAGGAAGATGTGTTGGGTAGAAAGGAGGTGTGCAGTTTGGGAAGAGTACAGGCAGGGCTTGTGATAAAAAGTGAAATAAAAGAGCAGCTTCAGGGCAGTCCCCTACCCTGTGTGTCTGAACCACTGCTAATGACAGGTAGCAGGACGTGGTTACGGCAGGACGTGGTTACAGCACCTGTGGGGCTCCCCAGTCCTTGGAACAAGGGTACCAGCATGTCGTTGGGGTATGGAGCCACCTGGGTTATCCTGGCCCCAGCTCTGGGCTGGGGGATTCCCATTCTTGCCTTGTGTTTTTCAGCCCCAGCAGAAGAGAGAAGCTGCTCCTGGCTGAACCCCTGGGTCTTCCTTGTTTCTGTTCTTGCCATCAAAACTGCCTTTGTAACCATCTGCCTCGGTGGGTTCCAGGATCTCTTAATTCCCCAGGATGAAGGGAGTGGTTGACTGCCTTTTGTCAGGTGGAAAGACAATATCCTAGTCTCTCTGCCAGTAGGTGAATGCCCTTCACCAAAACAGCCTGTTCTTCTGCCCCTCTCCCTGATCTGCCCTCTTAGTCAGGGCATAAGGTCCCTTCCACAGTTAGGTTCATTCCCTGGCAGGGCCTTCCCACTGCTCCTCTTACTTTCCCACCTGCCTGAATAAAGCCAGTCCTGGAGGAAACCAGTCAGTATCAGCCTTCCCTGAAGGCTGGCTGTTGGATGTTGGTTCTCCTGACCTGGTCTTTCTCTCTCAGAACTCCCTTTGGCAATGTTGGAGCCAAGGCACAAGCGTGATCTCCTTGGAAATACTGGTACCAGGGCTGCCCATATTTTAGCAGGGTGGGGGTGAATCCATCAGAATTCTCCAGCCACGTCCCAGCCATAGTGCCTGGACCCACCAAAAGGGAAATCCTTTGCTTGTACTGTCCTGGAGTATCATATTGCTCTGTCATGACTCTTCTGTGCTTCTTCTTAACTCCCTTGGGTGAAGCCTCAACACTCAACAGTTCTTGATAAAGGTAAAAGTGATAAGGAACTTTATCCTGCCACCTCCCTCTGCTCAGTCCTGCACCTCATGGACATTGTGCTTTTTCCAGGGGTTCCTTTTCAACTTGGTGAATGGATAGAGAAACTTTATCACTTTTACCTTCTTGATAAAGGTAAAAGTGGTGCTCTAAAGCTGCAATGCCCAGGAAGATTAAGAGGGAATGCATATTAATATTCCACCTTTATTAAGCTTATCCCATGACTTCTTTGACCCTTTCCTGACCCCATCCTCAACGGATGTCTAATCTGGTTTGTCGGCTTGGGAAAATGACTCTCTCAGCCGGAAAAGGTGAGAGGAGCTCATCCGTTTAATGCCTGTTCAAAGGCAGGCGTGACAAGTAGTGGGAGAAACAGCCTGCTGTTTCTCATCTCCTTTTTCAATACAGATTTCAGAGCTTGTTAATGTAACAGAGTCTCTGTGGGGTCTCTAAGCCTGAAGGTGGAGGATAGAACAGGTTGTTCATGAATAAGGAGGACAGGATGACAGGAGCACTTTCATCCTCTTTCCTCTCTTCCCAGTTGTTTTCCTTCGTGGAAGCTATGGCCAGTACAAGATTCTGCTCCAGAATGCTACAGAATGGCGCTGCATCCCCAATGTATCTGCAAGCAAAAGTAAGTGATTCTAAGAGCGTCATAAGCAACACTAAGAACCTCACCAAAATTTATTCTGGTGTCAGTCAGCCTTTCAGATTGGGAATGTGATTGTCAGCCAGAGCTGGACTGTTTTAAGGAAGGAAGATGGAGAATTAAGGAAAGAAAATGCCATACTGCACAATTTTACTTCGGATGCTATGAAAATATGTTCCGGGCCAGTGGAAGAGGGTGGGTTGTTCCAGATATACCTTTGATCACTCTTCCTACTCTTCCCCTTCCACTGGCCCTCACACAGCCCCTCAACTGCTAATCCAGTTCTCTAATCTAGCTGCAGGTGCTTCATCCTTTTGTAAGGGCTGATTCAATCCAGCTCCGCTCCCTATGCTAGCTCAGTGCCTGTTCACACAAGCATCATGGTCAGTGCGAGGGGCAGGGGTAGGAGTGGTAGGGGGATGTTGTTACGCAATTTAGAGTAGCTGGAGAGCTGGGCTGCAATCACACAGCCATGGCAAGAGTTAGAATTCCTGCAGTGCAAATTCCCAAACTCAGTTCAGAGATCTGTTCTCACTTGTGCACTGGATTCAGAAACAGGTTGCAGTTTGCACAGGGGCTAACCCATACATGTTGAGTACATCTGAGCTAGCTGTTCATAATCCCTTTAAAGTCCATGATAAAAAGGTGTTTGCAGGTACAAAATAGGCATGGCCCACCTATTCTTATGGTGGATATCTATGGAAGGACAGGCAGGCTGTGTTCTACACATGCTGAATTTACTGCTCCATGTAAAAAAACCCCTGCCTAGCTCCATGAGGCACAATGTGCATGCCCATCAAATGGCAGACAGACTCTCCCAAACAACACACTTAAGAATTCAGAAGAAATTGTCCATCATTCCTTAGTCATGTGGGATAACTTTAGCTTTCATTGTGGAATTAGGAATGGATTTTACAGAGTTCATGATGGCTACAGGCCATCCTCCAGCAGTTCAGCGAAAGATCAGTGTGAGCAGCACAGAGACAGAGAGCTCTAAGTTCCTTAGGCTGCTTGAATTTGATTTTGCATATTGTTTGGTGCTCTCTAGTGCCATGGTCTCTCTTTCTACAGAGGTACATAATGGTATACCTTGAGTGGATGTAGTATATAAGAGCACAGGTAGGTTAACAAAAGTTTTGGTAGCTGTTCCACTCACTGGACTCTACTCCTTCCATTTGGTGCCAAGAATGGGATGAGAGATTTTGTGCTGTGAAGGCAGCTCTTGAAGGACATGGGGTTATCTGGATCCACCTTGTAGTATGAATATGATGTGTGTGTTTGCTGTGGGTGGGCTGAAGCATTGGCTTAACTGGGGCATTGTCACTGCATGCAATCACCTGAAGAGCTCCTGACTGGGAAAGCCGAGAGTCCCTATGAGGTCTGTAATTCAGAGCAAGCATCTAAGGTAGGTACAATACATACAAGGGTGTATTTGTTTGTTGACTTTATTGGATGAACCTTTCAGCCTGATATATTCTATACAGAAATATATTCAGAGTATAATATATACAGATCATAGATAGAGATATGTAGCCTTAAAGCATGTAGCCTCATGCTTTGAGAGAATATATCTGTGGGTTTTAATGTCATGTGACTTTCTGGCTATAAGACAGAACTCTAGGAAAACCTGGCTAGGTTTCTGCTCTCCCTAGGCAGTAGAGAACTGCCTGTGGCAGCAGCAAGACTGGCAGAGCAGTTTACTGTACATGTCTGTCAGTCTGAATGAGTCAAGAGCTAAACGCTTGGACAATGTTTCTCTGATGGGAGTGTTCCCAGAGGAGCATGAGCCAACTACTTCCCATCTCGCTTCCTCAGGAAGGGTAAGGCAGAAACTGTGTCTCACCAAACAGAGGTTGCATGGACATGGCAGAACAGATAGAGAAAGGGAAAGGCACTTCAGGCAGGGGCCCCATGACAGGAGCCTGTCAGACTGTTGACAGCTTTACTTGTGGAGCACAGAAGAGAGCATTTACCTCTGTCTAGATTAAAAGCATGGTTCAAACCCCTCCCTGAACACCTGGGACCCTACACTGAGCTCACTAAGATGAAGGACAGCACACCTTGTTCAAAAGCAGGATTTTTTTCCCCCACAGAGGAGGGCTGGATGTGCTGCCCGAAGAGGTGGAAACGCTTTCAAGAAAAGTGCTATTATCTGTCAACTGATAAAATGTCCTGGGTTGAGAGTGTGCAGAACTGCACTGGGATGGGCTCCCACCTGGTGGTGATCAACAGCGAAGCAGAGCAGGTAGGTGCAGGGCTGAGCGAGGGGAACAGCAGCCACACACTCAATGCCAGGCCCTGGAGGGGACTGAGATCCCCTCCTTGCTCCTGCAGGGGAGGGGGGATGTCCTTTCTGCACCCCTTTGGCACCGGCGCCCCTCTGCCACCAGCCCCATGCCACAGGAACTCCTGCCACCCGCTCTGCTTAGTCCTGCCCCTCATGGATATTGTGCTTTTTCCAGGAATTCCTCTTCAACTTGGCGAAAGGAGTATTTACTAACGCCTATGAAACAAAATACTACATAGGCTTAACTGCTTATGAAAATGGGCAATGGCAGTGGGTGGATCAGACTCCATATAAGAAGGCAGCCACGTGAGTATCCCTGGGGGAGTGAGGAAGGTCCTGTTATTCACAACCCTCAGTCCAAGTGACCAATACACTATGTAAGGCAGGTATGTGTCAAAGAGCGGCCTCTGTCCCTAACTGCACTATAAGTCAGAAAACTTGACTAGTTTTCTAGCCAGAGCTCCTGATCTCTGTTACAGTAATCTTCCCCTTTCTCTTCCGCAAAGGTTTAGGTGACTTCGCTCCCACTGTCATGCATGCCAACGCATTCCTAATAGAGGAACTTTCTTTTACAGGTTCTGGAAACCTGGGGAACCCAATTTACTCTTTGCAGAAAAATGTGCTGCAATTCACGTCAAGGGAAAAACAGACTCCAACACTTACAGTAACTGGAACAACATCCTTTGCTTTACAAGTTGCTATCGAATTTGTGAACTGGCAGTCAAATTTGTCTGAGGAAGGAAACTCCACTTTGGATGAAGGACCTGAAGGAGTATCCTTGAGAAAGGGCAGCTCGTGAAAGAGCAGGCGGAAAGTTGGCCTGAGCCCACACAAATGCTTTGTTTTGCAAAGTAGGATGAGCAAGCCTGCCACAGAATCCCAGCTCTGAAGGACCTCAGTTCCCAGCCTGTGCCTCTGCATCTCTTTCCAAGCTGGAGATCAGTCCTGGATGAAATCGCTCAGACTGATTTCAATAACCTATTGTGCCCCTTCTCAGATGGGTGGCCTGATCCTCCAGTACTTTCCTTGACTCCTTGTCCATTTGATATCTCAATGATGTGGAAAAGGCCCTCTCTGTTTCATGAAAGGATACGGGTCCTACAAATCACTGGAGCAGTCAGTGGAGTGTGCTTGGCCCACCCCTAAAGGGAACAATTATTCCTGGCTTATCTTTAATGTTTCCATCTTCCTTCAGCATATTCTGTGTTGGTAAGTTTAAAAAAAACCCCATATCAATAAATGTTAATTCAGCTCTTTGTATGAGGCTGTCTTTTGAGTGACAAGTCCCGGCCCGCTGCCAACCCAGCCTCTCTGCATGGAGGTTTTAACTTTTCAGTGTGTTTGGCACCTGTAGGTGAGAATATTACTGTAAGTGTGCTGGACTGGCCAGGAGCAAGAACAACCTAATACTCATTTGCAGAGCATGTGAGAAAGGCTGTGAACCCTTTTGGAGAATCACATGTGAGGGAAGCAACACAGCAGTCTGTGTAGTAGTCAATACAAACAGCTGCTTGCCCAGGATTTAGCAGAAAGGAGCTGCATTTTGGAGATCCTCCTGAGACATGTGACAGGAGTAAGCATGGCAATGAAGGGGAGAAAAAGCAATCAAATATCACATGAAGGATAAAAGCCAGAGTCTCCCCAGGAGAGATTTCTAATGTGAGAAAAGAGTAGAAGACCCCCTATCAGAGGTATCACTGCAAATCAGACACACAGAACTCTTGAGCAAGTGCTCTGCTTCTGTCAAATTCCCCAAACCTCTGTCTGTATATTCTTCCCCTTTCATCAGTGATATCCATACTCCCTGAAGAGCTGTGAGTTTCGAGATGGAAATAAAAATACACCCCAAAAAATTAGTTCTGGGTGATTTTTTTTTCTTTTATTCATCAACAATCTGAGGACAAATTTGTGTTATTTCCACCTGAAGCAATGTATTTACCACATTTCTTCTAGCAATTGGACCAAAAGCTTGGCTGTTGCAACATGTTGGCCTCCCATTTTCTAAAGTTACTGGGGTCTTTTCACAATGGAGAAAGCATTGTTGTCCAGTCCAACGTGACAGCAAACAAAAACATTGCAATAGACTTCTCTTTTTGATCTACACCAACTCAGTTCTGGAAACCACAGCAGCAGGGTTTTGAGGAAGAAAAAGGGGCAGATAAGACACACAGGGAGTGACTAATGTTTTACAGGAGGTTTTAGAGGCAGCTGCAGTTCTGACTGCTGGGATGTGGTATGGGGCAAAGCAAAACTCACACCAGAAGACTAGTTTGCAAGAAAACGTAACTTGCTAGAAACAGTCTCAAATCTGGAATGCAAAGATTGTCTTAAGATGTCCTGACAAAAGAGGCGTCTTGGGAGATGATACTGGGTTTGTCTGCAGAATCGCTGAAGGGAAGTTCCTGATCCCATCTCCCTGCAAACACACACACACACATGCATACACAAGTGCAAACCCATTCTCTTACATTAGTTGTACAATAAAGCAAATGAAGGTAGACAGAGGAATTGATCCCTGTCCCTGCTTTATGCAGCCACTGTTGAAGGTTAAGTGGTGAAACTCTGAGCAAGAGTTTCAGCCATGTCTCTGAGTAAAGCCAATGCATTGACTAGTCCACCCCAATGGCAGCACTCAGGGTTTAGGCAGGGATGGGCTCTGCACACAGTAGGTGTTTGCACAGATGTAGAATAATGCAAAAGCCTTCCTCTCAATGTATTTCTCTTTGATATGGATTTATCTGAAAGAGGTACCTTTCTCCAACATATGAGAAACTGGCATTATGTTGCAAGTCTGCCTTGGTTCAGGAGGCAGCAGATGTCATAGCAAGAGGCAGAGGTAAAGATACTCAGTTCGGTATATCACTTTCAGAAAGCTTCAGAGGACAATCCCTGCATATTGAACCAGGAGGTTGGGTGGAAAAGACAAAAATGCATCAGATCAGCATATTTCTTGATGGCAGCTGTATCATTGTTTTCAGGTGGGCATCCTGGTCACATCCCAACTGCCTGTCAGAACAAGACCTGTATGCTCACCACTCCTTTGCACATTAACTTTTTCTTTGGAAAGGAACTCAGGTCTGAGGATAAGGAAGGAGACACAGCGACCTTCACTTCTGACGATACATACACTGAAGATGTGGTCTGACTGCAGCAAAAAAAATCTGTTGTTGTTCAACTTGAGCTAGCTTCTGGTTTTCCTCAGGAAACTCTGTGATGCCCCATCTTTGAGATGCTGTCTCCATCTATAGAATCCATAGAATCATAGAATCACCAAATGGTTTAGGTTAGAAGGGACCTTAAAGATCATCTAGTTCCAACCCCCCTGCCATCAGCAGGGACACCTCCCACTAGACCAGGTTGCTCAAAGCCCCATCCAGCCTGGTCTTGAACATCACCCTGATAACTCACCCTCCTAAGTCACTGACACCTTCTGAGCAAGTCACAGATCAGGGAATAGGATCTCCACACAATGGTGGGCAGCAGTGCCCAGCAGGAGGTCTGTCTGGTTTGACTTCCTTTGTGTTAGTCTGTTTCTGGCGTGCAAAAGAGTTCTTACTGTGCATCCCTAAACGGAGCATCCCTGCTGCCTCCTTTTCTCGGTAGCTTGAATTGAATAGTGAGTTGATTTGGAACCTCCTGTTGGCTGTAAAATCCTCCTTGTATAGTAGGCATGTGAGCTCACTTGTGGCAGGCTGGCCATGTTTGCTATGCAACTTCTTAATGCCAAATTGTTCTCCAGCTAAAGTCAGGATTGGATGAGCTCATATGGATGTTATCATGACAGTGGCCTGGACACACTGCCTGGGAATTACTGGGGATTTCTGCTGCATGGGATGTTTGCGTACATTCCTTATCTTGAAATGTTCATCATCAGTTATGAAGTAGAACTAGACTACTAAAAGCTTTAAGTCCCAATGTTTGCATTGCAACCAAAGAAGACAGTGGAAGAGAGAGCCCAGGAGCAGTATAATGCTGATGCACTTGCAATTTCTTGCAGGGGCATTGTTATAACTCTGGTTGGGATGTGGGTTTAAGAATTTCCCATTTCCACCCTGGCATCTCATTTCCACTTCTGCTCTGAGGTTAACTATCCGTGATGCCAATATAATACAAGTGTCTACTGTGCTGTGTTGTATCTTGGATAATAAAAAAACCCACACCAAACTGGGTCTAAAACCACTGCTTTTTTTTTTATGGAGAAGAAAAGTAATCTTCATTCTTCTCACAGATCACTTTCATGAAACACAAAACTCAGTATCAGCACCACACAATGAACTGTGGTGGGAAAGGGGCAACCAGCTGGTGAGAATGGTGGGAAGAAGTCTCCCCTCTTAAGTACTCTCTTCTGGGGAAGGAAATTATCCTGTAACATTGCCACTTATCTGCAGAAAGAAGCACAGATGTGGATAAAAAGGCCTGACCACAGTTTTACAAGAGAATAAAAGAAACTGTGAGAAACGTAGTCCTGAGATGCTGAGCCCAACATTAACAGGTCAATCAGCAAGTAAAGAGTTAAAACTTTCATAGCTGCAAACATGTTTGTTTACAGTTTCTGCCAGTGTTATCTCAGGATCTGACTTTCCTCTTTAGATTGCTAGCTTGAGACATATTTGGTCCAAGAGACTATATTCAAGAGACTGTCAATTAATCAACACACTACTAAGAAATTAGTAAGTCAATTAAATGACCAATAAGTTAATTAACACCTCTGTTATCAATTTATAGATCTATGATTTTTCACAGCTATTTGTAATTATGCAGCTACAGTTTATCCCTCATATGCACAACTAGTATTGAGTTACATTTCTACTGCCATTTTCTCTATCCTCCCACGTCCCTTAGTTTTAGGATGGAATCCTATCCCACCTTACTCCACTCTCCTGTAGGTAGTCTTTCAGACATAGACCTGAAGGACAGGCCAGCGGGTTGTCAAAAGGGGATCCCTCCAGTGTTCTGCTGGATTTGGATCCTTGGGGCAGGTTCACAAGCTGTAGGCGTCCATATTCCTGCCATTGGAAGACCTGCCCTCCTTTGTTCTTTGACTGATTTTATACTTAATTCTCCATTTTTTCAATTTTTGGAGCCACCGTTTTGACACCTTAGTACCAATCTTCCTCTACCCAGTTTCCTCCCAAGTAAAGAGCCTACATCTAATTAATCTTTCCCCATTGATCTCTGTTTTGCTACATCTGTTCCCAAATTTGGTGTTTCTGAAACTATTTCCTAAGCAATCTTGTGTAAGGTATTACTAATAATCTAAGCCTTGCAAGATTCTTATTATCCAAGAGATTCCCCAAGCCCCGCTTCGGTTATCCAGTTCATTTTGGTTACCCATTGTTTATCTCACATGTTGCCTAAGACAAATCCTGTGACTTTACCTTTTAAATCTCTTCCTGGTTACAAGTAAAAACAAGCACTTTCTTATTTTATGTGCAGGCAGTCCACATACCAGAGCAAGGGTATATAATACATTCTGGTTTTGTGCTCAGACAATACCTTGCTCTCTCAGCTGCTTGACATGCTTTTGGACAACCTCCTAGTTTCCTGCAAAGGCCTTAGCTAATTATGAGGTCCAGTACTCCAGCACCATCACAGCACTCACAGCTAGTCACCTGCCACACTCTCAGTGTCACAGTGATTTACATTCACCTGCTGGGGACAATGCGTGGTGGCAAGGCTGTTGTGGTAAGAGTGATGAATTGTGTGATGTGAGACCGTGAAGTCTTTCATTGTAAGGCTCTCCCACACAGCAGAGACAACTCTACTATTCTGTCACCTCAGGGCTTGATCTTTGGCAAAACATCTACACACCCTGGTCCCCCACACTGCCTATATTGCCCCACACTGATTGGTTCAGAATGAGATGGTTGTTCTCCAGGATGGGCAACTCAGGTGTGAAGGAGCTGGAGAGGATAAGAGATGGGAGTAAGCTAAGCTCTGCCCTAGCAGGTAAGGAGGAAATGTTTGAATCTCTTGGTTTTGTGAACCAAGTTGGATTCTGAGCTCAGCTGCCAAAGGCTGTTGTGTGGTATTCAGCAACTACCAGCCAAAGAACCAGTACCAGATAGAGTAGCAGTATCAGACTACTGTGGAAGGGGTATGTGAATTAAGCACTCTTCTTCCTCTAGAAGGGGACCTCTTGATCATGTAGTCAACTGATACTCAGTCATATATCTCAAAGCAGCCATGAAGGTCTGGTCTGAGTGGTCTCTGGCCAAGGAATCCTGAGGATGGGGAAGCATAGTGCCAAAGCGATGCAGTTTCTTTGGAAGATAGTTACTGCATATGGTGCTTTCTTAGGTACAGTTTTTGTACTGTGAGAGTGCAATATGAAGCTGTCCTGCTATTTAGTACTTTTGACGAATCATAGAGCATGTTAGGTGAGATTGAACATCTGGAGGTCTTTAGTCCTACCTACTGCTAGCAGCAGGGCTATCTTCAAGGCTACATGAAGTTATGTAGGTCCTTTTCCTGTTGAGTTTGGACAGTCTCAAAGATGGACATCCCACAGTTTCTCTGGCCACATGTTCCTGTGCCACACCACTCTCAGGGAAGAATTTGTTTCTCATACCTTGCAGCAATGCATGAAATTGCTTTTGCTGCTCTTCAGCATACTGAATTGGTGAGATGTAAGGGAAGGAATGAGTTGATGAGCTTATGGAGAAGGAATGTCTACAGACTGTGCCTTCTCAACTCCCTTTACATTGAGCCATCAGTACTTATTTCCAGAGTGTCCAAATCTTTTCACCATTTTACAAAAGAAGAAATGAAAAAAGTCTTTTCCTCTCTCCACCCCAAGTAGATGTAGGAGAAAGCCTCTGCAGATGACCAATAACATTTTGAGGCCCCTTATCACTCACCTCAGAAAATCTATTACTTCAGATTTTTGCAGTGTCAGTTGCTCAGTAGCTCCAAATGAGAACCATTGGATAAAGCCATTTCCAGCTGTGGGCAATTATAGGCCTTGAAGAAATGACCTGAGATACAACTTAATTTAATTTCCAATCTAAAATGAAACAGGTCTTCCATCAGGGACTGGGAACCTCTAGAGGAAAGAGGGGTGTATTTCTTGGCTGGAAAAGGAAAAGAGTCTACAGGCAGGAGTGGGGTTACTGTCGGAGGTCTGTGAGGGGCCCAGAACTAGAGCAGCAGGTGGCCCACAAGGCAGGGGTTTCTTGGATCACAAAAAGAAGGCAGGCAGCTGTTTGCAAGGGACTTTGGCCAAAGGGCTGACCTGCCTTCCTCCTGAGCTGGAGGCTGCTGCCTCACAGCCCTGCCTGGAGCATGGCGGCCAGGGCTGCCCCTGCAGGGCTGCAGGATGCCTGTGCCTTTGTGCAGCTTGCCGAGAGATGGGCAGGGCCTGAGTGGGATGCACTTGACAGGAGCCATGTGAGGAGCTGCCAGGAGACAGGAGGAGGTGAAGGGAGCTGGGAGAAGGTGTGTGAGACCAGCAACTCTGGCTGGGGAGAGACAGGGAAGGGAAGCAGGGGCGGAGGCAGCTGACCAGGATCTGCAGGGTGCAGATTCCTCCTCCTTCATGGAGGTAACACATCCTCGTTCTGCCAGAGGAGAGAGACAAGGGCTTCTGTCTGCTCCCTCCATCCCTGCTCAGCTACCAGGGAAAGTACCAACCAGCCCTGGGCCATAAACCTGTGCCATGGGAGTGTAAGGGGCCGGTCATGGCAGGCTGCTGGTTCCACTCATGTGGTCACTGGGACTGCTCGGCACTTGTGCTGCAAGGGGAATAGCTGCAAGCTTGTGACATGAGAGCTGCGATGCAGAAAACATCTCCCAAAGCTCATGGCCCTGAGGAGAGAGCTCTTCAAAGCTGCAACAGCAAAACGCTGCTGCTTCACATCACCAACTTACCCCAAAGCAGTCTCACCTGCTCAGCAGAAATTTTGCTTATTCTTCTGCCCAGAAAGGTGCACCTATCCCACACAGAAATATGCACAACAATGACAAGTTTGCATGGTCAGGTTCCTGCATGACTACACCTATAGCAGACAGGTTTGCCTCAGAGGGTTTCTGCCCTGGTATGCTCAGTGCCTGTGGATCATCTGCCAACAGGGTTAGGCTGGCTGAGAGACACTGTGAGGCCTTTTGAGTGTGACAAAGTGAGACACAATTTGAACTGGCTTAGAGAAGGCACGCAGAACAAAGTTCATGAGTAGAGGCTACGAGGTAGGCCTTTGCTTCCCTGTTGATATTTTTCAGATTCATTATAAGCTATTAGAAACTACCGCTGTTCCCAGCTGGAAGCACGTGCATCCCCAATGGGGCCAAAGCAATTAACAGTTACAAGTTTGGCCCTTCGTTACCCAAAAGCTGAATCTTTGCCTTCACAGAAGGTTTGCAGACAAGAGGAGCCCCTTCCTCATTCCTGTTTGTAAAAAACTGTTGGATCCACAGCATCCACACAGAAGCTGCAAATTTTAGCACTATTGGTCTCATTTGCCCTGTATTGCTTCTCAAGAAAATCTGTGTCCAAGCAATCTCTTCCAGAACATGTTTGGATAGTCATAAGAACTCTCTACTTGGTAGATTGGCCACCCTGCACTGCCACATCTTAAATGTTTGAAATTTGCTTAAAGAATAATGCTTGTTTCTTGATTTCAAGATGGTAAACCAATCCACCTCAGTCTCTTCTGTTTGGACATAATAAAAGCCAGGATTCAGGGTTTCCCCAAGTCCTCTTACCACACATCCAGGAGACCCAACAAATCCTTCACAGATATTTTCCTGGAGTGCCACAAATGTGACAGGCTCTCAAGGAAAAGCAGACAGTTCCTGTTTCCATTCTGGAATGTATATATCCTTTCACAAACACAAGAAATCCTCTCCATCTCTATGATTAAGTACCTCTGGGTACCAGCCTCTGCAAAAGGGAAATGTTGTTGCATCAGAAGGGAATTATTATGAACATGATATTGCAAAGCTGGAGCTGGAGGGGTATGAAGAGTCTCAGAATCACGCAGAAAGGTTTGTCTTTTTTGCCTTGAGAGGAGCTGATAGTTTCTCCCAACACAATCTTTGCTGTGTTGTGGTTTAATCCCAGCCAGCAACCAGGATCACGCAGCCTCTCGCTCACCCCCCTCCCCCAGTAGGGGGGATAGGGAGGGTAGGGAGCAGGGGAAAGGGAAAAAACCCCTAAACTCATGGGTTGAGATAAAGACAGTTTAATAGAAGAATAACAGAACAGGAAAATAACAACAACAATAATAAAAATGGTAACAGAATATACAAGACACAAGTTACTCTCCCCACCTGGTGAATTGATTGCCCAGCCTGACCCAAGCAGAGATTGTGGATTCTGCTTTCCCATCCCACCACCCCCGCCCAACCCCCATTTGTATACTGAG
>VYZM01008059.1:9732-114526 GCA_013398915.1 Dromas ardeola
GGAGGGGGGCTGGGAGCCTGTGGGGTTGCAAACAGCCTTGCTGAGATTCTAGGCGCCCCCCCAAATTAAGCATACCATCAGGAGAATGCAAGGTGTGCATTTGCAGGGCGCCCTCGTTTCAGTCTTGGCGTGGCGTTAAAAAGTTTTGCCAAGCAGAGCTCCAGTCTGGAAACGCCGCTGCTGGTGATGCACCCGGCAGCTGCTGCTGCGCCCGCGGGAAGGCAAAACGTCCCCCGGTGATGCCGCGTTACCCCTTCGCTGCACCAGCTTTAACACAACCCTCCCCACCGCACTTGGACCAGACCTGCAAAGCCGTGCCCCTTGCAGCAGCTTCTGCTCACCCAGGGCTCCGGGGAGACGGAGCACCCGCCCCGCCACGGCAGCGCCGGCCTCACGGATGCTGCACACACCACGCAGGTACAAACCTTGCTATTGCTCTTCACAGAATTTTGTTGTGAGCTAAAGTTTATTAAGTTTGTGAGGGCTAACCGAACAGTCCATAGTACAAAACCGCAGTTGAATTTTTTACAAATTAGTATTTTTAGGTTTTTGACATCAGGAAAATACTATTTTCATCGGTGTTTTAATTCTTCCCTGAATTAGAGATACATATTGCTCTAAAGAGGAAAGTCTCCTTTTATTCAGAAGAATGCCTTTGAAATTATTTCAGACCATTTATTGGATAACTAATAAGATAACTTAACAAGACAGCCTCGCCTATCCAGTCCTGAAAAGAAAATAAATTAAATACATGTTTTATTTTCTAATTTCCTTTACCGACACACAATCAGTAGAAAGCAAAACCAAAATGTGAGGCAGAAAATCAAACCCCTTAGCAAACAAGGCTCCTTCCCAGCAGGACGGCTGCGTCGCCCATGTCCCGGCGTGCCACCAGGTCCCTGCGCGGCACGTCCAGCTCCTGCTCCGGGCAGCGTGGGCTGAGCCGGCTGCCCCGCTGGCCACAGAACCCACTACACCGAGCCCACGGCAAAGTGTCGAGCTCCCTCCGTGTTCCTGGCAACAGTTATAAAAGAGACTATTTACAGGGACGTGACAGGGCCGGACGCTGACACGCAAACAGACGGACGTTCACGTTAAGACCCAAGTAGAAGTGCAAAAACAAAGTAATGGTGGCCCAGTGGTGCATTTTTGCTTCACCAAAAAACCAAACCGCCTTCACTTGAACCAAAGCACATTAAGTTTAGAGGTCTGCGTTTGAATGCCAAGTAGCGGAACAAACAAACAAAAAAGCAACAAAGTGAACCAGACCTGAGGAGGGTTCGGAGGGCTGGAGGGGCCAGATGCAACATTCGAGAATGGGCAGATACCAATGTTCAAAACATCAAGAAATAAAGTTAATGCAGTGTTATTTTCTTTACAGCCACCTCTTCTCCTCGCCCACGCATGCCCAGGCTGAACAGGGTGCCCAGCTCCGCATCAGCCACTGGTGGGTCCCGTCCCAGCTGCCGTTCTGTTGCGCGGTGTCTTTCGTAAGTCCCTTCACGGTGGAGCAGCGACAGATTTCTGCCTTCCATCTCCCCATCCTCCTTCACAGCGAGTGGTTGCAGGGTGTCGCTCAGATTTCTTTTGTTTTTATGTTACGGGGTTTTTTCAGATATAAAAAGTTTTAACCCCTAGAAACCTATGATACACATAGACTGCAATACATTTCCCATTGAAAATACAAGATTTGCTTACTACACAGAGTGCCAAGAGGACACTGCACGTCCTCAAAAGCCTTCAGATTTATTTTATTCTAACCAGAGGTGCTTCAAGTTGCAGACTATTGCCCTGACGTTGTGACAAGACGAGGTGGTTACCTAACAGGGGTACTGTCTAATTATTCAAACTGTCGTGAGCATTCGTGCCAAATGTGTGGCATTTCCTCTTCAAAAAGAAATTTGGTTAATTTTATTTTTCTAGTGAGTAGCTCACAGTATGCAGCCATCGCATGGACTATTGCAAATGAGACAGCAATCCCGAAGCCAAAGCCAGTGTGAGAAAGAGGACTTTTCTCGAAAAGAAATGCAAAAACGAGAAGGTAAATGGTTGACCCCAGCTGGTGCGGTGCCTGCTAACTGACACCTCCTGCCTGCACTGGAAACTGCCACCCGTCACCCACCTCTGCTGCAGGCGGGCACCCGATGGGCGCTAAGGAGGAGCCTGGTCCTCTGCTCTGCTGCGCTGGAGCCAGCACGACGGAGCAGGGCTGGAGCATCTTCGGCTTCAGGATTTTACACCACAGGTAGTGACGTATGGCCTTGAACAAGATACCGTGATTAAACAGATTTTAATGCAGCTGCTGCCACTTTGTGACATTGGCAGTACCCTCCTGAATTCCAGGTAAAGGACCTCTTTGATGATTACTAATTCTTAGCTACATGCACAAAACTGGTGCTGGATGACCACAGACAACAGAAGGGGAGCAGAGGTTGAACACCGACTGGAAAGCACCTCCATCATTCACCCACACGCCAGAGGAGGGGAACAGTCGTTACGTGGCTAGTCATATGAAAACCTCTATTTAGCTAAAATTCCCTAATATACAATTAAGTGTTGACTGGAATGACTAAAAGCAATGCTCTAAAGTTACATTAAATAACTGGTTTCAATACTGGTTCATGTCCTCTTGCTGCCGCACCAGCACTTGTACACAGGTGCTTGGGGAGAGGGAGGGCGTGCTGCCATCCGCCCGATGCAACACCAGCGATGAGAGCTCCCCACCGCCTGCCTTCGCTTTGTGACGGGAACGATGGAGTGAAATGCATGACGATAATGCAGGTGATGATATCCCATCATCGGCCACGTCTGTCTGAATGCGAGAACTGCAGTTCTACAGAGCAAACCCCTTGCCCATCCCCTTCAGCATGTGCTCATCCAAAACTGCAAGTTCTCTAGAGGCAGTAAATAATTTATCTTTTTTAAGGTCTTCTGGGCCCCTGCAGAGTTCTGCTCCCGCAGCAGCTCAGTTGGAAGACTTGCTGAGAGCGCTGGCAGAGCGGCGAAGCTTCCCAGAGACTCTGCTCTTGGAGGCACGTGGTAACGTGGGGGAGGTCTGCTCTGCTAACTCTATTCCTATGGTGACAGTCAGGTCAGCGCTCGCGCTCGTGGTGAGGCAGCCTGTAAAACACAACAGGCGAGAAAAAAATAACGTAAGAAAAGAATTGACCTGCCTGTCTTTGCATCAGAATAACTGCTTGGCAAAATGCTGCCCCTCTCCGCCTCCTCTTCTGCACTAATCTCAGGTATCGCTCAGGTGAACTTGACATTTATAGCAGAAATTTGGCCCGGGCAGCTGAGGAACCACCATACTGTGTTTTCCTGGAGAAATAAGGAATTTCTCTTCGCCAGCTTGCCAAAAAAGTGTGGCGCAGCCGGGCGGTGAGTGGTGGGCAGCCCGCGGAGCCCCCAGCAGCAGCCCCTTTAGGGCCAGGCACGCCAGGTCACAGAGCATGTGGCCACCCACACCCCAGCGCTGTGACCGGGGCAGCACATGGACCCATCCTGCTTCCTCAAAGCTCCAACAAAACAGAACTTGAAAAATGTTTCTTTCAAGTGTGTGTTACAGAAAATCATTTTTTGCTGTGTGTCACTAAACGGCTCTTCTGTATTTAATCTGCTGAGGAGAGCTGGAAACGAGTTTCCATAGTTTGAATGCTTTCATGAAACTCTACCTGGAAGGCGTCTTAGCCTCCAATAAAAAAAAAAAACAATGAAGAATCCCCTTTTTTTTTTATAATTAGTTCCACTACTTAAACAGGACGGTAAGTACCCGTCATTATTGGAGCACTCACAGCCACCGTTCAAGAACTTTATTTGTGGGCTGGGGAACCTGGGTGGCTGTAGCGGTCTCTCCATGTGTTTACACTTTGTTGTTCAACAACATTAAGTTACATCTCAATTATTCCCCCACAGGCGATTACGACCAGAGGCCGGGACTAAATAGGTTGTCTGAATGAGAACAGATGAGGATACAGCTATTAAACGAAGAAGTAAATGAATAACGTGAGGTGCGTGCGCGCGTGCAACTCCCGCCTCGCCCCTGCGCGGCTGTAATGGTGCTCTGAGGAATACGACGAGCCATGCTGCAACCCAGCCCTGCTCTTGCTGCTGGGCCGCTGGCCTGTCCCAAGGCATCACCCACTGGGAACATCATTTCATCAGCGCCCTCAGGGGCCAGTATTTTTAAACCATGTTACGATTCTCTCTCTCGGTCTCAACCCAAAGGTTTTTTATTAGAGGCGGGATGGAGGAACAGCCTGGCACCCAGGTGTGTGGGAGCCTGTGGGGAGACCAGGGGAAGGCTCTGAGCCCCCACGGAAGGTTCAGGGCCAGTCTTGGCAGCTCTGAGACCACCCCTGAACTCCACACTGATGGTTGTGTTTTGCAGCACAAACCGATTTCCAATTCAACAATAAGCTATATATTCAGGCTGCGCTTCTATATGCTGTTGCTTTATGTGAGTGACGATTACAGGGACGTCTTTAACACTCCCTTCAACTTTGTATTAGCCCAGGTGACTCTCAAAATGCGCCAAAATGCAGCCAGTGCCTTGGCTGAAGCTGCCGATGGTCGCGCTGCCCATGGGGCGGTGGGGAGCAGACACAACCTCGCTCATGAGCGGGGCGAGCCTTGCCCTTGTCAGACACGTCAGGAAACGGTGGTGGCCGAGCAAGGCGGGCAGGACATCGGTAGGCAAGGTCGCAGCTGCGGGGCTCTGCAGGCGGCGAAGCGCCTGGGACTCAATTTACCTTCTAAGGCTGAAGCCCCAGGCTGGCTCGGCTGCCTTTTCAACACGGGCTCGAGTGATTCGGGGCATTTTAAACCTCACACCAAACACTACAGCCCATCTCAGCCCGTCACCAGGGGCTGCAGCAGCCCCACTCCCTGCGTTGTAGCAGGGACTTCCTTCTTACATCGCTTCTCGGGAATAATGCTCGGAAACTCCATGGAGTTTGTTGGGCACAGGCAGCATGGCGTTCCGTTTCTTCACTACAGGGATTAAAACTTTGTCCTCGTGCTTTAGCTAGCTCTAGTTATTTTAATGACTGAAAGCAGTGAACAGCACAATGAGGTGGTCGGGCTGCAGCTAAACCCAAAGTCCCTCTTGCTTCTTTGAAAACCCGCAGCCAGTTTGCCAACCAGCGTTTGCATTTCAAAGACCATCTTTACTTACCAGATTTATACTTCAAGACAATTGACTGAAGGGGAAATATTGCATTAAAAAAAAAGGTGAAAAATGTGACTTAGCGTGTAAAGGCATTTTCTGTGAAAAATGTGGAGCTGTCAGTTTGGGATTAAAAACAAAACCCGCGGTGCTGTTCGCGGGGAGAAGAGCGTGGGGGAGGGAAGGGCTGTGAGGGAGGTGTCGTACTTTACATTCCTGCAGTTAAGCAGAATGGCAGATGGTCAAAATAATACAGTTTTCACCAAATGGACAAGCTCAAGCAATATTCATGCAAGCGCTGAAGAACAATGCATAGGCTGCGCATACAAAAAGCAGGCGGCTGGGGCAGGCGGGGGCGCGGGGCAGGCACACCTCACTCCGGGAGCACCCGCAGCATCCGCCTGCCTCGGAGCCCGCCACATTCCTTCAGTCCCAACTTTCTTCTGGCGAGTCCTTAGCTATGCAATCAACCTTGAAGCTCCCCCCGAAACCGCCTTGATTGATAGGGAGACAGCAGCTGCAGAGTGAGCAAGTAATAACCACAAAAGATAAAGGCTTTCATACAAATATTATAATTCCACTTGCAAGCTGTCTGGCACGAACTCTAATTACTTGGCCATCTTGCAAGGGGAGCCTGCAACTTTGTTGGGAGACGAGGCTCCACTCACTCAGCTGCGCTCGGCAGAGATGCGGGGCCGTGCACGCCTGCCGGCACGTGCCCAGGAAAATCAGTGTCATATTGGTATTGATGCTCATGAGAGGCTTAGTTTTTTCTTTTGGCAGTGATGTGGAGCTTGGTTTGGTTTTTTTCTTTCTTGATGTTTTTTTTTTTTTTCAGAGGGTGCACAGGCAACGTGAAATTATATGCTGTAAAAAAAAACAAGCGGCAACTCCGCAATGGTGTAGTAAATAAAAAAATGTTAGTTTCTGACTTAGAGGTGGACCAGTGGAGTGCTTAAAATTTACAACTCAGCCAAATGTGTGAAATTTGCCAAACGGGGGGAAAAAAAATCCACCAAAAGCTGCCCAGCACCTCTTTCCTGCAAGTCCCGCTGGTTTCTAGGCGAGCAGTGCCTCGGAGGTGATGCCATGCAGCTCCTGTGGGCGTTTCCCACTGGAGGGCCAGGGCTTGCCCCCAGCAGATTGCTGGTGGCTGCCCCGTCCCCAATCCCGTCCCGTGGGGACGCAATCCATGCGAACAGGCCCAGCCGTGACCAAAACACTTTCCCACCGCCGCAGGCATCGTCCGTGCCCGGCAGCAGCCGGAGGGATCAGCTGGTGCCTGGGCAGGCGGGCGGGCAGTGGGCACCCCCCGGGGCTCATCGCGCGTGGAGTGGGAGGAGATGGGGCTGTGGTGACAGGGACAGGCAGAGACAGACTCGAGAGCCCCAGAGCCACCGCAGCCGCACGCTGAGCACAGGAGGAGGAAGAGGAGGAGGAGAGCTGTTAGTGATGAAGCACAACGCCAGCAGCAGCAGGGCCTGCGGGAAGCATCGCTCTTACCTGCAGCAATTACCGTAACAAGACCATTACATATTCTAATCTAAAGGGAGAGAACACAAAATCATATAAATACAGGAACAGCACAACTGTCGCGCTCGCGTGAAGGTCAGCCTGGCTGCTCCGGGCGCCCAGCACCGCGGGAACCAGCCACGGGCATCACGGCAAACGGTGGGCACCAGTTGTAAGGGCAACTCATGACAGAGAATTCACCTCGATACCCTGAGCGACCTGGAGAGAAATGGGGACACACAGGGTTTTTCCTTGCCCCTGTCTGTCTGTTGATTGAAAAAAGAAAGGGTGGAAATGCTGGCAAAAATTGGAAGGAATAATCATCTCCCTTCAACTTTTGCCAAACTTGCTGGTGTGGTACCATGGGACTTCAGCAGCCTCTTACATCAGCTAAACTTCCAACGCTGTTAGTGGCTTTCAATTTCAAACTGGGTAAAATTTGAGGCTTCAGAGGGACCTAAACCACTATTACACTGTAGGGAGGTTAAAAAAAAACCCCAGCGAGTGAGGAACATACACATCATTGGGCCACATAAACTTCCCACAGGTGGAGTCACTCGTATATGCAAAACCACACCACGGGCAGTCGTACGCCTGCTCATAAATAAGACGCACGTGAATGACAGATCGGATGCCTCCGCAGGTACAACTGCTTTATCGTGATGAAGGCTTAAGCCTTTAAAATATGTTCCTTGCAGGAGGGGATTAAAAATTCAGTTAGTAATACAGATAAAAATACACTTTAAGTGAAGAGTTGGCTTTGGGAAAGCTAGAGATAGATCGCTTATTTTATTTTAAATCTACCGAACAGAACAAATCTAGTTTCTCATACACCACCAGGGCACGTGCTCCAGAAAAAAAGGGTCTTTTAGCAATTTCTCTTCTTTCTGTTTGTGAAGCAGATGAACACTCCTGGAATCGAAATAACTCCCTCACCCCACCCTTCAGCATGCACACAAGCACAGCAATATTGGTACTGATGATGGTGAAACGTCTTCTTGAACTTCCAACAGAGGAAACAGGCAGGACCTCTGCTGGGTCAAGACCAACACAGCGCTGTCACCAAGCAGCTGAACTACTGGGGGGGGGTCCAACTCCTCACCGAAAGTGGCTGAACCCTCCTCAGGGACGCCACATGCAGAAAACCGAAAGGAAAAGCTGCTCTGTCAGCTCCCTCACAGGTGCAGTGACGTTAGAGGTTTTTTTTTTCTTCTCCCCAAACCAAACCAAACCAACCCACCAGAAGGCCACGGTGGGTTGCAAATCAGCTTTTGTGGTTGAATGTGGTTGAAAATCAGCTTTTCAAGCTGACAATATGTTCAGCAACAGCATTTAATGAGGACAGCAGGTACCTCACGCAGCTTTACAAGGTACGAGATCCTTACTGACGTCCTGCAAAGCTGCTGAGTTTACTTTTAAGAACTACAAGAACAAAAAAGGGTGCAATTTGGTATTATAACACTACTGAAAATTTCATGAAAAAGCGATTCGCTGCTGTGGAAATTTCCTACAGAAATCACTGGCTAATACTAGGCGGTATCTCCTGTGCCTGCCCTCACCTCACCCCATCCCCATGCGCAAGCAGGAAAACCCTTCCAGCCTTTAACCATGTTCGCGCACACGTTTAAGGGGGCTACTACAGAACCCTGACATGAGGTTTGGGCTATTTTTTTGACACGATCTCGGCACAACTATTCTGTGCTGCCTCTGAAGCCGGGCACTGCTCCAGACCCAACTGTTTTTAGCGAGGGGCAAGTGAAAGCCCACAAACTCCTCCCTGAGTGTGGCCGTGGCCTCCCGCCCTCCCAGCGCCCGGTGGACCAGCAGCACCCGGCAGCGCTGCGGCGGCCGACTCCTTTTCCCTCATTGCTCTCGCTGACCCAGGAGGAACTGATCTGACAAACCAAGCACGAGGTTACTGCTCTTACTTGGTAAACGTTTCTGTCCTACGAGAAAAAGACAAGAAAGGTGGGTCTTAACATGTAACCAGAGTATGTAAAAACAGATTACAACATCATGCGTGATCATTAAGGATTTTAAAGGTTTATACTTGAGAAGACCCATGAAGTTTTCTCACAGGCCATGAACTATACTCCCCCCGCAATTAACCTATCAGCCATGACAGGTCTGTGGAAATCTTTGTTTTCTTCCCAGTAAATGTGAAGGTAATAAAATTCCAAAGAGAATCATAGCAGTAAATCTGCTTAGCATTTTGACATGCTCTGCTTTCCACTCAGAAGGACATGGCTGAAAATACAATATAAGCAGCATCCTGAGCCTGCATGTTCAGGGGCGTGTATTTTGAAGAAATTTTCATTAAAAAAACGCACTGGCTGCATTCATGCAAAACCACTCATATTCAAATGCCAATGGTCCGAAATGCAGATACAACAACAAACTGCATGTAAGGATGTAGCAGATCAAATAATTGGAACTGCATTTACACCACGTGCCCCTTTGGTGACTTAGAATCATAGAATGGTTCGGGTTGGAAGGGACCTTAAAGACCATCTAGTTCCAACCCCCTGCCATGGGCAGGGACACCTCCCACTAGACCAGGCTGCTCAAAGCCCCATCCAGCCTGGCCTTGAACAGCTCCAGTGTTTGACCTGGCGTGTTAAAATATTTCATACTTTGTTAAGAATGACAGCTGTTTTAAAGCTGCATTGAGATCTTTCATTTATCTTTTTAATTTATCTTTTCATTTATCTTTGAGCCGACTCCAAAGGCTACGCGGTTCGGCCTCAGCAGCGACAGAGGGGATGCCCTGGAAGAACAGGCGGGTGCTCAGGCCGGCAGACGGGCGATGGCACGAAATGTCACTTGCCAGTTTTATTTGGAAATTCATTCTATCGGCTGAATTTGCACAGCCCCTTTTCCCCACAAACCCATGGAAATGCTGCAGAAGGAAGAAGGATGTTGGAGCTGACCGTCCCGAGCCTGTGCCGGCGGCGCAGCCTGGGGCTGGAGGGGGATGAAGGCTGCTCTTTGGGAGGTGGGGGGGCCAGCTCAGCCCTGCCCGCCCGGGTCTGCCAGGTCCAGAAGTCAAAGGCAGTTTTGTACCTGCTTCCCCTGACCAGATCGGACCCTAAGCGAGGCGCTGCAACAGCCAAAGCATTGGTAAATGAGGAGGTTTGCTCCACTGTTGTTTGGTTGCGAAAAATAAAAAAAGTAGTACCTTGAAAAGCTGTAACTGAAGCAGTAAGAAGAATCTGTAACAATAGGTTAATCGAGGGCAGAAACAACCCTAAAAAAGGCACTCACAGCTCCCAGCACAGGTGATGAGCGCTGGACACCATCGCGTACCCAGCCTCAGTTTTTTTAAAGATTTGGAAATAAACTCTAAATGTACACATCAAAGTTCTAATTAGTCATGACTTGGAGCAGCCGCTAATTAGTTCTGCACGGATCGGCCAGCCAGAGGGACCACAGCAGGCGTTAGTGGTTACTTCTCCGTGGCGCAGCCTATAAAAGCTTAGCCCACAGCCGCGGCTGGACAAGGCAGGACGGCACCACGGGCTCCCGCTGCTGCCGCCGCGGCCGCAGGGCTGACGTGCGTCAGCACTGAGGAAAAATGCAAAGGGGCCACATCGCCTGGAGCTTTCTCTGGAGCTGACAGCTCGAGCAGCTGGAGCTGTCACCCGGCAGAAGAGAGAGGCCCGTCAAGCTAATATTTTTTCCCACCCCAGCGCTGATTGCGAGGGAGGAAGCCCTCCCTTGCCACCTCCTCTCCCGGAGATGGTCGCTGGGAGAGCTCCCTCTGAGACAATCAATTAAATGGAAAAAAGAAAGGGCCCAGGCTGAGAGCCCCGATGTTGCTCTCACACCCTCTCCGCTCTAGATCCTGAGGTTGCATCAGGCTTGAGGGAGAAGCAACCCCAGCACCTCCACAGCCTTGGGGGGCAGGTCCAGGTGGCACCCCCTCCTAGGTGGTGGGGAAAGGAAAAAACCGCCCTGGCACCCAAAGCAGTCTGAAACTGCTCTGCAGGGAGCTGCAAAGTAATGGTGCAACTTCCTTTTACCATTCAGCACAGATTCTTACACTTCTGAACCAGACCTGGTCATCCTGGTGGAAATTTACATCAGACTGTTCAAGTCAGAGGAGCTACAGGGGGTAGAGACCCGATGTCACCTAACGATTCATGGTACTTTATATATTCATGGTATTTTTTACATATATATATATATATATATATATATATATATATATATACACTTTGCCCTATTCAATAATAGACCATTTCAAACCCTTACAGGGACACTAAGAATTCTACTAATCCAAGAAAGTATTTCTCTCTCATGAAAAAATGCAAACTATCATAGTGTCAACACGCATAACCTTTGACTTTTTAAAAACATAAAGGTTCTGACCAAGGCAGGGGAACAGTCCCATGGTGTATTGAGGATGCACAAGCTTCTTTTTATTCCTTCATATACAACTACCAGCAAGGTGTTTAAACTTGTCAGACTGCTAAATGTGCAAGTAGATTAACGAATCAAGGAAGACACCACAGCCTGGAAAAGATTTTCACTCACTGCCTGAGTCTGAAAGAAGAAAAATGGTATTTCTAATTTCTAGTCTTGTCTTTGCGACTGTAACAAGTGCTCCTGTGGGAGGAAGGATGCACTTCCACTCCTCATTGCTTCATTAGTCAGCAAAATTAGACTTTTGTTTATAGCATCCATGTGTCATCATAGAAATCACTGTGATTTCTCAGTTTTGCCATTAAAAGATGCAGGAGGTGGATCAGAATCGCTGTGTCATGGTATTTGAATACGCTCATGACGGTTTCCCTAAGTGCGAAGGAAGGAAGGAATGAGGTAATGGAAAATATGAAATGGATTTATTCTGTGTGTCTCACTGAAAGGCATCTCTGGGGAGGAAGGGTAGATTTTGGGTTTCTGCAGAACATCCTGACTTTCCTCCTTCATTAAATCAGGTAATTATGCTTGATTCAATTGAAAATTTCATTTGGCACCTTTTCATTCTCTGCTATCAAGCAGCTACCATGGTCTAAGAGACAATTTCACCAAGCAGGAAAGGACCATCTGCCACCGGGCTCTGCCTCTTCGCGATGCTGAGACGCAGACAGAGCCTCAGCGAGCTCGTAGGTGAGCTACCACGGAAGGAACATAATGATGGGAGACCTCCGTATTTCTGAGCCAAGGGTTTTTGAGGCTGGCAGCGATGGTTGGAACTAGATGATCTTTAAGGTCCCTTCCAACCCTGACAATTCTATGATTCTATGAAACTGCCATTTCTGCCGATGAGATGCAAGTCAGGAGTTACATGCACGCGACAGCCGCCCCAGTGCCGCGTTCAGTTTCCAGGCATGGCACGTTCCTGTGGTGGCCAGAAAGCCCAGGCAGGTGGTAGCTCTGTGGAAGAGGGGCAGGAAAGCCACACACTGATAGCCGAGAGCATCGGGGTAAAGAGCACCTCCTGAATCCGCTTGTGCAGCTTCAGGCTCCCTCCGAAGGCAGCCTGAGCAGCCAGCTGGGAAAGCAGTGAAAGATGCTCTAGTTTGCTGAAGATCAGCTGTAAAAAAGACCTGGATTAAATCGAGAGGGGAAGCAGGCCAGGTCCCTGCACCTCCTCCCGAATGCCCTTCACAGGGAAGGGGGTGAAAAAATAAGAACCACCTTGAGTCCTGCCTCCTTTGGTAACTCTTCCCGCTCCTCCCCTCCACCACCCTCAGCTTTTCCTCTTTGTTTACTGCCTGGACAACCTCTACAACTGCAACGTCTGGCACCTACGACTGCACATTTTCCTTCTCACCTACTAAGTTCACGCAGACCTCCTAACGAGCTCTGTGCTAATGACTTGTGCTTCCTTCCACATTGAAGGGCAATGCCCGTGCTGGAGCAGGAAGGGTTGGGCACAGAGGTTCAAGCCGGCGTGTGTCTCCCCAGCAGCGTCCCGCTCCGGCCGGTAACAATTGCCAGATGGTTCCAGCGCCGCCTCTTCTCGCCGTGGAGGCAGCTGAGCGTTGGGCTCCGAGCTGCCAGGGTAGTCTGGAATTTTCCAAGTCCCAGTTCCTAGAAACTAATTTTTCCATTTCAGGCAACACTGTCACATCGATCAAACCCAACACTTGGCATGTGCTGTGTATGCAGCATGTAATACCACGGCACAGCTACCCATTTTCAGATGTGTATTTCTTTTAATATTCAGCTCCGTCCAGCTTCCCTAAAAATATGCAAAAATATTATACAGAACCTGGAGAGACTTTCATTCTACCTAGTACACACAACTGACAAAACAGATTTTCAAGGAAAATTCACAGACAAAGAAGTAAAAAAAACCCGGGAAAAAAACCAAACCAAACAAACCCAAAAGGAATCATTGCTCAGTTAGCATTAAAAAGAGTATGTCTGTTTAAGACAACAGTTACTCTGGGTTTTGTTTTGTTTCTGTCAAAAATATATTTTAAAATTACATGGCCACATGAAATATTCCTTTTGCTTTAACGTGAGAAATATAAAGCTCAGCACCTAGCTAAAAGCGTTTTAAAATAAACCAAATCTTGTTCGTTGTACATTCAAGTATTTTCTACAAGAAATTTATGCATGTAAAAGTCCGGAGACAAAAGAAAAGCATGTGTCACCTTTTCAACAAAAAGGCTGCAAAATCTCAGTTTTATGTAAATAAGCAGGCACGGCTTCCAAGGCTTTAAAACCAGGGAATGCTGAAAACGTCTATAGTTCCTCAACTCAAGTGTTGCTCCTGGGCAATGCTATAATATTCATTAAAGAATCCATTTATCAACAGATACCACATGTCAGAGTTTTCCAGCACAGTTTTCCTGATACTCCACTGAAAACGATGCTTTAAAAAAATTAAAATGGAAAGCAATAATCCGAGATGCTTTTGCCTGCCCCGTTTCATTCCACAATAGCTATTAGCAACTAAAAAAGCAAAGATTTACACTATATCCTTTCTGATAACGTCAAGCATTATGCTTTATTTTCCAAATCATTAGCATGCACAAGAATGACCTCATGGTGAACAGATGCACTTGGATATGGCAGTGATTAGATCAGTCCTCTCAGCAGTCAAGTGTGCCCATTTCAATTAACCCTTTGAAGCACTAACTGCAAGTCTACGCTGCTGAAAAGCAGGTCTGTAGGTTCTCTACAAAGTAGAAATCCACCCTTGTAAGTGTGAACCCCTCAAATATAAATCTTTCTCTGGTGGAAAAGTTACCTCTTTTCCTTTCCAGAATATCCCACTACTTCCATTTTCTAAGGGTTAACACGATTCTGGCTTCTGATCTCCAAGGAAAAAAAAAAAAAACACCACAAAACAACAAATGCTTTTTAGTCAGCAGAGGTAATTAAAGTTAGAACCTTTTGTATCCATGCCTGTTTAATTTTTATGATTTTTTTTTAAAGAACACACAAGTATTTTGTTGAAGAACTGTTTTCCTTTTTGGCTGAGAGAGCAAGAACAGAAAAAGATAGCAGCTTAAAACCCCATCCTCTAAAACGAGAGAAATCTGCAGAGGGAAAGGGTAAGAATAATTCAATAGCGTTGGATTATGGAGGATTTCCTGGGCTGACTCTCATACCCAGCCTAATTAAAATACAGCATGTAATGTACCAGTTTAACAACAAAGGAGCGTATTCTCATCTTTTGTTCCTAATCTGCACATCCCCTAAATGAGTTCAGGGATGTCCCGTTCTGCCTACCAGGCTGCATTTGCAACGTTTCAGATATACAGGGCTATCTATGATACGTACAGTTAGTTTAAGGCTCTACTTCTGAAAACAGCGAGAGAGGTCAATTGGACCATTTTTGTGCATAAAATGAAGCACCTGCGCGTCTATTTGTGATACGGGAGACTAAGCCAGGGCGTACTTCAAGAAACCCACATGCCATCTGAATTGAGGGGAAGCATCCCTAGAGACAGTACCAGAAAACATAAAAACATTTAGTTCAAATAAATAGATTACCGTTATTAATACACTAAGAATGCGCGTCATTAACAGCTACATATTGGATTCAGTTAATGGTCTTATTTCTTTCTTATACCATGTTAACTACTACAAACAATTTTAATTCAAAACCGTACTTACTCACTGACCCTTTCTACTGCGCACACGGACATGCAGTAATGGCAGGATTACAGTTAGGTGATATTAAGAATAAGATCAGAGGAGAACTGATCTTAAATTTACCTGAAAAGTTTAAGCCAGGCAGGGTTAGCAGTTTCAGCTGCCTTGTTACTTGAGAAGGGGGAACACAGACCTGTGTCAGCTCTGTACATTTAGTGCTCTGTGATTAATTTTCTCCGTTTCAGAACAGAAATTCCCCTTTTACCTGAAAAAAAATGCCATCTGTATTTCTTTAGCGGCAGACGGCTGATTTTGCAGACACCGGACAGGTGAATAATCTAGGAGGTGAAAAGCTTGGAGGAGGTCTAGCTGCCCGCAGCACGGACAGGACCGGCCACACGCTGGGAAACGCCAAGCTGCCGCCCTTCACAGCCTGAGACCGCGCTGCTTGCCCCCGGCTGTGCCCATGCCGGCAGGGGAACTGGTGGCTCCAGAACAGTATTTCATCCTTTCTAATCATTAATAGGGATGAATGGATGGCTGCAAACTCAGTCAAATTGCACCCGAGCTGGTTCTTCATTTCTTTCCGGATGCTGCCGGTACATTTGTTAGCACCCCGCCAACTTAAACCGCCATAAATGTGGAGATGTGGGGGGCTGAGGTAGGTGCTCGTGGGGCAGGGACTTGCCCGAGCGGCGGCGGGCGACAGCGGCTGAGCTGTGAGGTTTACCTTCAGCCTCCGTGCGGAGAGCCAGGATGGCGTTTGATGGAAAATAGATCCTAATGGTAACGACTGACACAGCTCTTGGTAATACTTGACTAAATATGCAAGCAAATCAGTAGGGAACATGAGGAGACTTTCTGAAGCAAAGATTTTGATGCCAGAAGTCATGACCGGCCTCTAGTTTCTTTGTGAGTGCGAAATAAATTTGGCAGTCTGAAAATCAGGACCCGACTGGGGCAGGTTTTACTCTTAAAAAAAAAAAAATAAAATCACGCAATCATAAAAACGCACTCAGGTACTAACGATTTAACGGCGTTCTGAAAAACTTTAGTAGATATTAGGAAAAGTTTTAAATATTTTTGGCATACAAAATACATCACAGACTTTAAAAAGTATGACTATGGTATTCTCAAATGAATCTGTCCTCGCTTGTCAAACTAAATTTGTTTATAATAAGATCACTGTGCGCCGTAAGAAGAACGTGAAAACCAAATACAATTATGCATAGAGCAAAACATTTAAAATAAATATATCTACATTTTTATTTGCTGATATGTCAACAGATGAATGATTCGAAGTGCTAACAACACTGGGCACGAAATCTACATTTCTATTGAAACTGATAATTTTTTTTTGTCTCAGACTTTTGGCAGAGTGTATAAAAGAATTTAATTCACAGCTGTTCTACTTTTTAATGTAGAAAACATTAATCAAAGCTTTAAGTTATAAGCTTTTCTAATGTTGTTTAGTATTCCAGTTCAACAAAGATCAATAGAGGCCATCCCTGTGTTTCTTGACGCCTCTCCAGGAAGCAGAGGCGCGATTATGTAAATAGCACCGGTTCCCCTTTACTTCTGCCAGCTCGCTTATCTCCAAAGCCTTCTGCCTGCTGCTACTGGCGACCAACGCAAGGACATGCATATACCTCTTATCTCCGAACAAAGCTCTGAAAGCTCGAGGATTGGAGCCAGTAACGTTAAACAATGATGCACGGCTGATTTTATTTGTAAGTGATTTATTTTAGTAAATTTAATTTCTTCCTTCAATTTTTTTTCAGTTTAGATGGAAGATATTTGCTAACGAGTCAGGCTAAAGAGAAATAGAGCAGATGTCCTGCAACATTTATACAGGTTTGAAATAATCTATTAAAACAATCCGAAAGAGTAGCAGGGAATAATTAGAAAGTGCCAGTTTTCACCCTATGAGTGTAGAAAAGGGATTAAGGAATCTTTGTTAAAGAGTCCAGCACACAGTGACCATATACTTTTTGGAGGCTGGAAAAATAAATCTTGAGGATACTAGAAATCTGCATTTCAGAGTCAAAGCTTCCCTTCAGGAGACGTTTATATAAACTCAATTAAACCAGCAAAGTAACGGTTCATATCTTACTGACTGCATGCCAACTTAAAATCTCGATAGGGCACATAAGGAATAAATTCACAGAGTTCAGCATTACATTTTCATCTTTCAGTAGGGCTGATGAGTGACAAGCAGCATTAATGTGTGTGTATATACATATACACACGCACGCACGTACGTACATATATCCATACATATATTAAAAAAAAAACCCCAAACAGGTTCCAGGCCAGGTGTTGGAAGGAAGCCTGAAATTTGCTCATCTATATTTAAGGGAAACATTAGCATACTGCACGCTGCTATGATTTTCTAACGGAACACCGTTCTTACATTTCTTTTGCATTAATCCCTGACCCTGGTATCTCAGCAGCATAATCCCCATTTAGCATTAGTAGCAACGGCTTCTACTGTGAGGAACTATTTTTCGATAAGTAAGCACCGATTCAGGCATAGCTTTTGAACAACATATTCCCAGCTCAGCAAGAAACCCACACTCCTGAATGAACCAGAGCACATTACTGAGAGAAAGTTCATTAACCTTGCTAGATTCGGGGGTTAACAGGATAGCTGAAGAAAGGAGCAGAGTGAATAGCTCTGATGCAAAACAAATTAAAATGAATGTCATCATTCCTTTTGATATTCATTAGTTGATTCAGGGGAAGAATGGTCGTCTTAAATTTGCAAGCATTTATCTACAAAAAACAGGTGTACATCTGCTGCTCAAGTGCTTCTTAGTGCTAAAGAGAAGAATAACGTGCGGAGACTCACCAGTTCCACCGAGGGAGTAGCTGGGAGAGGGAGAAAAGACCTGAGCGGCAAAATCCTCAAATGTCATTACTTCTTTATGGTTCTGGATTATTGCTTCGAGATACAGAGCTCTTTCCTCATAACTGCAATGACCAGGTTAAGGAAATGCGTGCAGGGAATTAAATGCTGTTACACAACACCCAGGAACGCCGACCCTTCACATCCACAGCAACACTAACCAGGCTGTACATGGCCATGGAAAAGAGGGGACCAAAATCGCCCAATGCTGCTTAGCGGTTCCGAAGGCAAATAATGAGGAATGAACATACTTAACGGCTTGAAATTAAGAGTAATACCTTTTAGCTTCATGAATGGAAAACAGTGACTCCATAGATCTGACAGATTGCTAAAGTTACCCAGGGCAGAAACAAGCCCCCCAAGACTGCAGGCATTTTTAAACCAAAACCCGACTTTACCAGACAAGCTGTGGCATTACAGAAAGTTCCTGGTACACGATGTTCCTATCACGGTGATGCCGTCAGACTAGAAAAAATATTAGATTAGAGAAACAAGCTACAGGACAGAGGAGAACCCCCCCACACATATGTATTTGACCACGTGCTTCTTAGAATAAATTAACCGTAATAAACATGATTCCTGAAAGCGTGAAGTTTCTATTTAAGGCAGGTGCTGGAAGGTGTAATCTTATGTACCCTAAATAAATGACACCCATTGGAAAAATTCACCCCACAACTTGCATGCATTATAGTCTGCATAATGCAGGCAACAAAGCAATCTAAAATCAAGACTATTGCCTTTTAATTAAAACTCGGCAACCTGGAACACACAGCATTCAAATGTGTAATCAAAAACCAGTCACCAATAAAACTTACAAGCGTAACAAGCTGAAGCAACTTTCCAGCTGTCTTAATAGGACCCCTGCTTGCGGCAGCTTTTCACAGCGGAGAAAGCAAATCTTTTCCTTTTGTGTGCAGCTTCTGTTTTCTCAGAAGGTGAATCATACACTTCCAATAACAGGATAACGTCTGAAACAAATCTACAATGGGCTGAAGAACCTCACGTATGACTTTATGAATTAACGCTCGCAGGAGCCAGTATGACATCTCATTCTCCGCTTCCTCATTTAAAACAAAAGTTGCCAGATCCTCATTGTGTTTCTGTTACAGGGAAATGCATTCTAGCTCTGCAAGACTGTTAGGCGGGAGGCAAAGGCCGATTTAAATTTAGAAATTAGAAGCTGCGAGAATAACACCAGTGACAACATAATGCAGGTAAGATTGTTTAAAATTGAAAAGCATTACTAATTAATATTGAAGTGCTGTTTGTGACTTTCATTACAATAAGGAAAACACCCTGAAACGGTATTTAAAAAAAAATAAAAATCAATGTAAAGTGGTACTTAAAAATAGGACAGGAGGTCTAGCGTTCTACCATAAGGGGAATAAGCAAAGCGCGTCTTAATTGTATACAAGTTCCTATAGGCATGGAGGTAAAAAAGAAAAAAGAGGAGAAAAAAGAAAAGAATTTTGCTTTTAATGCTAGCAGAGGATGAGCGAGATGTGATAAATCTTCTTATAAACTTCCCGTGGAAGCCTGAAGAAAGAAAATCAATACGTAGCATTTCAGAGTTTGCACCTGCTGACAGCGTTATTTGCCTAGTTTTTCTCTCTCTTTTCCCTAAGCCCAGGAGAACGCATTCCTGATAGCGCAAGCATTAGCCCGCCTGCGTTTGGGGCTGCCTCCCTATTATGGGCTGAACTCCTGATGACTCTTGTTAATGAATAGGCTGCCAAACTTCCTAGGAGAGGAGGCACACGCCTGGGCCCTATTCTAAAGGGACTGACGGATGCCATTCACTTCTCATTATGAAGATGCTTAATTCTGCGGCGCGCTCGGCTGTTGCCAGGGCTGTGGGGACGCGCGGCCGGGCGAGCGCCGGCCCCGGGAACAGCGGGACGCGGGGGCTGCGGGGCCGTCTGGCCAACAGCCCCTCCGACACGGAGCTGGCACGTGCTGGCGCAGCGGGAACAGACCCAGGCGTGACAAATTACTGAAAGGGCTCGGCTAAACTTGCGGCTGACGACCACCTGAGCCTGCCGACCGGCCATCAGCGCTCGATTCATCGCCCAGCCTTTTAGGCTGCCGGGCTGCTTGTGGGCCCGCTTTTAAACAAGGCAGGGAGACTATAAAGGCTTTTCATGCTATGCCTAATAATATCCTGCTGTTTAATGAAAGACCTTGCACATCTAACACATAAGCATACAATGCGCAGAACAACTGCTAACACACCAGAAGTTTGTACCGATTTTGCTAAATATTGCAGGGAAAAAAGAGAGCGGGGAGATTTTGACTAGGTTAGCTTCACATCTCGTAAAATCCTTATTTATGAGATCGAAGATGCCCCTAACCGCACAAAAGACTGGAAAAAAACCCACTCAGCCAAACAGCTGGGCAGCTACAGGAGAGGCATCTGAAAAATAACATACTGAGCCGAGCTTAAGCCAAGGTCCAGAGAGCCGTGCAGATCGATCAGCAGCTTTAGCGGCGTACCAGGAAGATCCCAATTCAGTGCCGCTCCTGCAGATTAAAAAGCTGAAAGCAGTGGGTGCAGATACCACCGACTCAGCGAGGAAGGTCGCTGCATAAACCGGCTCTGCTTCACCGGCAGCCTTCCCAGCTCAGCGTGCTCCTTATGCCTCTCCCATAAGCACGACTACCGGGAGCACCACAGCACCGTGGCTCCAGCCATACGGGCAGCGAGCGAGATGCTCGTACTCATTTTCACAAACAGCCTCATCTAAAAACCATTAACTTTTTATTCACTGCAGGGAAATTAAACTAAACTCTCTGCTACCTCTGTTTTAACTCATACACATACTAGGGAAAACAGTTTGGATTCACAAAAAAAAAAAAAAAGTCAACTTTTCAGAAGTTTTATCAGAGTTTAGGAATTTTAATAAAGGCATTAAGAACATAAGAAACAAGCTGTAAAGAACCCTCTGAAAAACACCTCCAGCCTGTAAATATAGGTCAAGAAAGCAGCATAACATCACGAATACCATCTGATCCCTCACACAAAATCTTTGTTCTGTAACTTATTCAAGTTGCGCTTCTTGTATGCAAACAAAAACACCGTTTTGCTACTTAATTGTGTTGATGTCAGAATCTTCCGTAGGCATCACCATGTTAGTCATCTGTCAGATAACTTGGAGTCCCAGGTAATGTATTTTTGAGTATCCACGAGAACATAACATACCCTAAGAATAATAATACAGCATAGATGGGGGTGGGGGAGCAGAGAAGACTCAGCCTTTCAAGACCGTTTGTACAGGAGCAGTCTGAAACAGTAATTTTCAGTTGCAGCCTCAAGAAGCTTCATATATATCACCATGTAAGAATGCTTCCATCCAGATAATCACTAGCGCAATACTTGATCTGTCAAAACTGCAGCTCTTGGAAATGTGCTGTGACTTCATCCTTAAGAACCAGCGAGGCAATTTTACTTACTTACACATGTTAGAACCTTAAGCTGAATCTTTTTAAGATTAAATTTGTGTCACCTCTCTCCTGTGAGCCTTCAGCATAGCGGAGCTGACACAAAGATGCTCGTGAATGCTAAGCCTCGTTGCATCATTTAGATCAAGCCAATATGCGCAGACTGCCCCGTAAGCGACTAGTTTTTAAAAAACGCAACACATGTATCAGCAAACTCCCCTTCCCAGCTCATTGCTATGCTCCAGGTCGAGCAGGGCCAGGAGAAAGCCTGAAGTGCCTGGCTGGCTTTTCTACAGAAGCCTCAAGGCTAGATTGCTGAAGTGAAGCATGCAAATCATTTTCTGAAGACGGCCTGGCTGCAGAGAGGATGGGTTATGATCTTGAACCCTACCCTGGTGAAGAAGCTGGACAGCTGGCTTCCCTGATTAACTAAGCCCCCATTTATCTGAAGGTTTTGGGCGTCCCCTGAGATCTTCAGATAAATGGAGTTATACTAGGCATTCAAAGGCACTGATCAAAAGCAGCCTCTTTTAATATGTATGGCAATTTGACCCACCTCTTCGACGACTGCATTATTTTACATTTTACTTCTACCAAGGCAAAACTCCAGAGCAAAACGTTTTCAATGGGCACAAACATTTCATGTATGAAATGGCGTAAAATGCCGTAACAAGGTGTGAATTACTGACCGTGAATATATATGAGTGTGGGAAAGCAGGAATTTAGCTCCAATTTGAATACAGCAATCAAATCTCGGTATTTGAATATTATGAGCTTTTATAACTCTTTTATCAGTTTATCAATTATTTTAATAGTGCAACCATACAATGTAAGCTTTTTGAAAAAAAACATTAAAATGCTAAGATTAACTATTTGCAATAAACCATGTCATCTTATTGCAAGCAGCAGGATGATCTGTGAAGTTCTGTGGTGAAACACATCCCAGACCTCCTTTCAGATGGAGAATCCAATAGAAGACAAAAGGTAGAATTTTTTGAAAACTCACCAGAGGCGCGGGTACCAGCCAGTGCACAGCTCTGACCTACAAGCGTCACTTCCACATTTAACCTCTGCAACACCGAGCCAGTTTCAGATACACAGTTTAAAACATAAAGACCTTCAAAATCCTTCGAAGTCCTCATCATGTGGGTTCTGCAGGTGAACTGAACCATCCTGGGGTCAAGATCTGTCCAACTTTTCCCTCTCTGCACATACACACAATACTAAACCATAAATAACTACGTATTTAGAAATGGGAAATTTAGAAGACGATTATTCAAACAGGTCCTGAAAATGTAGAACTTAGGCTTATTAACCTTAACTCTGTGCTGACCTCAAGCAAAAATATCAGCTACCCATCACTGCTGATGGCAACGACCAGCAATTCCTTCCCCGCACTATTTTTAGAAAATAAAAACGTTTTGGCAACATATATATACTCTCGCCAATATATGGGAACAACTGTATATTTTGTTGACACAGGATTCTTTTCAGGCAAATAAAAGACAAAATTATTTGTGGCTTTGTGAACAGGCAAAGAGAGACTTGACTGGCTACTCTCCACGGCTCGTTGTTTGTAGCGTGCCAATGCCAAGGGGCTGCAGTCCCGGGACTGGAACCCAATTGCTCAGATCCACAGAGAACACACACTGAAACGACTGTTCCTCTGGCTCCAGAGGGACTGCCAAGGAAGTTAATGCGGACTATTGGCATGAACCTATTGCAATTCCCATCTGTGATGTGAATCCCACCCGTGATGTGAATCCCACCCTGAGAAAGGCTTTCGGGGCATCTGGCCAGTGGAGAAGCTGAAAGTATAGAGGTAGACAGCTCTTTCCACCCCATCAGACATCAAGGCTGTCTACATGTCCACATGCCAATTCAATTCCTTCTTCCACCCAATTACAGAGACTTGAAGACAGAGAAAATCTTTGAACTTATTGTTCAATGCAAGAAAGCATGTTTCCCAAATCTATGTGAGTTTTCCATCCTCACCGGTGCTTATACAGGTCATCACACGTTTCATGTGTGGACAAGAGAAGGAAAACCTGGTTTGCTAATAGCTGATTCCTTGGGCAGGCTTGCCAGCCTCTAAGGCAAAGGAAATACAGGGCTGTAGTGCACTTTTGTTTTACTGATTGCCCTTTCAAGATTTCAGTAGCAAAGAATCTCTGATAAGTCATTTCTGACCATTGCACGTATTTCAGTATCCTCCTAATTTGTATCGTAAGAACCAAAGACGGTTCCACAAAAAGGGTTTTGCACCTGACAACACGATAGCAGTTTTGAAAGCAAACAAGAACATAAATGTTTGGGACTTACCTAAGTAGAATAAAGAAGGGATCATAAAATTGAGGTTAACATAAATGTATTGGTAGATGACCTTTATGCACGTAATTGTTCTCCTTAAGCTCTGAACAGGACAGAGTTACTGTGCTTTTAAAATGTTGTGATAGGCAATTTCAGTGTGAAACTCAATACGCTTGATTGGGCTTGGCCATCATTTATGGTCTAGTGACTACCACTACTGCATAAATTTAACTGAAAACTTTTGGGGGAATTTTAGTAACATATATCCTTCATCAAACAGGTGCAATTAAACTATACCTGTCAACAACCGCAGATTAATGTGCTTTTTTTAAACCAAATCATCTGAGATTAAAACTTTTCAGAGTGAAGCGTGTCTTAAATTGGTCAATATAACACGTAAGACAGGTATTAGACGAGGCTGACTGTATAACTGTCCAACTCAAACCAAGGGTTTGGTGCGAGCGGGGAGCGAGGCTGGCTCCCTCGCCCCGCGGTCAGCCCCGGAGAAAGCCATCTGTCTGCGGTGCAGCCGGGGGGAGGCAGGGCTTGACGCTCGCCCTCAGCGGAGCGGGGCCGGCCAGTGCCAGGGCTGCTGTTCCTCCTCCTTATCCAGAAGGGGCAGATGATGCTCTGCTGCCAAAATCAAGAGCTCATCCTCTCCGCGGCATAATTCTCCTCTGCTTTGCCACCCCTCAGTGCAGAATTGCACAGAGAGGCAGCCCTCCTTTTAATTCTGCGCTGGGGGGACTGGAGGGGGGGATTTCCAGTCACAGGGGATGGCTGGAGGCCAGAACACCCTGGTGTACAAGAGACGTGACTCTCACTGAAACCGACAGGTACGGAGAGGTTTTCAAATGGATTTCTTGTTTGTGGAGCGTTTGCCCAGTGCCTCGGCACCGCGTCTGAGCTCTGCCACCTCCCTCCTCCCGGCGCGGGGCCTGGGTCTTTGCACAGGATTGCAAAAGAATCTCAGTCCTGACTGATGGAGATGGGGCTTCAGATACCGCCATAACACAGACTAAAAAATAACCTGTAATTGCTTCAAGTAACATGGCAGCCTGCTGCAGCATTTTCCAACATGCACTGTGCAATACATCTGTCTCCTCACAGACGGTCGCCATTAATTGCTTTAAAGAGGAAAGTGAAACAAAACAACAACAAAACCACGTTTCACATGGTTTCAAACCATCTCCATGGAAATCAAGTAACCTAACAGCAAAATCATACTGAAGGCGCCCCGAGGCAAAAAGCTCCGTCCCGTGCTCTCCTGTGCGGAGCCCTGCTCCGGCGCTTGCTCTTGGCTCCCATTGCTTGTTAGGTAGCACGTTGCCCAAGGTGTGCTGCGAACCACCAGTCTGGCAGAAGCACTCGCCTGCCGCTCTGGGATATCAAGAATATGTGGCACATTAGTCATGCCAAGTGCTTCAGGGAAGAATTTTGCATTTATTATGAATAAGGCAGAAAACAAGCTTTCATCTTAATTTACCACTCCTCTTCCTTGTGGGAAGCCCCTGGGAGCAGATACATTGTACCATTACAGACCGATCATTTTGTAGTAGGAGTCTAAAGAAACAATGGGTTACTTCCCTGATAGAATGCAATTCTGTACTTTACCGGCACTCATGTTTATCCCTATCTGAACCTTTTTTTTCATTCTAACGTAGAGTACTTGCGATGATATTCTATCAGGTATTCCTGTTTGTACAGATACCTGCTCTACTGGGAAAAAAATAAAGTTAGAAATGCACCTCATCTCCTTTATTAGCTTTGTTCTCATTGAGATCGTTCCTAACACAGCAGAAACGAAACACTACAGTGGTGTGCAAACCAGTGGCAAAACAAGCAAACACATATGTGCCTAGAAAAATGGCATTGTACATTTTGCATTGTACACGCAGCCCTCTGCATACCCAAGGTCCGTTTGGCAGCTGTACTCCATGCTTCACGGTACTGATAAGGCTTTGATTAAAATATTTCAATTGATTAAAATGATGACATAACTGCCTATTATCAGTTACTGCAGCAGAGGCCCTAACTGGTAAATCATTCCGCAGGGCACACAAAGATTTAACCGCCAAGAAGCTATTTCTGCAAGAGTTCTGTATTGCAAGAACTATTGCGACCGCAATTACACAAGTTTTTGGTGAGGAAATTAGCGGGGTATGATTGCCTCAGTATATATTTTCTCTAGAAGAATCCATATAGTTCCATATCCAATCCTGAGATACATCCCAAAGGGACAGAAGCTGCTCAGGCCAAATTGAAACTCACCTTCCCAGTGCCCCAGAGCAGAGAGATGTAGAGGTCCTCTCTCCTGAGGGCGGTGGGGTGAGTTATCTTCTGGGCATCTCCTCCAGCAAAGTACTTATTGACCCAGGGAAATAACCTGGAGACTGCAAAATTAAAGATGGGTGGGAGAGGCCCAGAGAGCAGAGGGTCAAGGCTGGTCTCCCAGAGGCAGCACAGGCTGCAGGAAGAGATGGACCTTCAGAAGAACCTCATTAAGAGCAGAGCCTGGCCATGTCTTGCCTTTGCCTATGCACTGAGCAGGAGTTTATGAAAGAGAGCTGCCGTCATGCAGAGCCTCTGCCGTACAGGTCTAGAAGGAAAGCTGCCCGATGACTGCAGAAGACAAATCCCTAGGTCGTATTTTCAGAGATATCATTATAACACTGTAGCTGTCCCATTTTATCAGTGTATGTACAGCTGCCGATGCTCATGTTCTGCAATTATCTGGCTTGTTTCACAAACGGGGTGATCATCAAGGGATAAATAACTGGAGGAAAGGTCACATGTTACCGAGCAATGCTTCCCCCGTGCTTTGTTGGAGTCTTAATTTTATTCAAACACTAACAAAATGCACCTATTTCAGTAATTCCACTAATGAGCTGTTACTTTTGGACATCTTAGAAAAAGGGCAAAGGTACAAAGGTTCAATTATTTGTCATTTACTTATGCCTTCCAGTTCCTTCAAATTGGCTGCTTGAACACACAGGGATAATATACTATCCTCGCTCTACCATTGTTAGCCACATACCAGCAATACTACCCCCTTTTACTTTTATTATCCTCTTTGTTACAGCATGTGTGTGTTACAGGGAAGGGGAGGCTTCTCTTAAAAGCTTGAGTATTTTTCCACTAAAACCGTATTCTAATAATTTCTTGTTTGTTAACAGCAGAAGTAGGATTTTCAGAACTGTTAAAAGTCGCCCACACCAGCCTTTGGGAGGGATGGTAAAACTCCTGACAGCTTTTATCAGGCAAATCTTGAGAACTTTTGAAAACTGCAACTCTGTATTAACAGCAATAAAGACCAACTAATACAAAGCCAGATGCAAGACTGTAAATCGATGACCTCCCCCAATCTGCAGTCACTTCAGAGGTATCGTTCAAGCGGTTGCAGAAATGACGGCTTATGAAGACGGATGCTCTACTGCATTAAAAGCCTCCCCAAAATTTTGTGGAGAAAAAAAAGCCAGGCCTGTTTGCATTGGATGGTCAGCATTTGTAATTCTCATTCTTCAGAGGAAAAAAAGCGACTGAGTGATTGAACCCTTAGAAAAAGAGACTGTTTAGGAGACACAGTGCTGTTTTGGAGCTACAAACCCGAAAGCCACAAACCATTATTAGTGGGGTTTATAAATATTGTGTGTCTGCCTTCTGCTTAAGGGGTGGGGGGTGTGTGCTCTCTCGGAGCCTGCAGATTGCACCGTGCGGGTCAGGTTAAGGAGAAAATTAACAACTCACTAATTTTTGCAGCATGTGTGGACCAAATATTTAATTAAAGTCAGACCTGGTGTGTGCTGTCACACAATATAGCTTATCTGAATGTGCAACATAAAGACATTGTCCGCCAGTGCTTGTGATTAATTCACCGCTTACAGATGGCCAAGCCACGTGGCTATTATTCAGCGTATTCCAAGTGCGAGACCCTCACTGGTAGGTTGGATGACCTAACGGAAACTAAAGGACCAGAACATGCAAAGAGAGAAACAAATACGCTATATCCACACAAATAAATTAAACCTGCAGAGGAATGCTCTGGCACTTCACCCATTTTGCACGGAGCACCTTGCTATTATTTTTTTTTTGTTTCCAAAGCAGGATAGCTTTGTCCAAACACTTTATACTTAAGAAGAGAGAAAACCATACAAATGGGGAGTATTGTTACCTTAGTTTTACAAAGGATGTAGGCACAGAGAGCCTGAGAAATATATTTAGAAGTTACACAGGATGATTTTGTGGTTAAAGAATGACAGAATTACTCGTGTCTGAATTTTTTTTTTTCCTTAACAGATATCCTGTCTCTCCTGTTTTAATAATTTAATAAAATGTAAATGATACATTTTTAAAACACTTCTGCTAACTGGTATGTTTTAGAAACATAAAAGTGACTTTAATTAGTCGGTTTTTTTATGAACAGGAATTCTATAGTTTTAAAATCTTAAGTAGAACTTGATTCACTTTTGAAAAGCTAGAAATTCTCTCTCTCTCTCATAAGATAAAACATCCATTTTTGGTAGCAGTAGCAGACAGAAAAATATCCAAATCTTTGGTTAATCCTGGACTTCAGCATCTTTAGCTTTGGGCCACATACCTGTATTAACTGGGGAATCGAGTTTGGGGGAGAAGCAGAAACAATTTTTCTGGTAGCTTATTGTTTGCATTTGACAGCTGTTGGAAACTGCTTACACGCTGGAAATATTAATAGTCTTGATGGAGATAAGCGAGGCGGGCAGGCAGGAATTAGAAGAGCTGTTTATCACATGGCTCTCCTATATGGCTACAACTTCCTCTCGACAAGTCAGATAATACGATCTGGTCCCAAAACACATGCGGCAGATTGTGGAATGTTTACTTGGAGCTGTAACCAGAAAATAAAGGCAGCCGCACAGTTAAGTAAGCGAAAGCCTTGTGCCTTCTCATTAAATGTTGGGCTGCTCCTGGAGGTTTACGCAGCCGCAGCAATTACGTTTCGAGTCTACGCAGGAGGGAAGGAGAAAATCTTTCCTATGGACCTTGTTTAAGTGAGTTATGCCTCAGTACCTCATGATTAGATTGCTGTAACGTCCTATAGGTGTGCCTTTACCCTCAGGGCACTCAAAACTAAAGCTGATACAGAATGCAGCTGCCTGCTTATTAAGCAAGAACCCATGTCGAGAGCACAGCTAGCCACTCGGCCAGGATCCACGCTGCCTCCCCGGGATAAAATTCTAAGTGGAGCTCAGAGGGATCCAGCGAACCTCCTCATCCCGAGGTGGAGGAGCCTGGGCAGCCGGAGGACCTGCTCACAGGGATGCTCTGCAGTGAGCACAGCCTGTGCTGAGCACAGTCTGGGCTACGGTTCTCTCACCATCAATGCAAAGGAGCTGCTAGCAGGGGATGCTCAGCTAGCCACACCAGATCTTCCTACCTTCTCCTCAGACTTGCAGGAAAGGCACAGGCTTGCCTGTAAGTTCTGTGAGTTTATTTTGTTAATGGTATCAGTTGACGACAAAACGTTGTTGGTAGTCACTCATATCTTAAAATTTTATAATGAAAAAAATGATAGCCCATAAGAGCATAAGACAGAGGCTTATAAAAGTTTTCAAAAATGTGGTCTTATACTTTGGTCATTGCACATATGAAAACACACAAATATATACATATAGACTTACTGGCACATGTGCCTCTAAACACATGCATGTGTATGCACTTCTCAGTATATTTTAACATTGCTACACTCACTGCCACCACATTCTCCAAATGCAAACATATTCAGCTAAAGTCAGAAATGTCACCAAACTGGTACCCTGCCTCTTAAAAAATTCAAATAGCACATCAGCTCTGCTCCTCATCCCACTCTGTTATACAGTGTACCTTGAGAAAGGGTACAGGTCGCTGCATTTCTTCAGAGCCCATATTTTCAAGGTCCATCACAGCAGTATCAAAGTGAACGTACAGTCAAGAATCTCCCAGGACAATGGCATACTCAAAACCATTCAAAAACTGAATGTACCAGCAATAACCTAAGTAATTCGCATCTTTGAAAATTAAACAAGCAGAGACAGGGGAAGAGGGAGATAATGACAGATTCATAATTCAAAATTCTTGAGCACTGTTCCTCAGACTTACAAGACAATTAAGTAACTTGCAAGATAATTTTTCTACAGTAAATCAGAAGTCAACTTTTGTCTCAACATTACATTCAGATGATAAGGGAAAGCAAGCAGAAATTATCAAAATACTTCCCTGCACATTCACTTCAGAACTCTGGACGCTTTGGAAGCTGAAAAAGGGATAATTACTGACAGCTTAAAGACGACAAGCAGTGCAAAAGGCAGGAAAACACTTGCAAAATAGCTGACATAACTGGAGAGAGGAATCTGGTTCACCTGGCTATGCACCAACCCATCACTTGAGGTAGAGCACACCAACCCTTGCGGGCAGCTGGGGGGCAGAGGGGGTCCGCGCGGGCGGTGGGTGCTGAGGATGGATCCTGTGCCGTGCCACCCCACCCCAACCGCTCCCCACAGACCCCACCAGACCACAGAACCCTTCTCCATAAACCGTCTGGCTTTTTTTCTAAAGCAGCATCGAAATTGCCTTACCTGGGAAACGCCTTCACTACTGGCTGCGGTTTTGTGAAACCGCAATGCTCCTTGCAGCGAAACCAGCGCACGCCTGGGCGTGATTAATGTATAACACACTCTCGCCACAACGCTCTAAGTTGCTTATGAATTCACCAGATAGGTAAACATACAGCCCTGCAGAACGGCGAGATGAGATGATGATAAAATTACCTAGAAAATCTGCGTTAAACAGGGAAGACTCCACACTTAATGGTGTATTTGCATATATAACTTTCGGGGGAGGAGGAGGATGGGCTGGCAATTGCAGACTCAAATCAGCTGAGATTATATTCATCTACAGATTTGCTGGTAAAAGTCTGTGTTGCAAATTTCTGAGCAAGATGCTACAAGTGTTATTTAAATGGTGCATATACGCCAAGGACAAGTCAGGAGACCATTGACTCGACCACTACACGAACAAAAGGAAATGCCTTTCTTGATTTGAAATACATTGAAACAAAAATTGTAATTCAGTTCATTTTGAATCAATCTTTTTGCCCACAAAGAGACGCAAGCCGTCTGCTAAACCGACCTGCATCACACACATATCTCATTGATGGGAGAATCTATGCCTTAAATGAAGGAGTAACAAGTACTGTAAGCCTGATGAGACATAGTGAATGAACTACTCCATTGCTCATAAGAATATAATACTCAGTGCATCACTCGCACAAATATATTTGATTTCTTGATATTCAATAGTGATGTTTTCAGCTCTTCAAAATGAAATCTTTTCCGAATGTAAATCCTTGGAAAGCTTAATTTCTCTGAAAAATACAAGATTTTACAAACTGTGAAATGGTTATAAATGTTTACTAATACTTACTATTTATTTTTGAAAGCAGATATACCATAAAGGATCTTAACACACAGTCTAGAAAAAAATAAATGCAAAATACCTATAACCATGTATGATTCCTGCCTCCCTGAGAACGAGCGCAACGACACTGATTTCTAAGAGCGCATACTGTCCCACGGCCAAAGGGCTTTGCGTGCGCGTGAAACTGGCCGGACCGAGTTGCTGATGAGCAGCACATGGACATACAGCATTCCTGGAATTTACTGGCGTGGGATTTTGCCTCCCGTCGCACACATACAAAGGTCACCTTTGTGCCCGGGGTATAACTGATGGACTAGCAATCTCTCCTTCAAATTCTCGCTCTTTGGTTAAGGAAAAATCTTTTCAGATGAACTTATAATCATATTTTTTCACCTACTAAAGGTTAATAAGCCATCACTGTCACTTTGATAAGAGTATAAGGATCAGGCAGCTAAAACCAAAACAAAATATAATTACACAAAATAATTTTGCCCCTTCTAGTTTATTACAGATCTTTTCATTATTTCTGGGACTAACACTAAATGGCTCAGTTTCAGGTCTATTATACTTGACAATTTACATTCATTACAATCAGGGACAGGTAACCGTGGGGCTTATTATCACATCCATTACGAGTGACACCATTTGCAAGATGCTCAACACTAAATGTACTTGTTGCTGCAGTAATACAGGCTGGGAAATTGCTCTACATTAGAGGAGGGGAGGAAAGAACAAATTAGAAAAAGACCACTAAGGAATCAGTGGGGATGTCCCAGCTTTAAATTAAAAGAAATAATAAAAAAAAAAAATAAAGGGGGGGAGGGGGAAGTTTAAAATTATAATCTGACATGTTCATAACTGTTGTAGATACTCCAAAGCAGAGCAAATGCAGGGACTGAGCAAAGGATCTCCTGGGCGCAGGGCTCTGAGCAATAGACACAACACATCGAAAAACATCTTCTGGGGTCTGATGTTGTGAACCGTGAGGCCGCGAGAGCTTTGCGGAGGCTTAATTTCAAGCCAGTACTTCCGCGCTGCCCCTTTTTCCTTCCCTACGAGCCCCCCGTACCTCCCGCTCTACCTGAGCCCGGCGGGCAGCCCCGGGAGCGGGGTCCCTGGCTGGCGGCTCCCGGCGCAATCATGCTGTTTGTTCCTCTGCCACAATCAGGCAGGCACAGCACAACACCTGGTACTCCCGTCCGGGGCCCTCCTTGGCAGCTGACTCTGAAATCTCCCTGCCAGGTGGTTGCACTTCAATTACATTAGCTAGGCATTGTAGGGTTAACAAGTATCCAGAGGAAATCTTTTATTCATATAACACAGTATGCCTTTTGTTGATCTTTGAATAATGTTGCTTAAAATCCATTAAATTAAAATACTCTTTTCAAGCACGCAGCCTGCAACAGGTATAGCGGTACGTACCCACCGCTGCCTGCTCACGCAGCACTGTCGTGGGCACGCGGTCGTTTCAGGAAAATTTGATCCCCAAAAGCAGATGATTAAGTCAGCATTTAAAATAACGTTTTTTTTTTTTCCCTGGAAGTGACCTCTCAGTAGGGGGAACGGATTCCCCTTTCATTGCATAGCTCAGCCAGTCCACATGCTGTGATGTCTCCTCATTTCCCCAAAGGAGTAAATTAAAATTCTGGTGCATGTTTATGAAATCTGCTTTTTTTTTTTTTTTTTTACTTAAAAAGTGGGGGCGGAGGGTGAGCGGGGAAGGGAGGAAGCAAAACTGAAAATGTAAGCGACTCCTTCACAAAAGGGCAAGTTTATGCAATAGTTTCACTGCTGCTAATTTCTCCTATATGTTCCACTGTTTCTAAACAAATTTCCCCATCGGTTTTAAGTAACTCAAGTTGCCCATAGAGTTTTATCATCACATTTAATTATGGGGCAAGAGGTGAGTTAATGACTGAGCAGTATGATATACTATTTAAACAACTAAGTTCTAAATTCAAGCATATGAGAAATCATGGTGAAAATGGCGAGAGAGTACTAGGGAGGATGCCGAAGGGCTGTTTGACTGGCTACGCAGCCCTAGTTAACAGTCACTGTTCTAATGCCTCAGAGAACTAGTCAGTTTTAAACTAACTTTAAAAAAATGTGAGAATAAGACACAACCAGAAAACAGACTATTGTATACAGGTAATATAATGCACACAGGAATGAGAACAGAAGTACTGAAAACTGCCCCAGGAGAGCACAAATGAGAAACAACTACTGTGTTTAGGAAGAAATTAGATTATAGAACAACGTGAAGGGCACTGAAAAACCAGCAAGGCAGTCAGAAAGCAGAGATGAGGTGCCACTGGAGTCCCTTCCAGATCAGGGCATTTAGTCTGTGCTTTCAAATTAAAAGCTACTAAAGCATACTGGAGCACAAGGGACAGGCTGGAGCTGGGCCATGGAAGCTGCACATCACAGGAGAAAGAGGTGGAATGACCCATCCCCATGGTGAAGCCCCCCCAGGTGCTCAAAAGCTTGGGGTCGCACAAATACACCAGGGAAAGCACCAGTGAGTGGTTCTGCTGCACAAGCAACGAGACACTGGCAAAGGCTTTCCACTCCTGCCCATCACCAAGGTGTCTGGGTTATGGAGTACACACTTCCACCGCGATGAGATTATGGCCGATTCACAGAATGGCAGCACTTTGTTAAAATGGAAAATTAATCTGATTTGAGAAGACAAACGAGTGAGCTTAGTGCTGCCGTAGAGAAAGCTATGATGCGGAGCGCAAATCCTACACGAGAATCAGCAGTAACTTCTGCTCACGCTCCCTGTGAGCCAACACCAGGCAGGAGAGGTGGATGACAACTGGTGACAACTGTGCAGCTCTGGTCCCTTTCTCCGAGGCTATCAAAAAACCTGCCTAAGAGCCCCCAGTGAAAGAGCAGAGCTGTTCTGCTCCGCACAGCCCTTCCCATCTGCTTCCTGCCAGATCTTTTTGACACATCTCATTCTCTAGACAGCACAGAAACGCTCCTTTGTGTGCTGTGTTGAAGATGACCACAAATCACTTCATGGGCTGACCCTTCCCCGGCACGTGCCCTGAAGCACCATCTCCAGCTTTATAAAAGAAGGATCCGAACAAAACGTGTGTCGAGCAGCTAAATACCTGGTGCACGAGCCTCGGCGGGATGCCCGGGAGTCAGGCTGTTCAACCGGTTTCAGGACACGCAAGGCGTCCAGGTTGCACAGCCCTCATCAGAGAAACAGACTGAGGCGAAAACCCGTGAAGTCTTCCGCATGTTCTTGGCTTCCACTGAAACGCGTAATTTTCTTAGTGTTAACACCATTTCGTGAAGACAGTTGAATTCCTGCAGTTCTTTGAAGTCCTTAACTGCTGAGTCATTTCAGATATAAAAGGCAATAATGGGGATCCCCAAAGAAAAGGGGGAGAGCAGAAGATGAATTTTTAATGAAGCATCAAAGTTGGTGGAAGTAAACAGAGAAGGAGAATCTACAGGGACAGTGACCTAGGGAAGAAGCTACACTGCAGTAATGCTGCGTGCTGCCACCATCGTACCTCACTAGAAAATATTTCAAGTGCAGGCTTATATAAGATTTTTCTTTATTCAATTTTTGTCCAATTTTTGTTAAGTTTATCAATGAACTACCTGTCCAGCTATTAGCTTTCTGAACTACCACCTTTTAATTAAAATGTAATTTTTAATTCAAATAAGAAACAACACGAGAAACAATTTTGAACATGTCCTACTTTACTGTTTAATTTGCAACTTACTATTTTTATAATTACAGCTTTTTGAAAGCTATAGTTTTCTACTGCTTGAGAAACACAATAGGCAAATTTTTGGGATTCTGAGCAGAAAGCTGTCGAGCATATTAGATGGCACTTGCCTACAATATCCATCACCGGAGGCTAGTTTATGGTTATTTAACTTACTCTCTCAAAACTCAACCACCAAATTTCACCCAATTTAAAAAAGGATGGTTTTTATCCCCCAACTGTCAACTACTCTGTCTTCTACAGAACATAATCAACACTGAAATAACTCCTGCACAGTTACACACTGACACTTTCCATATTTAACTTCATGAGGGACTCAGTGAACAATTTCTTCGCAGTCAATAACAAAAGGAGATTCGGCATCTTTGGCAAAAGTAAGAGTAGCTATAAACAGCCCTTCTCCATGCAAATTTGTTACTACGACTGTGTCACGACCTACATCAATCCCCTGCTACGTGAGCTGCGAGTTGGTCCTGTGAGCAGCCTGCAAAATTTCATCCATTTGCTGGAAAATATCCACTGCAACACAGGCCATCCAAATAATTTCACTTGCTAATTAACTTTGGAAATACATTACAGCCTTGCCTTCAAGAGTTATTTTAACAGACTACAGTGTTTATTGCACCACCAAGCTTCCTATCTATTTTAAAACCGAATTATACGACTTGGTATAACAGCAGTAACACTGACACACGTAAGTGGATTATTTGAAATTAAACATTTGGCTTTTTTGCAACATCTATTTTCAAGAAATGCCCCGGCTTTGCCGTGGTATTTATCTGTGCAGACACACCGTTATCTGATCCCAGCGTATAATGCCATTAATATTATTGCATATTTATATTACGCTACCTTGAGCAAGGTTTGCCTACCAGGGTATTAGAATCTGCCTATATGAAGCAGATACTGTTCTGCAGCTCAAAACAATGACCAGCACTTCTGAATGAAAAGAGAGAAAGTGAACATTAGCACATCAAAGGCCCCTTTCTGAAAGAAGAAAAATTGCATGATGCACACTTTAATCTTTCTGACAATCTATGCATGGATTGAACTGAGTTCTATTTTTCACACAACTGTGAATGCTTGATACAAGGACATCTTTACCAACAGCAAAAAGAACAGAGAAAGACGTGCTAGCGTAGTCTTTGAACTTTTAAAATATGGATTAACATGCAATAATATTTAACCACTGATAGAACGACATCCTTCTTATCTCTCTTAATAAACCCAAATAACGTAAAACACATTTTACAAGCAACATTCAGAAAAAAACTGTTATAAACATTTTAATCATAAAATAATAAAAAAGGAATTTAAGAAATTAGTAGTAAATGAAATACAGGAAATATTAAAATCTTCATGTAAATGTCTATTATTTAAAATCAGTTACCCATCATAGAAAAAAAATAAGTGTAATTCATTTAATTAGCTCTTCTATTTAGCTAAGGGTGGAATGGGACCTGTGCTTATAGTTGTAAAGGAAAATATTGCTAAAATATGTATACAACATATATTGCACTAATCATGCTCATTCTGCTGTAGTAAGCACAGAGATTCCTGCATGTAGATTTTTCTCACGTTGCAGAAGGCTTGAATCAATCAGCCCAGAGAAGCAAACACTAAGGAGCTACCCCTGTTTGATCTAGACAGCTCTCTGCTCAGCAAAGCGGATAGAGAAGCACTTCCAGAAAACAAGAGCACACGTCAACAGCACGATACTACCAAACGCTGCAGAACGCCTCAGCGATACAGCTCTCTATACCCTCTCCATCAAATCATTACTTCTTGCAGGGTAACGCTGCAGACAGGACAACTTTGATTACCCCTTTTCCGCTTAGGCAAAACTTACTTTTATTCTGTTCTTTCAAAGAAGCAACTAAAAGGAGAGTACAGGTAATCAGAACTCTTTAAATGCATTTCTTCAGCATATACACGCCTAGAAGATGGTACAGCAGCTTTGGAGGATTCCTGCAAGATACTCACTCACGGCCATACATCCAGATGGACCTCCACCTGCCTGCGGAGGAACGAGAGGGAAAGGGAAAACGAGTGAAGGGCAAGATGTTTCCCCTCTCATTCCTTCATCAGGGTGCTCTGTTTGCTGCTAAAATTTCGCCAAGATTGTCTGCACATTTTTTTTTCTGCTGACAACGTGTTAAACTGTTGAATCCAAACACTTGCAGAGAGCAGGAAAGGGACTGCACAGAAATGACATCCCAGAGTTTTCTTTGTGTAAACAGAACTGCATCCTCATAACTATCAGCTTCTAGAGGAATAGCATGATTTTATAAACGAGCCTTATTAAATGCAGATGCTAAATGAATTTGTTCCTAAAAAAAAAAGCTTACATCAGTTAGGTATAACTCAATCACAGCCAGTGGAATGACATCTCGGAAGATCTTAAATAAGATCACAGTCTTTGACTTGAAGAATGTCACCAATGGAGAAAGCTGAGGCACTAAGGCTGAGCCTCACGCACCTGATATTTTGCACAAACTGGTACATTCCCAAACAAAACACATGCACTTCCCCAAAAGCTTGAGAAAGAACACATTTTTCTCGCAGGTATGTCAGCGACCTGGAAGTTAAACTACTTCAGTTACAAAAAGGAGCAGCAGACCATGTTTAGCTTCGCCTAAATGGCCTGTTAAAGTGTGGGGTAAGTGGCGAGAGGATGAGTTAGCATACGGAAATACTGTAAAAGAAATTAAAAATAACCATTTTGGAAATCTCTCTTAAAAGAGCAATGAAGGGCAATGAAAACACTCAACATTAATGTTAGAATTGGTCCAAAAGAGGACAGTGGCATAAGGAAAACCCATGACAAAAGATTAACATGGCTGAGAACTATCACGACATAGAAAAGTTTGCCTGTGCCTTACCTTAGACACCCACGATGCTACAGAATGGCACACTGAAGGAACAAAAAAAACCCTGGGTCTCTTTATACTAATTTCGCAAATAACATCTGAAATTTAGAAGGCAGGCAATACGGTTCACTTTTCTAAACACAGCGGGTTCAGCCCCATACCCAAGCCTTACTCAAAGCACTGGCTAAAATGTATACTGGGGGAGGAAAGAATGACTGGGCCAGACAGATGGTCTGCCTTTGGACGCTGAAAAGGATTTTGAGGGAGTTGAGTAGTATGACTTAATTCTTGCCCTGAATATTTAAGGTAAACACAGATCAGTCCAAATTAGGAAAGGTACAACTACAGTACTACAATGCTGCACCGTATATAAAAAACAGCAACAGATCCTGAATGCAAAAAGGCCCTAGGAAAAAGTGTCCTTTTTCTCCTTTACTAATATCCCTCGCTCCAAAGTTGGTCATAATAGTAATTTGACATTCACATTCAGCACAGCTATTGGACTACACATTCTTAATATACAGAAGTCTTCGAAGACTGCTTTTCTTAAAAAATATTGCCTCTTCTGCCTGATGAGGGAACAGAAATTCACTTTCATTTTTAAAAAATGCAACTATTTATTCATTCTGCATAAAGCATTGACTCAGCATGTTACCGCACAGTCAAAACACACGGAGGTAACGCAGCAGAAACACTCAAACTATTTAGGAACCTCTGTCCTACTGTTTTCTTGCAATTCTAGACCATTAGTACAATAGTCTCTATGATAAATCCAGCAGCACTGGTGGATTCCCCTCCATCCTAAAATCTCATTACACAGAATAATAATAATAAAAAAAAAAAAAACCCACACCAAAAAAAAACAAAAAAAAAAAAAAAAAAAAAAAAAACAAAAAACCTGTCTCAGTCCTGATGCTCTAAATGTAACAAAAAGATGAAATATAAGGGGAGGAAAACGTGTGTCTGCATGCATTGTATTTCTAATGTTCTTCCAATAAGTGCTAACATGAAAAATGAAACATTTTGTTTACTGATCTCAGTATACCTTCTTCAGTGATAAAAGGGAAGATTAAAAATTGTTGTTTTGGGCACTAAAAAGAACACTTAAGTCCACAGGAGTCTTTTATCTGTAAACAAGTAAAAAAATGTAAAAATTTGTTTTACAGATATTGTAATTGACATGAAAAATTGAAACTAAAAGTAAAATCTCTACGCTTTGCTTTCTGAGATCCCAGTACTTTGTGTGTTGACTTTTGGGATTCCAAAATGCATGTTGCTGTGGTATTTAAAAAAAACGGAAATGCTGGCATGCAAATCCTATTCAACAACTTGAGAATACTAAGGGCTTTTACAAGGCAAAGAACACGTTAAAAGTTCATTAATTAAACAGTGCTTGTGAACAGATGGAATGGCTATCTGGGCTCTAATTACTGTAAGTTGGTACAGAGGTTCGCAGACCTTAATGAGGTTCAATAAAATGAATGATTACACATCAATCACAATTAGAGAAACCTGTAAGATGAGCTGAATTATCATGGCAACAAGTCATAAAACATGGGAGCACAAAACCCAACAGGCTCTGCGAAAGCCTATAAAGGAAATGTTTCTGAATTACAGCAGTTCTTCTGGATTGGAACGATTCCTCTCTACTGCCAAGCCCATAAAAACGCTCAGTGATTTAACTCTAAGGGTTGCCCCGTCCCTCTCTGACATCCTGGAGGATTGATTAGCCGTAGGAGAGCACAGGGCACTACAGTACATAAAGGGTTAGCAACGGTAAAGCAAACAAGGCAATGATCTGAAAAATAACCAGTGATGGAAATGAAGAGAACAGGAACCCTTCGTCGCACATTAAATACGTCGTTGAAAATAAAGACACCCGTGTTTTTTTTTTTTTTTTATCTTCCCAGTGAAACGGAGATGTCAAACATGAGATACAGAGCCTGTTTAAAACCAGTGCAATTAGAAAATGCGGCTGCATGGAAAACTCCATAGTTGAGGTTACTCAGACTGATACGGCTGGGTGTAACTGCTATTCCTACAACTCCGAACCTTTAAATAACACGGAGTTTTATTTAAAAATGCAGGACAGAAAAATAATCCCAGCCACTTTCCACTGAAGCCGCCTGTTGAAAACAGTGTTTTCAGAGCCTTCAATTTCCCAACTGTAATAGATGCTGGCGGCGGGGAGGGGAAGGTGGTAAGATGGAAACAGAAATTAATAGTAAGGGGAAGATTTCAGCTATGATATGTGAAGTCTCTGAATATCAGCTCCAGTGCTCGTTCCCCAAAGTAACGGCTCTATGCTTTTATCATCTTCTCTGTACTGCTACACTTCTATCACCTTAGTGGTGCTCATCTGGCAAACACAGCCCTTAAAAACTCCAGAACTCACCTTTCAATACCAGGAATTAGTCACAGGTATGGCACAAGTCAAGGTAAGATCTTTCAGGAACAAGGAAAAGGAAAATGCATGCCAGCTTGAAGTTATTTTCTAAATTTTAATGACTTCGCTTTCGTGATGCTGCAATTTTTGCTATCAAGACTTTTCAGTAATGAAAAACTGAGCTAACCCCAAGTTTGTTTGTTAGAGGGGTAACAGTAAGGCTTCTAAGTGAAATAACTGCTACTTGAACAACACTACTTTGCCCAGCTGAAAGGTGGGCAGGAGAACACACGTTTTATTTAAGGAAGCCTGTAGACTGTAAGGAACTGTAGACTAGCAAGATTTTTATAAGATCATCCACATTGTTACACAAGTGAAAATGAACGAGACGGATAATCCTTAAATAGTAACAATAAATCTAGCTGTTCAGCAGTTACAGTTCCAGGTTCACAAAAGCCTGGGCCAGGCCAATTCAGAGGAAGTATTAAAAAACAGCAAATGAACTGAGGTGTTGGTTTTCTTTTAAACAGAAAATGTTCTACATGTACTAGATTGTTACTTAGCATTAGACTTAAGAAATCGTTACAAGCCATCTGCTCCTGTTTATACACTAGAACCCTGACAGTTAATCTCACTGTGAAATACACACAAAGGTATGATACTGAGGAAAGAAAAAATACAAATTAAATATGCCAGCCAATAAACCCACTACGAAAAACTAGCTTTCTCCTACTCCTCTCTCTCTTGCTGTCTCCACATTTATGTCCCCAACCTAATAAAAAAAAAGCCTCCAGTAATAGGATGGCTTTAAAAGTTTTTCAAGCACATGTAAGAGGGGAAGCCTTTCCTGTTTAAAGAATGATACAAGATTATGGTGGCCGTTAAAGAAGCTTTTATATAATAGGCACAAAAATTATGCTCCTCATCCTCTTAGTATCAGATGCACTGAATCAGTCAGGTTGGAGGGATGTCAGAAGGTGATCTAGTCTCATCTTCTCCAAGCATGGTCAACGCTGAATTCAGAAGCTCATTTTCACTAAGAGAAAAACAAAGCACTTAAGAAAATTTAAAGCTAAACCTAAAAACATTTTTCCTTTTTAGAAAGCGATTTCTTAACTTTTGAATGAAGTGACTGCAGCATGTATGGTTCATGAAAAACATACACTGAAGTCAGGTTTTCTTTAAAAGAGAAAAAGAAGAAAAGTTTGAAAAATGATGTAAACCTATATTGGTGATTACACATTTGTATTAATGCAAGTGCCTGGATCGTTGGGGAACGCGCACATGAAAATGCCCGTGTGCACATCCAGCTGGTCTTCTGCGCCCTTTTCGTCTTCTCACCACCTGTGGAGCAGCGAACGTGGGTTTCAGGGACCCAGGAACTGCCTTCGATGGATAAAAACCACAGTTTCTGAGGTCAGCACCTCGGCTTCAGCCACGACGCATTATGCTGGACCCATTGGGAACCCCACAGCAGACCAGTGTGGAGTCACCAGCCCCACAAAAGCTCTCAAACTATCCCCTAGCAAAGACTTTCCGGAAGCCAGGACTTCTCCTTAAAAACATTCCCTGCAGGAGCATTAACCTTGCCAAAGCACCGCCCGCAGGGGTTCCCTGTAACAAGTAGATCCCAGGGAGCCCGAATGGCCGTGCTCGGCCACCTTCATCTCTCACCACAGGTCCCTTTGTTCCTTTGTTGCGATGGAGGGAGCGGGGAGCTTCCTGCCGCGCCGCCCGCTCCCTTCCCTACTGCCCATACTTCCCTTATGCTTTTTGTCTCGTCACGACAGTACGCAAGCCTCAGCTTTTCACTCTCTCTTCTAACGAGTCTTTTCATGACCTATATAATTCCACATTCATGCAGAGCACCCGTGTGCCATGCAACCTGGATGTGCTTTAGTTTTCGCCAAATTTTGCAGTTTAATTTGATGATTGCATTGTAAAAATTAAGACGCATCCTTTTAATCTAAATTACTCGGGGTAATTTAACTTAATTTTATTAAAACGTAGAAACGATCGCTGTATGTTCTGCACAAAGGAATTAGACTGGAAGGTTAAGAATCAGCATCAGCGATACCAGCAGCTCCCTCTAGTTGGAAAGCATATTATTTTTCTCCCCAAAGAGCTAGTGTATAGGAAGGATAGTCAGATATTACAAGCTTCTTACAATAAGCGGCTTGGTAACTCGTGCTGTAATATACGGTCATTATAGAACTACTAGCTACATTGCTTTGATTCACTCTTAAATGAAAGTAACTTTTTATTATCTATGCTGACATCTGACTATTTTTGTAATACGTAACTGACAAAAAAATAAGAACTCCCAACATTTGACAATGAATCTACTTTGGAACAAAAAAAAATTACCATATGTTAGAACAACGATTTGAAAACTGCGTTTTACTGAAATTCAAAATAAGTGTTAGAACTTGCATATGCTTTAAATAAATATAGGGTTTCATATATTGATCCAGAAGCCACCTCCTTACATTTCCAAGGCTTTGAAACTAAAGAAGAGGCTTTTTAGCCTGAGGGGTTAAAAGTGTGGGTGTGGAAGTGGGCTTTTGTTAGAAAAATTAGCAATGCTATGAGTCATTGTGCATTAGCGGCAGAATAGTTTTGCATCTTGTATGAATCCAGACACCATATGCCATGCGAGGGCCCTGCTACTTTATGCGGTGCCGCTGCTGATGGGCGGCCACGTGGGCATCCCCAGCGGAAAGGCTGTCTGCGGGCGGCGAGCGAGCGCAGGAACCCGGTGATCCGAACACGCTGGACATTGTCGGGAGCAGCAGGAACAGCTGGTAAGCTAGCGGAGCTCGCAATGCTCGCAGAGCCAGCAAAGCCATCGCGCCGCAGCGGCGGCGGCGAGCCAGCATGCTAATGAGACGGCGAGGCCGCACAAAGCCTGCCGCAGAAGGGATCGACCCCAGTGATGCCGGGTCCCGCGCGGCCCAGATTTCAGAGATTTTTAGCCCACTCCGCTCCTCGAAACCGCACTGCCACCACCGCTCCGCTGGTCTTCCCAGTGCCACTGCAAGGGCTCGGGGCCGGGCGCCTTCCTGTGCTCAAATACAAATGTCATCTTTATTCTTGCCGGCCATGCTGCGCACAGGCCAGGACGACAACCCTTAGTCAGGCGAAACCCACCCCAAAGCCTCACACATTTTGTCCACGTGAGGATTGCACAGCCCGAATTAGAAGTCCTGAATGGACTTTAAATTCATCATTTATCTGAATGATAAAACTCTTCCCCCTCCCCCCTCCCCCATTTGTGACAAAAGCCAAACAAAAATAACCCCAGGAAATCCAAAGTGCAAGTGAGTGTTCAGAAGCAAGTCTCCAGAAGATGTAACAGAGGTTTTATCGACATAAATCCCTTCAAAGTTAATAGGGGCGGAACAGCAAAATCATCAAAACTTACTTTAAAAATACAAAGAACACAAACCCCTTTAATTAATCTGGTGTATAAGTTAAAAAAAAAAAACCAAACAAAACCACAAACAAAAAAAACAAACAACAAAACCCCCTGTAAGACTAAATGAAGTACTTAGTAGTAACCTGAATATATCAATTTTGCTTCTGCCACACTTTAAAGAGAGCCTCTCATTAAACACAAGTTAGATGTTCTTTGTCTAATATGAAAGAAAACATAAAACACTGAGCGATAGGTGTTTGGACCTCTATATCTTACTTGAAGAGAGTGGGAGCTTGAGTTCCCACCTTACTGTGAAAGGTACATTTACTAGTTAGTTATAAACAAAAACCCTATACCACACTGACTCGATGTTTGTTATCGCAAGTTAAATTGGAGGCAGACTTCCATCACAGACCTCCTGGAAGCTCTTTGGGTAGGGCATGAGTATGCTAACAAAATTGCACTTTTAATAAACTTACTTTATTTTTACGGATAACAGAAACACTCTGATCACCGTCACCTTGACCAAACTGTAGGTATTTCACGAGCAATGCCACCAAAGCCAGATGACTGCAGGTTCGTGGCCAGTTAATCTAGAAGTGTGGCCAATGTCCGGCTGCTATAAGCACTCTGTTAGGCACCCCATGAATACCTACTAGCCATCAGCAGTTGGTACAAACCTCAGAATCATACATAGCCCTCCTCAGCCCTTGCTCAGAGTACCTCTTTGCAGGCTGGCTGAGAAATCTACTGCATTTTGCTTGTGAACGTACAAACCATGTGCTTTTAGAGATTTAAACTGGATAAACATTTCTCCCAGCAATCTTAACAGCGGCAGTGGTACACAAACCCTTTTTGCTCAAGTTAGATTTAGCACTAGGACACAAGCTTAAAGCGGCAGTTAAATAAAAACCCCAGTTTCCTGCAAAATTATTCATGAACAAATGAAGTATTACTGATGAAGAAGTAGAAGAAAGAAACCAAGTGCTTCACTCAAAGCAGCAGCTTCTCCATGGCAGAGGAGAGTTTGGATTCAATTTCCCAACTCCCAATCCTGCTCTGCTGCTTATACTTTAGGTACTATACTATTTCCAGCAAGACTGTGACTTTCCAGGCTTTGGTAGGGGCTAAAAGGTATGGCTGTGGATTTTAGGAAGCTTGCTTTCAGTTAGTGCACATGTACTTCATTTAACAAATCCAAAATTGAGTTTGGGTTTGGTGTTTGGTTTTTTTTCTTCTATTTCTGACACGTATCACACAGTGAATTCACTTTTCATTTAAAAAAACCCATTACGTTAATGATGTTACTTAACCACAGGTTCATTTTTGGAACTACCCATTAAATCACTCAGCAAATAAAAGCCTTTAAAACTGCTGGGGTTTATTTACTCATACTGAAGAGTACAGTTCCTGCACAGAGATCATCATCAGGAGGGGCAGCAGTTAGTACCGTTTAAAACTCTGCTACAGAATTAGCTTGGGACTTTCTCAACAACACTCAGTTACCTTTACGGCTTCCAGCCGTGGAGAAGAATAATGATGCCCCATGCTATAGCAGAAAAATAAACTGTATTGTTAACACGCAAACTTCACCGCGGCTCCCCTTGCCTTCTGTAAAACGGTGAAGCTCATGAGCAGTTCACAGTAATGCATGTATAAGACGCGTGTGCTACAAGGGACTATGAACAGGGACAGGTATATAGAGAGGCATGCACAAAAATACAGAAATTTAAACCACTGTGTCCATACATCATTCATCAGCATGTGAAGTTTAAATCCACAGAAGCATTATATACTCTTTATATATTCACAAGCGGGATGCAGTAGATTTCTCTGCAAGTCTATGAAGAGCACTATGAATAAGAGCTGAAGAGCCGCCTCCACAATCCCATGTAATGCCACCTAAAAGCTTTGCCTCGCATGACTTATTACAGGCTGGAGCAGATTAGAGGCATCGATCGCTGCCTGGAGAAGGTTCTCGCTGCGAGGAGGGAAGGCGGCCGCAGAGACAGACAGCCCAGCCATCGATCCGCTCCAGCAGGGAGCTGCGCTGCAGAATGAAGGTCAGTGCTGCTTTACACCACCCTGTACAGCCACCGCCGCGTTCATCAGCATCCCTCAGAGACTGCTGCGACAGGACCAAATACTTCTGCCTGAAACTCAGACCCTCGCGCGAGGGCTGGTTACAGCAACCGCCAGCAAAGCGAGGGACAGCAAGTTAAACCTGCTGCTCTCCGCAGACAAAGCGGCGGAGGACTGACTACAGACAGACACTCCCGCCAGCCAGAACCGATCACTCCGGCAGAAAACTGTCAGATGCCATGTCATATAAATTGTCACAGCTCCTCTGACACATGCTTTAGAATTTCATAGTAATTTCTAACAGCATCTACATAGCTTGAGGGCATAACTTCTTTGGATGAAATAAAGGGAGCGAATTGTGAACCCTTCTCTAAAGAGAGTAACAGGCTTTCTATTTTATTTTCACAGTATGATCAAACACCCCTTTATAACCAAAGCAGAGTTCTAAATGCAAGCTCGAAGCAGCACACTTTGAAAAATACACAAAATGTGTTTTCAGGCATCTGACATTACGTTCACCTACAAAATATGAGACAGCCATTCACACAATTAAGTCCATCATGGCAAGTATCTTTCTTTTTTAGTCTCTGATAATGCAGGTAAGCAGGTAAGTTGCTCTACATTAAGGTAATTGGAAACTGGTTTAAACCAACAAAAGGAATTCATTCAGAATTCAAAGTTGATGTTCTTTGCTTAATCTTCTTGATTCCAAACATGACATACTAATATACAGTAGACAGGTTAATATCTGGATGCAATATAATGAATTAAAGTTATGGATTTTTTTTTTGGTTACACATTTAGACAGTCTTTTGATTTTATCCTGTGAATTTTTTGTTTGGTGTAGTTATGTAGGCATACCATATTCATTACAGTGGATGAAACTTCAAGAGTTATTCATGTATCAAATTACTTCTCCAAAGTAAGGGCTGTGTTTTCTCCTGGCCCATAAACAGGATTACAAATCGTAAGCAGGGAAATGGTGACATCCAGTGCTCAGATATTATGGAAAGCATATGCATCCTCATCGTACCCTTTTTTGTTTGTTCCAATGCACAGACGCCTTCAGCGTCTAATGCACAGATGCATTATGTTGCAGCAAAGTACTGTGAACACCCTCGATAAACTTAAGAAGAATGTAAAACTCTCTTACCTTCAGGTTTTCTCTTTCAATGAGCAACAAAAAATGTAAGCAACTCTGGAAGCAATACTGCAACCTGCCACTGTGGTCATTTTTTTCTTCTTACCAGACCAAGAATATTTAGATCAGCCCTTATATAATTCCATTTATATTAATGTAAAAGGGCAGAAGCAGCACAGCTTATATTAGAGACTTGTTACGATTACAATTCCAAAAACGTTTGCACAGCTACCTGAAATGGACAATTTTGGTGGCAAAAATAGCGGCTGACAGACATGAGTCTGCATGCCCACCCCATCAGTTATTTCTTCTTCCCCTGTAGAGCAACGCAGCACTGTGCTCTAGTCATGATGCTATAGAAGAGTATGAAAATTATGCAGGAATGAAAAGCCAGAATAACAACCACCCCCTTTTTCTTCCCCGTAAGACCAAACCAATTTCTCCTAAAAGTGAGATTTCTTAAAAAGATAATTTTATAATGAACATGTTAATTCGCAATAAACCCCAATAGGAACTAGCTCTCTATTTACTCATTCACAGGAAGATACATGTAAGCTTAAATTGCTAAGAAAAGAATTCAAAGACTAGAAGAAATCAATGAAGAACGCAGGAAAAAAAGCCAACTGGTGCTTGCACATGGGGATATTTTCTACCCTCCAGTAGGTTGCTTACAAAAAGCTGTTTGAACCCGGGGTAACACTTCAGACTTGTCAGAATCTCTCCTACTTTTCTTCAAATTCAAGTAATTTTTCAATTAAAAAGTTTTTCCAGTAGAAGAGTGGAAACACACAGACACAGGCATTTACATCCCGGTACATGGCACCACTTCACAGATCAAGACAGCGATCCACCAAAGTTTCCTCTTCATCGCTGTGGCCATTTTCAAACTCTGAGAAGCTTTTCTTTCCAGTTAAGAAGTGTGCGAAAAGGCTCAAAGAGCACTGCTCCACCTTACGCTTACGTATTTTTCTGAAACAAACAATGTCTGGTACAATCTTTCAGCCAATGCAATTTAAAGAGTGGCTGTCTTAATTGCAAAGAAAATTTTGCACTACTTTGTTTTTTTTAAAAAAAAAAATTGATAAAAGATATAAGAATCCATGATGTTTACCTCTATTGTTACCTCTATGATGAAACATGTGAGATGGGAAAGAACAAGCATCCTGGTTATGAAATTTCTTAAGTAAAACCTGAGACCAACTTGCAAGTCTCGGAACAATTTAATTCAATGAGCAAGGAAATTACTCCCTTTTGAAAGACAATCTGGATTCTGGGTAGTCAAAACTGCATTTCCCTATGCATTCGAAGGGGAGCTTTTTGCTCGGACATCACTGTCCCCAGATCCCAAAGTCTTTTTTGGAGACCAGCATTAAATTATGGACCAACCAAAGCACCTGACACCTGCAGATTGAGTTACATTTTCATAATTTGAGGTTTACTAGCACCTGAGCTTAAAAACTGTCAGCTTCAACAGCAACTGTAAATCAGACCCATAATAATGACTTAAATACAAACCCTGTTTTTTCCCTCCCAGTATTTATCTTTACAGATATGATCATCTCCCAGAGATGTGTACTATTGCAGCTTAGGGCAACTGGGACTCTAGAATGTACAAATGTTCAAAAATCCTTTCCAGCATACAACTAATTTAATAAGCTAGAAGAGAGCACAAAGATGCAGTTTTATATCATCACCCCTACCATTTTTTGAAATATTCAACATTACTGGAACCTTGCTTAGGTGGTCCTGCTCAACCCGACTACAATTACCAAAGCACCAAATTACGAATGCACTGTTTTTCATCCTGCTCTCATCTCCTAAGGCATCCTGCTTATAGAGTCGTGTTACTCTTAAATGCTGACAATTAACAACCTCTGCTTTAACGGGGCTTAATTAAGGGGAACTTCAGTCTTGATACATAATTATTCGTCTGTCAGATTAGTTGTTCCTTCCTTTCCCCAGCACATAAAATGTGGCTTTAATGCTCTCAAAAACTTGCATAAATATATACATTTTTATACAACAATTTTATTACGTTTAAATATTATTCTTCCTTGGTCTTATATAATTTAAGCCACCTTATTGTTTATGATTTCCATAAAATACACTGGTATATTTAAAATAAAAATTATTGCCTGAAAAAGCAGACTGCTGAGGCTGCTGAAACACATTACCTCGCACTCAACAGTTACTTAAGGATGGTGAGAGCACCAATTAGCATGGTCAGCAGCCGCTCAGTCTCAATGCTTCATTGCACCAAGAATGAATGCACTCCTGAAAAAAATGGTTATTTTGAACATATACCAATGTAGAATCATCCACGACCATGTAAACATCGCAGCAGCTACAGAGACAACTGAGCTGTAACCATCCAAAAGACAACTGAGCTATGCATTAACTATTCTGGTTTTGCTCCTGTGTAATGCCATCGCATGCTTTTTGATGTATACAAAGAACTTGTAGCCAGAATGGCTTTAAACTAAAGTTTAAATGTAGTTAATTATTTTTTAGTGACTATTTCTCTCACCCTAATGAATGCCTTAAAAAAGAAACAGTTACATAAACATAAAAAAATAGATTTTAAAAAAAAAATCTGATGTGGTCTGCCATAGTTACCTTCCTCATTGTCAAAGAGATTTCCAACAGAAAAATGTATTTAGGTACGACAGTGGAATTTGTGTCATCATGACCAAGCGATTACAGCGCACAGCGAGATTCTCCGCGGCTCTGCGGTCCTGGTCCCCATGGAAACCGGACTCGGATATTGTCCTCCACTCGCTGGAGCACCGAGTCTTGGGAGCCTTTTGTGCCTGATGAGATTTCTTCCACAACCTTCCAGCAACAGACCCTATGCTTCCTCCTGACTCTTTCCTAATTGAGATGCAAATTAATCTCTGTGGCTGATTACACTTCCCTTAAAGCCCCTGACAAGTGCAGCTGTAACCGGAGTTTACAGACTTTCCAACAAGTGACTTCAGCTGTCACTGCTGGCAAGATGCTGCCCCAGCTCCCCGGCACGCGACCCCGGGCAGGCAGCGCTTCCCGCGGGCACCACGACCAGCCCGTTCCCTTCCCACCTTCCAAGGCAGGAGGCAGGATCAGGCCCCTGCTCCGCTTGGAGCAGGGTCCCAGCAGGTATTCCGCACCCTGCCGCTGCTCCAACACAAGCACTGCGGACTCGGTGTCTTATCGCTACTGACCCATTTACACCAGAAGAAGTGTTCAATCAATTTCTAACCACACTTGAATCGGGAAAATTTTTAGCTACTAACCCTTATTACGGATGCTGACTTTTAACATGACCTGTATGACAAACGGAAGTGGCAGACCACTCCTCCGCTCTGCCGTACACAAGCTTTCCTGCACTCACTTGAGCTGCACGGTTACATCTAATGGGCTGCCAAATATCATCCGTTACTCTCCCAGGATTACTGCTTTTTATTTCTCCCTTCTATTGAGATTTTTTGAGTTGTTTCACCTTTGAGTTACTTTCATCTCCAGTCTGACGAAGTTACTAAACTCTTTCATTCACTGTTTATATTGCCGTGTCTGCTTTCCTCCTGTTCTCGTCGCAGTTAGCAAAGTGAGCACCAGAGCAAAGTGTACTGCACCCTTTGGGAGCAACGAAGCAGCGTTACTGCATTGGACAGGTTCTAACACTGCCTTTACACATCTCTATGTTTACATTCCAATTTCTGGCTCATTAGGAATTTTTGTATATGTAAGAGTTTTGTTATCTACAGTAAAAGTAAACTTTTAAACTTTTTTTTTTTTTTTAAACTTTTAAACAGTAAAAAGTAAAAACTTTCTCTCCCACTCCAGTGTCATCCTGATGGGATGGGATCCTGACCACGTTATCTTTGTCCAGTTTCAGAAGTTTCTCAACTCACTTTCATTTATCAAACAGACAAGCAGCAGTTGATTCACTACAGATATCGTTGGTGCAAAAGCAGGCACAAAAAAGGGAAGAAAAGAATCCGCAGACAGATGCTGTTTCAGCTAGACCTCAAACATATGCTGAGAAGCGGCATGTGCTATCATATTTGTGCTGCTCGTGTTTCCCTGGGGACAACGAGGGACCCAGAGAGAGACCCTGCCAGAAAGCAGGAGCACAGCAGGCTGGTAAGAGCTGCTTGCTTACAAAATGTTGAAAGCCAAAAGACGAGCAGGATTGGGAATCAGAGGACTCCGCCCGGGAGTGAGGTGCTGGGATAGCAGTAAGAGACAACAGGATCTCCTCATTCTTGTAACTGTTGTTACTTACGTTAATTTTAATACACTACTATTTTATTATTATACATTGACTATAGAAGCAGATGGATTAAGCTAAACTCTGCATAGAAGAATTTCAGCAATTAGCCAGATTTCTTTCACCAAACAAAAGTGGAAAACTTGGCAAGTTTTGAATCATTTGTTAGGTGCTGCCGCAGTTTTGCAGCTGATGCATTGCATTCAACTTCTTATGCAACAACCACCAACTGCCTCTGTTGTAAAATGAGTACACAATGAAGTTAATGAAATTTATTTAACCACAATGCTATTATTAATTTCTGACGACTTTTGCAAAGTATACTGGATAAAATTTAGCCTTTTTTTAAAAAAAACCAGCATTTTGAGGATATTTTGTGTTTTAAAAATCTGTGTCTCTAATTAATCAACGTTCTTTCAAAGATCAAAACATTTCACTTACAAACTCTTTCTCAAATTCGTATGTTTAGAAAAGTAATCAAATCAAAAGCTCCCCAAACAAAACAAAGTGAGTGTTGGTCCTGAAATAAGTGACATGATTAACAAAAACAAGCTGTAATATGTTTCTACCATAATTATGGCATTATGAGAAAATCCTAGAATAAGTGAAAACCAGTAATAACGCTGTTGGTCTGTATATTACAAAGAATAAAAGTCTATGCCACAATTTCTGTAACAGAGAAGCATACCATCTAGTTATCTTCCAGCAACTCTTAGAAAATATGTTCTGAAAATGCCCAAATACAGACATCACTGGAATGAAACTGGAATTTGGGAACTGAAACATCCATATCTGAGGCCAAATCCCATCTGCCTTATTAATGTAACGAGTCCAAGTGAAGTCAATTGCACTACTACTTTGAGTAAGATAAGAATACGACTGAGCTTTGTGTATTAGCCCAATATACACTATAGGTAACTTCTATTAGCACGAAAGAAAATCTAGTACTATCACTACTTACAGTTCAAAACACCAGTGCTAAGTCCAAGTCCACCACCAGCGAGTCTGTCTGAAGCTGCTGGTGAGAACCCTCTTGTGATGTTATGATCTTATTTTTCAAACGCTGGACGGCAACTGGGTGTGAGCGACCAAAAGCATTGAGCTTGACGCGAAGAAAGCTTTGACCTTTTCCAGTAAAATCGCATGGCAAGGATTTTCACTAAAGCTTACCTCTCCGCAGAACATTCAGAAGTCAGAACCCTACACCAAGGGGAGCCTCCCCGCAGCAAGAGGAAAGGATACAAGCTCTGGTAGAGTGGGATGAGGGACTTGACGGCTCTGCTGGCATTGATGCACGTGGCACATATGAGGCTTGGCAGCAGCTTTGCAGTCACAATTGCGCCATCGAAGAGAGGACCAAAAAAGGGCACCTGTGGACCCCAAAATAAAAACAATGCATGTAAAGCCAAGCCAACGGAGGCCGAAAGGTTCGTGTAGAGCATGGAAGCAACTTCCAACAGAAGTTACAGAAACATGCCTGACTCCCAGGGGATCTTCAGAGCAAGGCAACTGCTGCTTGAGAAAGGCGCGAGGGAGGCAAGGGGGGGCAAGTTTCACACTGCCCCACTCTAGAAAGTGAAGTTACTCAGTTACGTTACAAGTGTTAGCTTGCTCTAGGGTCTCCTCTCTAGGTCGTGGGCACAAAGAGACTCCCCCGAGTACAGCAGAACAACACAGAAACAGACCACCTCCATGGGCTGTAGCCGCAGGGCCATTACCAGCCAGGTCAGCATGGTCAGTCAGGTGGCACCTTTACTAGCACGGCATACTCTATATTGCATTGTATTACTGACGTTCGCAATATTAAGCATCAGACCCACTATAAAAGACCAGTACATTATTTTGCCATAAAATGATATGACCACATTGTTTTCCACACTGAAACTTCCAGTGTGATATTAATCCCCCAATTTTTTAAAGTTTTTAAATCTTCCATACTTGCCATCAGTATACTTTAGGTGTATACACACATTTCACAGAATATTCAACTCTGTAAACATGAGCTTGTTATGCATATAAACAAAATTCATCTATGAAGTTGAAATCGAGATCCCATTTTGAGTAGATATTAAGAGCTGTTTTCTGTCTTGCGTCCCAACGGGAGACCCTGATTTACTGTCTGAATCCGACATTGGCAGGAGTTTTCGCAAAGAAGTATTTGTTTCAGCTAATCCTCTATAAACTCCTTCCATAGACTTCACTGAAGGAAAAAAAAAAAAAAATTTGAGCTGTTCCAAGATAACAAGGTCTGTGGAAAGTAGAGGAGATGGCAAAGAACTACCACCTCTCAGAAGCAGCTCCCTGTGAACACGGCTGGGACAGGCACAAACAGGTCTATCCCAGCACAGCACGTCAAAGTGATAAAACACTGTTCCTTCAGGGTTACCTCCAGAGGAAATCACCATATAATGTCATTTGGTGACATATGGCTCTTCAGAGAAAGGCTATGCTAGGTAAAAGAGACACTTTATAAAAGTGAAAAACGTCTAGAATTGCATACACATGACAGACTTTGCCATGTCAAACTCAAATTTTAATCATAGAATAGTCTAGGTTGGAAGACACCTTTAAGATCATCGAGTCCAACCATTAAGCTAATGTTTAAACACATACTAAATTTTAGTAGTTACAAGTAGTCAAACTCATTTCCCTTGCAGAAACTCAAATGAAAAGAAAAAAACCAACCACAAAAGCCCGAATCAAAACCCTAAACAGAAGCTAGCAGCAATTATCAATATTTAAGCTATGGATTTTTTCCATCTGTACAGAGGCTTATCACATAAATAAATACCCTCTATTATTCTTCTGCAACTGCTTGTGGGTGACTGTGACAGTCATTCAATAAATGGACAAAAGGAATAATATAAATCCCCTGCATCTAGGGAATTCCTCTAATTAGAAGTGGCAATGAATTACAGAAGAAATTTGGTTTTAATATAACATCTGCAAATCACAGCTGTCTTTTCACAGAGTTATTTTGTCATTCCTTTACTTAAAATAATTACCTACCCCCCAAAAAACAGAATAGTGTAAAATGTTTCCATAGTGGTCTTGCCTATTTTTTTTTATGCTAGCATTATGGTCTAGGCAGTTGGAAAGAAAGGTGACAAGGAAAAAAAAAAATGTATGCTACCAAAGTGATAATGTTCTAGAGCATCAAGTTTTTCCTCTTTAAGCAGTAACATTTATAAGTGACATTTTCAACACATACTCTTTTTACAAGTACTGACAAAACGAGAAAAAAAATGTAAAACTGTATTTTCACGTAAGTGCAAATAAGGAGGTTAAGTACATACTAGTATTAAAATTATACCAATATACCAGATATTTAAAGTCAGATTAGCACTTACATATGCTACTGTACAGGGAAATTCATTCTCAGGCTTTCTGACAAGCCATTTTTGCGTCCAGGACTTTGTTTCACTGTTTCAAAACCACCTGGAGTCTAGGGAGTGTGGCAGATTTTCTTAACACAGTATTACTGAATTTATATACTTAAAATACAGGCAAGGTGTGTATGTGTGTATATAAATACACACACATATATAAATGCATGTGGGTATATAAATACATACATACATACATACATACATATATATATATATATACATATGCGCTCACATTTAAAAAAAATCTTTGTGGGCACCCTCCAGCAAATTTATCAAAAATATCTCCCATCTGTTTGACATTTTAAAACAAAAAGTTTAATAATTGTTTTCTCTGAAAGTTTAATAGTCAAACTCCAACAAATCATACCTTACTCAAGAGCTCCTTTTAAACAGAAAAGTAGGCTAATTCAAGCTGAACCTGAAAAAACGAGAGCCTTCCTTAGCATCCCTGAACTCTGGCCCCACGGTGCAGAGATAAGAGTACAGCGGGTGCCCTTCGGAGTGCCTTTCGTGACATTTGGGAACGTGCTTTTTTTCAAGCATGTTTCAAATAATCAAACAGATTATTTCAACAACTGCGTCCTAAGGCACATGTTTTGTCGAAAAGTACACATTTTTCATGACCCAAAGTTGGCACACGCTGGCAGATGGAAAAAGAAAACAATGCAAAGGATGGAAGTGACTTTGTATGAGAGCGACTAATTTTACATTACCAAAGAAAAACAAGCATAACCCACAGGAAACCAGAACCAAGAACAGTATTTCCCCAGGCTGGTTGATGGCTTTTCGATATGTGATGTGCAGACCTGCAAAGGCATCGCTGCCCTGCCTTTGGGCAGCAGCGCAGCCCTCGCTGCTCCCTGGCCAGCTCGGGGTCCGCAGACCCCGCTGCCATGCGAGGAGCACACAACTGGACCATACGCCCACCCGGACACAAAGCTCGGAATTATTAATTCCCGAGCAGATCTACTGGCCATGACGAGGGTCATTAAAGTCAATGGAACTCGCATATCGTCAGCTTCCATCTGTACAGGGGGCTCTGCTTTAACGAGGAGTTCGAGGGCAGAGACCAACTGAATACACAGGGGACATGCTCCCTGCTCAGCACTTTTCCGTAAGTTGGTATTAAATACTCAGTTGAGGAAAACAGTGTTTTGAACGGTTACAAAAAAATGTATTATGCTTTGACAGGAATCAAATTTAAAAAAAAAAAAAAAAAAAAAAGAGTAAAGGGAAATATCCCCCTCCTTGAGTATTCCAAATGTCAATGCAAGTTATCCATGAAAGAAAAATTAATATTCAGCCCATTGCAAACACCTGCTTCATTACAATTTCCAAGAAAAAAAATAATTATTTCTGTTGCGCACAGTAAAAGTAGGCAAGGTTAAATAAACCTTTTGAGCACAAAGACTTCCCCTCTATAGCAAGCAGCACTAGTTAAAAGAGTGGGGAATGGGTAAATTATTGTACCAAATGGCTGAGAATTAATCTCTGATGACTAGCTGCAATCTAACGAGGCATCTGTGTCCCAGGGAACCCGCAGTATGTCCCTGGCGGTATGTGCAGTGTGTAGAGTCTGCCTGGCATTCTTTGTCCTCTTTTGCAGGCAGCTTTTCGTCTCATTGTTCAGAATATCCTCATGCATCTGTGACGCGTGGAATGCATTCACACTAACAGACTTACTATTGTCTTCTCTCAGAAGCTTTGTCGAGCAAAGACTGCATCACGGTTCCTGATAATTATATTGCTTAATTAATCAAGACAAAAAAAATTTGCAAATCATTGCCCGGTTGCCAAGCAGGGAGATAAAAAATGAAAACAATACAAGCTGAAGCAATATAACAAAAGTAACAGCTATCTGATCAGAAATTCTTATATAATGAAGCTATTAATGCTAAATCGGTTAATGTTAACATTGCTCCAGGTGTCTCTACTTAGATGCAAACAAAAAGGCTAACATTATGTATATAAAAGGCCAAATGTTGCCATGGATTCTGTAACCTGATAGAGAGGACAGCCTTTTCATTTGATTAGGGAATGCAATTTAAATACCAGGGACTGAAGCCAAACAACAGACATTTCTCTCTGCAAGCCTCTTTCATTCACCCTGGGGTCAGTAGCTGGTGAACAAAAGGTCAGCCACACTTGCCCTGGAAATGTCTGGATTAATTTTATTACATTGTAATGGTTTGTACTTTAAATGTAGGGATAACACTAAATTTCCAGTTAGCTATTATTCTTTCTGCCCGTTGGGTATTTTTGACTAATATGTAAGATGACATAGCTTTTCTCCATTGGTTCATAGAATTTTCAAGCATGTTCCTAACGCTAAGTTCGGATTTTCCTGATGGAACATTAAAAGCTAAAATCCCCAAGAAGTAAATTACAGACCCCAAAAGCAAGTGTAGGAAAAAACCCACTATTTCAATTTATAAAAAATTTTCAAGTTTGAAATGTCTACTGGTCAACCACTGGTTGTTAATATATACTAGCTCTGTCATTCACAACTGGAAAAATATTGTGTACAGCTGGTAAATATGACATCTGATGTATGCATTATTCCACAGCTGGTTATTCTGTGGACAAATATTGTCCCTCATATAAAGGAAATGGTATTTATTACACCGATTACTTTCCTAAAGTATATTTTAAAGACATTTTTGCATCCATAATGTACCAGAAAAGCATTGATTAAAGTAGGTTTTTTTAAACTTACACACATATGTACATACACACGCATCCTGACAATTTTCAAAGGAAAGAATCCATTATTTAAAAAAAAAAAAATCTAAAACATGGTTGCATAACAGTGATTTAAACAGAAAATACTAAACCTTAAATACTTTGTTTGATGTAAGGATAACCAATGTCTACATCATCCTGTTGAGTCAGATTACGATGAGGGTCTCAAAAACATGTAAGGCTGTGCACGGTACCATATGTACAACAGTAACCAAGCCGTATGGGGTGAATTAATAGCAATTGAGGAACTTAAATCGTTATTATTTTGCTTTTATTGCCTCACATTGGAAATTCACAATGATTATAAACATTGTTGTTTGTAAAATAATTCCTATGGGTTGAGAATTTTGAAATATTTCTTTAAGCGCTAAGCATGAATATAAAATGAATCAGCCATTTCAATCACTATTCGTAATTCTAGTTTTAAAACAAAAGCTCATTCCTCAGCATACTTTTAAACCGAGATGGACAGACTATATTTTGCAATTGCTGGGAAAAAAAAACAACCCGGAACTCTAAACCACTGAGCTTTATTTAAGCAACAAAAGTGTTGGTCACTTGCATAACACATGTGATAGATGCAATAAAGCAGTCAAAACATACCTCCGGTTTCTTCATGATCTCTATGAAAAACATGTGATTCTTCATTGGATAAATAACAATTAAAACATCTCCAAAGTCTGTTGGTATAATGCCCCTGCGGTAGTTCCTGGTGTGTTCAGACCAGACGATGTGAACCTCATCATTTCCCAAGTGACGAAGCTGCAACAGCAAATTGGCTCTTTATTAATCAGAGTGATAACAACAGTTTATGAGGGGTCATGACTTACAAATTGAATTACAATGCTCAATAGTAGAAATATTTCATTACAGAAAAAGTTAAAATACTGTTTTTCTCCAGTTGCTCATGAAAAGATCAGCTAAATCATTTGCTTCATTCAGAAAGCATTGTTGTCTGATGGCTTAATTAAGTAATTATCAAACTAGCCATTAGCACAATACGTAAATGTACATTACCTACAATAATTTAAGATAGAAATCTGAATTACTAGAACAAAACACTAACCAACAGAACATCATATTCCAGCTAAAATAATGTAGCTGTCTCAGAAATATGAAATGCCTTGACTCAGGATGTCAAGAATCTTTCCATTATGAACCACTATTACTAAATTTATTATATTACAAATATCTCCTTGCTGACTCTGTCTGGAGAGGACTTTTGTTTGAAAACGTAAGCAAAGTATCTCGGGCCATGTGAATTAGAGAAGAAAAGGAAATACCGTGGGAGTTACTTTTTTATTTGGAACAGCATTGCATAAAATATGGATAAAATTTAAATGTGACATACACAAAATGCATCTGAAAGCCTGTGTGTTTGCTTTGTTATGGGAGGAACTAGAGGTGATCTAACAGATGGCAAAAAAGTATTTGGCAATCACGTACAAGCTACGCACAATAGTTTCAACTGTAAACTTTAAAGTTAAAATTTAATCCACGTGCAGAAAGCCAGCCCAAAGCATAAAGAGAATTTAAGTCCCACTTAAAGCTTAAAAGACCACCCCCCCAATTTGGTGCTAGCCTCTGGAACAACGTGCACAATAGACCTAACAAAGAAGCCAAAACATAGCTCTGCCTTCTTCACTGTCTCTGTGCGAGGCAGGGCGGGGGGAAGGAAAGAAAAAGGTAGTGATTTTCATCAGTACATAACAATGAAGTAATCTCCACACGCCTTGTATCAGCATACATTGTCCCCCTGAATTTTCCTTCTTCAGAATCAGCTAGCACCTTTAAAAGTAAAGGATTTCACTCCTACAGGGCTGGGTGGCAAACTGTACCCCAGTTGCAAGAGGAAACATGCAAAAACATGATACGTTAAAAGAATAAAAAAAGTTAAAGCCTATGAACTTTGCTTACAGCTTATACTCTAGCAGAGTAAAATAAAACTAAGTTCATAGAATGACTCTGATTTTCAGTTTGTTTTTAATGAAACAGATGATAGTTTTATTTTATTTACACCTATGAATAAAAGACATTTTTAGTTCTGTTTGAAGAAAACATAAACTATTTGTGTCCTATAAAAACATGGAAACATTAACAATACTATTACTAGAGCTTCTTACTTGTACAAAAAAACAGTAAAAAATGCTGTTCTCCTGGTCATCCTGACCTCTGTGCATTCTCTTATATTTTCTTAATTGCTCAGTAAAAAATAAAGCACCATCCAAGAAAATACTTGCGTTGATAGTATCACAGCGCAGACTGATGCATACAAAACTAAGCAGCAATTTACATGTATGACAAACCCCTGATTTCCCTTTCTGTGAACAAATGCAGCTAGATCGCCTTAGAAGTGATTAAAAGCAAGATGTAAAGTTTAGTCTTAAAAAAAAAGCAAAAATCCATCTGGCTACAAGACTTTGTGCACAACAGGTTATACATACTGAGGATCTAAGTGTTTGGCAAGGCTACTTCGCACACGGCCGAAGCTAAGCTGTAATTTTCGATGAAAGCTGAGCGAAGGAAGGACCCAGCTCACACCAGCTGTATTCAGAGCAGCCCAACGGCAATGTATTTGTAAGCTGTGCCCACAATTTATCAGGCTGAACCCAACGCATCCTGATACTAGAGTGAGTTCTGGCACTAGCTTTGCAACACAGAGAAAGCCCACAACGGTGGTATTTAGCAACCTCTGCTTTAAAAAAAACCAGCAAATAAATACGGAAACAGAATTCTGTAAGGTGATGCAATTGTCCAGTTGCACAGGGCAATTCACAAACTGAACACAGTTCTTCTCCCTACAGAAACAAACCCTGAAGAAAACGCTCTGTACTGCCTTGCCTCCTGTGCCTTTTGAAGTGATAAATAGCGCACATCACTATAAAAACAGTAATCAAAATGTATCCAAATACTGCTTAAGAGACCCTTTTTAAATCACGAGGAACTATTCTGATCATAATCAATACTTTTCATACTGAAGAATCCCAAAAAGCTTTATATCTATATCACATCCGAGAGAACAAAATTCAGTTAACAGGGTGCAGTTAGATCAACCGATGCTCGCTGTGCTTGTTTGAGACAGGAAGTGATGATGATGAGCTCAAAATCTTGCAAACACGGTGTGATAATAAATTACTACTGTTGCTACAATGCTCACCACATGCTAGTAACTCTTTTTAAAGCTTGAGTTACTACCTGTCATTGTTTTGAATTCATACATTCTTAATCATCGTGTTTATGAGGTATAATGTTACAAATACAAAATTGGTATTAACCAATAATATTTGTTCTTGAAAGATCATTTCACTGATAAAAAAATATTATAATAATCTTATCAGTGACAGCAAACCAGCTGTTGTTTTCCTCTATCGCTCACTCGAAATCTAAGCTGTGGGGTAGACTCAGTACCCTGAAGGACATAAACAAGTTTTGCTTAAAGGTCCAAAGCAACAAAGACGATGCATTTGGAGCGAGAATCCCGTGCTATGCTCTCCATGCAGTTTAGGGGTGAGGGGAAAAAGAAAAGAATACATTAAAAAAAAAAATCCCAAAGCAGCCAGGAAATAAGGTATCCATTAAAAAGCAAAACCAAACAACAAAACAGCTCAACCGTAAGCAGTCAGATTTTTTAGGTTTATTGCTGACTTGAATGATCTCTCTACAAACGTTCAGGGAAGGAAGCTCTTGAAATTGCAATTGCTTCTCCTCCCCGAGTGAGCTGATGCCGCACGAATTTTTAGCCTGCCTATAAGAGCAGTTTCACCGACATGAACAAAATATATACATTCTCAGCTGCTGCACGGGCTCAGACACAGCTACAGCGGCTGGAAGCTGGGTCAATGTATAGCTTCTGACGTGCGTCACGCCGTCGTTAATCATATCTGGCCCGTGTTTTCTCTGCCCTAGCACGGGCGTTGGGGCGCAGGCGGGCAGGCAGGCTGGGGCTGGGGCTGGGCGGCCGGGAGGCTCGCCGAGCGCCCACGCTCCCCTGCGCCTGAGCAAATAGTTTTCTGGGCTCCCCCGCTTCGCTGGGGCTGGGCTGCCCGCTGCCTGCCAGGCAACACGCCGCCGCTGACACTGGTCACGGTACACACCTAATGGCCTGACCTCCTTTCCCTGCTAATTGCATTACACAGCCAGCTGGCTCCAGAGAGGAGTCGTCTGTTTGACTGAAGAATTTCTGCTTTTGGGGAGGCATGGCTGCTACTTTTGCTAAGTAACAGTCGGGCCTGACATCCCCATTGTCTGGCTGACAGTGTACCCATCCTAAAATCTAAGTTTTATTTGTAAATTAACCAAGAAACTTCCTGCCAGAACAGTGCTGCCTGGAGACTGATAATGTGTGCCTTTCATTCCCTTTCACTCTTACTGTATCACTGCCAATTTGTTTTTCTGCTGCTCGCCAGCCCTAGGCTATAAAAGCCTTGTAAGACATAAGTGCAATTATAGTCCTGGAGTCAAATGAATTGGACAAATCCAATAGCACAGCTCTGTCCCCACTTTGCAAACCCCTACAGCAGTTAGATTAGCTGCTAAAAATCTAATCTAGCTCTAGCTAACAAATTTCTGCAGCGAAGGAGCAAGAGTTCAGTATGGGGTTGCAACCAGATTTCTGAATCGGAAAAAGTTCTGCTGTGACAATAGAGAAGATGGAATAAATCACTTAAAAATTTTGCAGCTCATTTTTAAACCGTTAGGTATAATTTAGCGAGACCAAGACAGGGGACGGTAGGATGCTGTTATTATGATTGATTTTCATTCTTGCAACAAGGCAGCCAGATAAAAAAAAGTTTAGAACCAATGATGCTGAACCCTACAACAGCAAAAGGTATCAGCTGAATTTCCACTAGAAAAAATTTCTTTCAGGGTTAAGACTTATTTGGAGAGGTTTTTCTCTTTCTCCCCCCATCCCCCAAATGAGCAATATAATAGGTCATCATACACTTCAAATAAAGGAACACAAACTGCAAATTACAACTATACTGCACAAAAATAAGGGGTCAAGTTCATCCTCAGTGCAAGTGCACTTATTCTTGTGAATTTATACCAGAAATTAATTTATCCTCTTGTGGTCAGTAAAAATAAAGAACCATAATAACATATTTAAGTAAAATTACTGCATCTGCTTAATTCCCCAGCCCACAGAATTTATGGCCTGCTGTACTACTTCCTTGGCCAGCAGGTGGTAAGACCTTCTGTTCATCTCCGGAGCTTGCGAGCCAAGCACACTGATTGGTATTGAATTCCTTTTGCCTGTCTGTAGGCAAAATAAGCAGAAAAGAAACCACAGAAGTGACATAAAGATTTCAGAGATAAGGGGGACCTCAGATCCCAGATAGTATCCATGCAATATCTGATGGAAGCGGGGGGAAGGCAAAAGAAAAAGTTGTGGCCCTCATTGCAGCCTGATCAGCAACATAATAAAATTTTCTCCTGCCAGTAATATTGTCCTCTAACACCATATATAGTTCTATCACAGCAAACATTAAAATGGAGCAGATACTGAATGACAACATCGCAATCTGCCTTTCTCTTACACACTGCTATGAAAAAGAAGCAGTTTTATTTATATATATAAAATACATATATATAGTTATTATTTATATAATAAATATAAAATAATCTTTTTTAACTGGGACATACCACCCCAATAATCTGAGATGAGGGCATAAAACCCAGCATGCACTAACTGTTCAGTGAGAAAGTGTAAGCATTAAAATACTTGTGGTGATCTTGAGAGTTGCCACCATCTCGGAGGCAACGTTGCATTTGATCATGACTCTTGTTAACCAGGTACTGCAGAACTCACAAGCACAGTATCGACAGGTGGGGGAAATAAATACATTTTCCTCTTGTTTAAGAGTATGTTGCAGGCAGGCACGAGTTTCTTTTCAAGCACATACGCACACCAGTTGTGTTCTGCACATGCAAAGGCTGCCAAAATCAACATGGGACTGCTGTGGACTAAGGAATTTTGTTGCTAAAGCATCCATGTACTTGCCTTTATGTATTTCAGTATATGACCTCCACAGCTAAGGTTCACAAGTGAAATTTCAAGAAATTTACACTTTTAGTGTTGTAAGGGTTCTTGCAGGATGTTTAGTATTGTCTTTGAGAAATGGTTTGGATATACACTCATGCTCAAAACTGGTTGCAAATACAGGCTAGTTCATCCATCAGCATTTTCAAAGAGTTAGAGAACTATCAAACTTCCAGAAAGTTTACAGGGCTTCTGAAATGCATCTTGCCTCCACTCTTACCTGCAGTTTTGTAAAATTTGTTAAGAAGTCCATGCTAATTTGCACAGAAATACATGCTTGCTTACAAAAGAGCTATGTCAAATGAAACAAAACTGTTCTGTGCAGAAGCATGGAACCAAGGAAGATTATATGTTAAAAAAGACCTCTGGAAGTCATCTGGTCCAGCCCACCGCTTACAGCAGGGCCAGCTCCCAAGGTCCATTAGGTTGCTCAGAGCTTTGTCCTTCTTTACAGGAATACACAGTTTGATCCCTGCAGGGTTCCATTCCTATAGCAGATTTAAGGGTCTTTTTTTTTTTTAAAGACTTAAAGCAATTACTTTGTGGTATTTTCTGTGGATAATATGTACTGGAGCTGGCCTTGTTTCCTAGCACTTCAAGACTTGAAGGCTGGCAACTACTAAATGCTTTTGCTTTTTCTTTCTGACAAAGAAGAAATTCTCTTAAAGCAAACATAGGGAAGACAATTAAATAGAATAACCAGACTCTCTCAATGTCTGTGTTAATCCCTAACGTGGGTGGGAATTAGGAGAATTAGTAAAATAGACTGTTTGCAATTAAAACCCATTTTTCCCCTTGTGGTAGCTCTGTCAGACTGTGCTCTCTCTTCTCCCAGATGACGTATTACTCAACAGCTAAATGATATTTCACTGCCTTTGCTACGCTTCCATAAAATCCAGGAGCTATGACTTATGAGGGAAGATTAGACTAAACGACAAATTTGTATAGGAAAAATAAGACTGGGAAAGACATGGTAGCAGTTCTCAAACAATAAGTTTGCTGCGAAATGATCCGTTTTCCATATCCATGTGGAATAGAATAAGAATAAATGGGCTTAAATTGAAACAAAAGTAGATGCTACAGGAAATTTTCTCATGGTACAAGAAGTGGAGCATAGGAATACGTTGCCTAGGGAAACCACAAAGCATTCATCACTGGAGTTTTTAAACTAGCAGCTAGATAAATAATGGCCAGGAACAATAAAAATACAGACAGTCCTACCTTTGTAAAGTGACAGAGTCTGTACGGCCTCTTAATATGTACCACAGCCCTACTTCTTTATCCTAAAGTACTCAGATTACATTTTTTTTCCATAGTCACATAAATCCACTACTACAAAGAAAACAAGTTGCATACAAAAAGAGAAACATGTAATTTTGTTGACTTATTTTTTAATGACAGATATCACAGTAAAAAAGAAAGGATCTAGCTTTACTATTAAATGCTGGGCAAGTTTTCAGGACTGGTAATCAGAAATACCACCTTTTTATTTCAAGGAAAGGCACATGTTATTTTGAAACTAGCTGGACAACAAATACAATCACCCAGTGACATATTTATAGATAATTTTCAGAGCACAATAGCATCACATGGTAGACTGGATGGCTGTAGTAGCATTATTAACACACATTAACAGCCTATGTAGGACAAGTTGCCAATCCTAATTAAAAAGGCAAAGATTTGGTATGCACCTAAAATCTTCTTTGACTCTAAGCAGCAGTTGGCAAGCACCATAATCTCAAATCACTCCTTGTTAGGAAAGGCAAATGATTAAGCACTGATACCAACAAAATTTTGGGCTGGGTTCTGGCAATCTTTGAAGCAGAGTCTGCTTGTCAGAATTGTGAATAACTGGATAATGGCTTTAAATATCAGCTGGCTGCTTTTGGTACTATGCTTGTCACTTCTCTTTCACTCCTTTTCTTTTCCGTTACATGCTGGACGATTCATCTGTAAGGTTTTATTATGTCGCATTTGGTTGTTTTGTTCTACCAAACTACAACAGTTTTGGCAGGCAGACAACATACAAATGAAATTATTGCTAATATTATTACTAATGGAGGTATTTGAGGCTACCATGGAAATGTTAATTGTGTTTCAGAATCCAGAATTTAGATGCCATTTAATTCAGATAATCTAGCTGCAGAGCACCATGTGGCACAGAAAAGATGGCCTGCTAGGACCAGTTAGCACAATCTGTTTTCAGTTTAATTTAAGCACTTGAAGACTACAGACAACGTTTTGAAATACACAGCAAATTATTTACCTTTTTGGTCAGCGAATCATCTGAATCTGATGGCATTCTGGTAGACACATGAAAAATTATTTCCACGGTAGAGGTAGCATAATAGGGTGCCGTTTGTCCTGTGCTGCCATTGCGCTGCAGGCCGCCCATAAACCCACCATGTGTTGAAAGATCAACCTGGTTGATGGAAAGTCACAGTTAGAAGAAATCTGAAAAGACTGATGAATAATCAGTATTTATTTATATATCAAGACTTGGTGAATTCACCATTCTAGAATTCGGTAGCCATCCCAAAGAGAAGTCTTCCCCTACGGGATTGCAATCTTTGCATTAGATCTGTCTGTTTCCCATTCCTGTATTTGACATTTACTACAAGTAAACATCTCTTAACTAGGTACTGAGTCATTATCTATATGGCTATTTTACCTTCCTTCCAGCAAACAACAAGGAAGCAAAAGCATTCTGTCACGTGTCGCTGCTCTGAGGGCTACACACGGCTTAGCAAGCCCATTCAAAGCATACACAGCGAAAAACAAAGTGCAAAGAAAATATAAACAATCAGAAAACCTGAAAAAGAAATTGAAGATTTGTACAAAAAGAAAAACCTTAGAAGAAATTATTCTAGGAAATTATTCAGAAGAAACGCCTCTCTGAAAACAAGCCTGCATCCAAAAGCATGTTTGTTTTCCCAACTGCATCAGCCTGAGGATGCTACCTCTCCCTGTAAACCTTATGCCACTTAAATCCTTAAACATGAAATGCACCTACTATGTGTTTCCAAGACACATAAATGTCCATGTCACTTCAGTTACTGACACACCATTTCAACAACGCAAACTAAAACCCAGTGTTTTTGTCCTTCACAAAGCAGTCATGTGGTTGGGTAAGTGATCTGACCATGCAAAGAGCTAAAAGGAGCTAAAATTAAGGTAAAATTATGCTGCAGCTCTTAATGATGCAGAAAAGCAGAAATGTCCACTGCAGCACCACCCGTCCATCAGAAACAGGAAGGATACATTCAACCAGAAGTAGCATGTGGATTTACAGAATTCTGCTAAAAAGGGGATCTTTTAAGTACTGCTAAATATTGGTGTGTATTAAATGTATCCTTTTTTTTTCTTTTTTTTTTTAGAATTAAAAAATATGCAGTGATATAAGCAGTTTGGTTCCCATTTACCTATTTTAATCGGCTTACATTGATTTTCGTAGGTCTTCAGATCAGTATGTTAGCTTGCCTAAATTTATGACTATTACCTCCCAGCCCAGTCCAGCAACAAATTCTTCATATGCCTGGCTTCCCCTTGCATTGGACAGTATTGAACATTTGTCCTCCTGTCCTTCGGCAATGTAGAACACTGCAATCTTGTGAGTTTCACGGCTGTAATTAGATATAAAAAGAAGCAAAAGTTAAAGAAGTTTTAGCTCAAAATTATTTGTTAGAACACTTGCACTCAAAAGCTAGAACAGGTGACCACGTTGCACGCTACATGTCCATTTCTTTTATGCCCACAAATACATCACTCAATTTCAGTTGCAGAAATATATTTTCACTAATTTTTTCCCCATTACCACACTGCAGAGACACCACAGTTCAGACAGCAGACCCAGTGTATTCCTCCCATGCATCAGCAAAAGAATTGATGACCAAGTTCCAATTACAGAGTAATTGTAAATTGTAATTGTAAAATCGCTTACATCTGTGCAACCTTGCCAAAGACAGTAAGATTGCACAGGTGTTAATGGGAGCATAATTTGACCTACAGAATTTTAATTATAGGGTGATGATATACGAGAAAGAAAAAACATTATTGACTTTCAGATCCTGGTTTTTCAGATCCTGGGTTGAGTTTTACAAGGCTGACAGTTGTTGTCTTTGAAAACAGTTAACTGAGTGGATTTGATATGAAAATTGTCAGGATACAAGAAAATCAGAACTCCGCAACACTGCAAACATTTTTCAAATAGCTATATGTCAAGTAATGTAAAATAAAACAGAATATTCAGAACTCTATTCTGCCACTACCTGGCTGTAGAGTACTTGTATGGAGATTAACCCTTAAAATACTGCTACTGACAGAGAGATCATCCTGCAGAAAATAGTTTGTGTGAGTTGAGCCAAGGTCACAAAAAATTTTGGAGCTTCTTCCCTCCCAGCTAAAAAAAGCAGGAAATAGGTTGCCCTGTCTTACAATTTGCTACTGATTTTTAATTCTATGTATATAATACCAGTGAAAATAGCTTGTCTGTTCAGGCTACAGAACTCTTTAGAAACAAACAATCCATTTTTGATACAAATATTTGTATTGCTAGCACATGCAATTTTAATGAATTTTTGGTTTTGATGATGTACTTCTCCTTTCTTTAAAAACGTTAACCTTATCAGCGGTGTGTTTAGTAAACATTACCTACCATTGGCGGGAATCCAGATTTTTCAGTTCTCGCAGTAATTTTGAATTTTTCTTAAGAAGATGAAAGCTTTTCCTATGAATATAAAAAAAAGAAAGATTTGAAGGAAAATGCAACATAGTACAGACACAGTATTTTCTCATTCAAATACCTAAGAGAAGGGAATCAAATTAGCATCAACTCACATGATTTTTATTATTATTATAAACAGTCTGTAGATGTCTATTTAAAATAATCACTGAAGCAGGAAAATGTAAAAGTTCGAAAGTATGCTCTGACTACCACACAACTATTTAATTCTCACATTTGGCAGTGTAAGTAAGAAGAGTAAGAATATGGTAAACATGTTCTGAATCCTCTCCTTCCTACCTTCTATCCCAGGAGTTCATTCCCAAGTCATTTAGCAACAGCCGACAGAAATAAAAGGACGCTTGAGGTTCAGCAGGACGTGGTTCTTCTTGACGAGTCACCTTCATACTGAAGTCCGAGCTGCATTTAAATATATACTCTTTTTCCTGGGCACTCTGCCTCATCAGGGCTTCAGTGATTGCATTCTCTTGGTCATAGCTCATACCAAAGGGTGGTGGCGATGGCTCATTCAGCTTTCGCTGGGGATGTAAAAGGCATTCAGGACTGGTGTTACCAATCTTTTCCAGCAATTGGTCGAGAGCATCTTCTCCTTCTTCCACCTGAGAAATGTTCTTCTGGGAAATGAAGTGGTGTTCAGGGCTGCCTGAGATCACAAACGCATTTGTTGCACTCTGCCGTGGAAGGCAGCCCTCCAGAGGTCCATACAATATTCTGCCATCCCAAGAATACTTCCCTGAGATATCTCTGACAATTACTCTTACGTCCGAGGGGGATGCTGGTGGTTCAGTGTCTGTCGTCTTCTCTGCGGGTATTTGGAGGTAAGATATAAGAGTACTGTCATTAAACACAAAGAGCTGCAGGTTGGGACTCCGGAAGACTTCTGAGGACAGCTCAGAGGACTCCACGTAGGAGTTGTCGTGGTTCTCGCTAAGGAGACTGTGGAGAATGGCAGGGCCTCCGCTGAGTGGGTAGTGGCTCAGGTGATTTACCAGGTGAGTCATAACCATCCGCGCTGTTAAAGGTATCAATTCTAAGTTCCTCCTCCTTTTTTCTAAAATGATCAATGAAAAGAAAATAGATCAATAAAAGCAGCAAGAGGTAATTTAAAAGAGCATCTGCAAATTTCTGTCGTATTTCAGAAGCTTGCCTTAGTTGTCCTCCTAATCCTTCCTGTTCAAGAAGCTACTTACAGTCACTTCCCAAGAAATTCTACCTGTCGCACTTTTTTTTGTTTTGTTTTATTTCACCACATGCCCTTTCATATTTAGGATAGTCACATCCAGGATTCCATACAACATGCAAAAAGTCCTGCACACTGATCCCACAACACCTGCTATCACTACTGTTTCACCTGGCGGGTTAAGGTGTTTCTCCTTACTGCCTGGATTCCCACAGTCATCCCCACAGCAATCGTAGCAAGAGAGAGACAGGGTACAAGCAGCAAAGGTAAACCAGAGATGCAACTAAAAAGCAATGCTTCTCGATCTTTAGCAGCATGGTGGTAAAGTTTGTTGAGTGAGGCAGGAAGTGACCTTCTGGATCCCAAGATGTTCCCCTCAGCGCAAGCAAATACATCAGTTATAAATCAATCGTGCTCTGAGTTACATTGTGCCTCCTCTTCTCCTACTGGAATGTTATTCCAGAATATTACCCCTTTTATAACCAGAAACCTTCAAATTTCTAGTTTTTGTTCGTATTCAGTTTAAAACCATTTTTCTTTAGTTTATAGTGTTTTTCTCTTTCCTTGGTATTTATACCTTCCAATGCACTTTTAAACAACAGGCATATCCCTTTTCAGTCTTTTGCTAGCCCCTAAAAGCCAAAATTCTTTAGCCTCCTCTCATAAAAAAGGCTCTTTATTCTTTTCCTGAATCTTCCAGTAGGAAATCTCTGAATTAATCTTGTTCAAAAAAAAGCAAGCCAAAAAATTTATAGGGCACTAAAATATCCAAGATGAGAAACAGCTCATTCTACCTAAAATGACAAGTGTACCTGATATATAACTTTATCTGTCTGCTACAGGACAACACGTCCTACTCAGCAAGGAATCTGTGTAGAACAGGTTTTAATATTTTTAACTTTTTTGATAAAACTAAAAGCACATACACAAAACCAAAGAAAATAAGCTGTAGGACTGAAAAATAGTACAGTATCAAAACCTGAAAATACTATTTTAAAGCATCACTGCCAATCCAACGTTATCTTACACACCTTCATATTGCATGTATACTTTCAATTCTTCTGCAGAAATAAGTTAATTCAAATTAATATATGAAATGACTTGAAATGGACTTAATTCATAGTTGAACAGCCATTGTTTTAAATGTTACTTTTAACAAGTGTTTGAAATAAAGATGATCTCTAAGATAAATCACTTGGAGAAAAATTATTTCATATATTTGGATGCGTACTTTAAAGTTGACTTTAAAAAGTTAGTAACATAATGTTCCTAGATCCAAATAATCTCTTTTGACATTTGACCCAGGTAGATTGTAAATCGGCAGGAATAGCACATTTACGCAGCTGCAGAATTTGGTCCAAATCATACATGTTCTTCTCAGATAACTCAGAACAGGCAAATTATCTATGACAACGGAGTCATTTCTACTGAAAAATTCAAGAAGGGCGTCTGCATGCTTATGAAAGAAGTTTGATTTGGGGCTTATCTTATTTATTGATTTTAACTCTATATACTAATGTAATTCTATATACTAAATTATAAGTAGTACCAAAGGCAAAACCAGCTTCTCGGTCTATCCTATTTCTGTACAAATTTCTCGCTATACAGCACCTTAGTGTCATGTTCTTTCTTCTGTGATCTTCATGAAGACCAATGTCAGGAACAAACTGTTACAGAGGCAACTGCAATTAATTTTAAAAAGGGCGCTGCCCAGTTTTCAAGGAACATGCAGTAGTGCTACGTGCAGTAAGGAGAAGCATATTTTCAAGGAAGAAATATAACCTGGAAAGCTTTATTTCCTAGCTGCTGAACGCTGACATGCTGGTCCCTCACCATGCTCTGTGAACTCTCTTACCCTCAGCGACAGTGAGCAGGTTGCCCAAATCCGTGGAGGAGTGGCACTGGGCTGGCTCAGAGCTCTTGACATTCCCCAGTCGCAAAAATGGGTCGTAATCACTGGAGGAGAGATCTGCCAGACTCAGCACGTAATGGCTTTGCTGGGTATACGTGCTGGAGCCATTCACACAACAGTGCAGGACCTGCAAGCAGATAAGCATGACGCCGCATAAAGTGGACGTTACAGTACCCACTTAAACACATTCAATGAGAAGTGACCCACCATAACTTTTACATTGTGAAATCCAGGACATATACAGAAACCATCTATGTTTTTAACAGCTTTTTTAAAACAACACTCTTAGTCAGCACTTATTTTGTACTTTAACAGCTGACTTCAGGACTTATTTTGTATTTTAACAGCCCATTTCAAATATAATTCAAATATTTCTGCAAAGATTATTTTCGCTGGCTTGTTGTTTTAGGCATTTTGCCTTTCTCTCTTCACCGTCCTCTATCTATTCTACATCTCTGATCTTACCATCTTAACCTTTTACATTCTTAACTTCTCATCTGCACGACTTCTGCCCACGTTGTGAGAATTCATTATTTTCTACAGCTTGCTAAAAATGCTTCTGTGCCTAACAGGATCTGTGAAAGGCATCTTTAAACATCTAGACACAATAAATCATGTTCATTCCTCATACTCACTCTGTAAATATAGTCCAGTAGAGGAGCTTTGGATATATGTTGATCTTCAAGAACACCAGCAGACACTGGCTCCAGTAGCATTTTCATGGGTAATGCCATACACCAATCCAACAAGCAAAGTAGCAGTGAAACGATAAACTAAACAGAAACATTTAACACAGTATTTAGGTATATCCTATTAAATTCACCCAAACTTAAAGGTATGACTTTGAAAGTTTAAAATACAATTCTGGTTCCAAGTGACTTCATTTAATAACTATCTCAAGCAGCACAAAGAAAGAATGGAGTCTGCTCTTTTCAGTGACGTACCTTTTTATCTGCTTCCACAGAGGAATATTCAGCACTCGGCAAAAGAAATGCAATAGTGGCCACAAGGATCTACATTAAAATAAACAAAATTCCAGAAAGACATTTAACTTCTTTCGCTATAAAGACACAGCATGAACTTCATTTGAGCAGGGTATGAAAAAGGTTAAGTTTTCTTAGAAGCGTCTAACTGCCCTTGTAAATCAATGTCCAAGTGAAACAAAAAGTTTTACTGAGCATTTTGGAAATAAATCTCTACAAATGAGAGAAGTACACTGGTCCTAGGACTACAGCAAGTACATCTCCTAACAATAACTGCAGAACAAAGAAAAAGTTAACAAAGTCACAGTTACAGTAGGTCAAGTAAGGAATTAAGACAATTTTGAATATGATTTCCATACAAACATTTTAAAGAAACTGACGTACTTCAGTAATTTTTCTGGACAGAGAGGATTCATACTTCTGAAGCTTTTGCCAATAAGAAACCAGCAGCTGAAGAACATCACAGGCTACCTGAGCTACCAGTTTATTAGAAAACTGGAAGAAAAGAAAAGATGATTAAAAGCCAAATAAAATAACCAGATTGAATACAATGCATTTGGCTTTTCTACATCTTAAATTATTTTGCATCTATACAAACAATAAAGAATGTTAATGTTGCAAAATCACACTGTCAGCATTAGGAAACAGCAGGCTTGACATTATCTATGTAGTCTTAATTTGGTCTGTTGTGGAAAGGGTCTTTAGATACATAATCACGTGCCATTTTTACAAATATTTTGCACTTTTGCGTAGGATATTACTTTGGCGACACTGAAGAACTGTGCATATGCTCCTTGGCAACTTCACAGGAGCCATAAGGTTATGAACCATGCTGACTGAACATAATGAGTTACTAATTAAATGCAAAAGTTCAGAACTGGGAGATACATTTTTGAAGATGGCCAATGCCACATCACTAACACTATGCAAAAAGTCCCAAGCAGTTGTGTGTTAGCAGCACTCTGTCAGTGCTTTAAGCAATAAAAAGACAAGCCAGCAGATTGTGCTCTGTATAACCTGCAACTATTTTAAAAAAAAAAAAAAAGAAAACACCTTTTTTACACAATGTTTATTGATTACAGAGACTGTCATAGTACTACCTTCAGTGTTACACCTATGACATTGATTGCTTCCTTCACTTGGGGATGGTTTGTGCACTGCGTTAGTTCTTCACATATCCAGACTCCAAGGCCACAAATGGCTATGCACCTTTTTTAAAAGAAAAAGCGCTTTTGTCAGAAGTTTTAGAAGAATATTTAGAAAAAATTAAAAAAAAGAAGAAGAAAGAAATGCACAAAGACACGATCTCTCTTTTTCTTCTCTCAGGTCACACAACTGGTTAACACCTTCAGGGTGCAAAGTGAACCTCATCTCAATAGGGCTAAAGTGAATAACCCATCCAAATAGGTTGGGTAGTAGTAAGGGTACTACAAGGCAGTAGTAACAACTCAGCTCTACAAGCACCAAAAAATCAGTCAGTGGTGAGAAAGACTTTCCCTTTTTTTATTTTACTCAGTATTTTACCTTGCAGCTTCACTTGGTTCTTCTGTAGCGTTCTTCAATAAAATATTTATGAGGTAGCACTAAAATAATAAAATAAATTAGAATAAGCATCTTTTTCATACATCCACTTTAAATAAAGTTGTTTATTTTTGACATAGTTACAAGTGAAATAACTTTATTTCTCAGGCTATTCTTAAAGCATTTTTACTACATGCCACTTTTATCTTGTCAAGGGAGAAATCTAATCAACTTAAAATCATGTAGAGGCAGCAAGATGGAAATCAATTCATTTTCAGAGCTGATGGGTATTTACTAATGACGAGTGTTGATCACTTGATAATACAAACCATAGTGTTTAAGTTCTGAGAGGCCATGTTTTGAAAAATGTAGTGTATTTTCTAGTACAGAAAAGACACTTTTAAAATTGAGACTGTTTTAGCACACCTCCAACAACTCTCTGAGGCTTGATGATGAAAGCAAGAACGGGAGCCAAGTGTGCTAACGGTTTTGCATTCTCTCCGGTTCTACGTTCTCAAGCTGCATGAGGAATTCGGAGACTCCTCCCCGGCTTTACCTAACTTTGTGCAGTGGATCAGTGTGGTGCCTCAAGTTTATCGAAAAGCAACAGAGGCTTGTGTGAGGGCTGCCATTTGGACAGGTTTCACCTGCCAGTGATGCTCCAGGTCACCTTTTTTGGGTCTTTATGGGACAGTGTTTGTGATTTTTCCCCCACCAAGAGTATTGCTGTTAGGGTCCTTAAAGTACAAAGTTTTCCATCGAGCAAAACAATTCGTGTCTTGGGATGTCCCACTGAAACTGATTCTCGGGGAAAAACCATTCAGGTAAGTTGATGGTTCTGTCTAATAGTGGAATTTTCTTAATAATATTGTAATACCAAAAATGCAAAAAATATTTCCCCTTATGCACACCCTACATCTCTTAAAGGACAAGCTAATACACACAAATACAACGAACGGACACTTAAAATAATAACACCAACATCATCAAATGAATTGACTTGACAGGCATCTGGCTGGAAAACATCACATTTGATCATGGCCATTTCACTCTCCTTGAAAATAAAAATGTAATTTGCAGCATCTAAGCTTTGTTAATTTTATGGTGCATGTTAAGCAAAGCAATGCTTATCAAATAAGTACATATAATGTGTGCAGTTGTGGGGTTTTGAGGAGAAGGAGGGGTTTATTTATTTTTAAAAAGCGCATGGTAAAAATGAAGTGACTATTTAGTAAAAATATGTTAGGTTACATAAGGATGTGCTAATAAAATGTGATTTTACCTTCACATCTGCTGTTCCTGCAACGATATCACCGGCTTCTGAAATGGGCCGCAAGAGTGGGATTTCTTGGTAGATATTTGGAAAGCAAACAAGAGAACCAAGGATGGTGTGAGCTTCTGAACGGGGAGCCTAATGAAAGAAAAGGAAACAAAAATTTTTTTCATAAAATTATGAAAGTGGCAGAAGCTATGAGGCTAGTGTCTACAACCATAAATACCAGATGTGCTGTATTCACAATGCAACATTGAAAGTGTCCTGAAGAACAAGTCCCCGTAGCTTTTTCCCTCACAACTACAGCGAAAGCAGCATTAAAGCAGCTACTTAGAGACACTTATTTGCCTGTGCTTTTTGCTGCTGTGATGCGCTGCTCTTTTTCTGAGGCCAGGCTTCTCCTCCAGCAGGGACCTGGCCCCACTCCTAAGCGCATTCTACATTTTTAATACCTCCTCTGTCATTACACAATCCAACTATCAGCAGTTTGGTGTCAATAAAAAATACGGAACAACCTAATGAAAAGCTGAGTGAGAGTTTTAAGCACTAATCTAGCACTACTATTAGCTGATCTTGTGACACAAAGGACAGCACAATGCACTCAAACTGACTGTATACATCATAAAAATGCATAGAGAGATTCCTACTTCAATAAAACCATCAAAAGCAACACAGCATGAGCGATAAATGCATTAGGTACTGCTATATAATCTTGTGTAATGTTGAAAATACAATGCACGCTAAGTTTTATGCGTGTAGGAGAAATGGAAGGTGGTGTTGGGTTTTGTTTGAAAGCTGAGTTTTCATTTGTTATTAGCACTTTAAGCTTTGGATCAATGATCAGGCTGAGCAGTTGTTTTTTTTTTAAAGAGATGTCAGAAAATTAATGTCTGTAAACTCTTTGAGGGACAATGGAAAAAGCACGGCTAGGCTCACCATTTCAGCCCTGCTGAAATACGAGAGGGCTGCGTCCCTGGGCAGGGCCACCCGCTCAGCTGCACAAATGTCAAGAGCAGCGGTAAAAGCACTTGGCCAAAACAGACAGAACGGTCTCCCTCAAACTGGTGTTTCATGTACAAAGCTCTCCTGTTTTCCCCAGGACTGCCAGACCTTTACCCTTATTTTGGCATCCCATCATTCATTTGCTATTTTACTTCTCCTTCACTAATTTAATCATTCAGAGTCACATTTCTATTATTGCTGATATTTAGTAAGAAATTCTGTATTACCAGCAGAGTTCCGTATTTTCAATATTTGCTCACTGAAAAAAAAAAGCTAACGAGATTCTGAAATCCAAGTCCTGCTTTTAGCGCACAGCCGTGCCGCGATATTAGCGAGGATATGATTTCTCACACTTTGGCCTTTTGATGAAACACCTTTGCAATACTCTCATGTCACCTTATCCCACAATTTCACACATCAGCTGCCATGGTATCTGCCCCAAGAGCCCCGTTTCACATTGCACTAATGAGTCAACACCTGTTAGAGTGGAGACATCCGAACCTCGTTAGCAAGCGCGTGCTCTCGGGGGACGGGGGTGCTGGGCATTGCCATACTCACCTCCAGCGTGTCTGTGCTCAGAACCCTGGCCGCCGCCGTAATGAAGTCTCCTATCAGCATCGTAAAGCCAGGTAAACCCAGGAAGAAAAACCAAGGTGGACAGTGCTTTACGACAGTATTTAGGATATCCTGAAAGAGAAGTTACCCGTTTGAGAAGAAATACGCAACAACGAAAAAGAACAAGCCCAAAAGCAAAAGGGAGAGTTTGAGAAGATTTAAGTTTGTAATTCACCAGTACCACACTAATCAAGGTGGTAATTCAGAGCCACACAGCTCTATGTGTAACGGAGCGTCACGTAACAACCACTACTTTCCGCTGCAGATGCATTTAGTAGGAAAAGTGCATTTTGTATTTTGGTAATATTTGTACTCTTAAATTCCTGTTAAAAAAAACAAAAACCACACACGTCTCTTCATGTCTAACCATAAAAGAAAAGTTCTCCTGTTAAATAGGACTTTGGATTCAAAACATTCAAACCATTAATCAATTTAAAATGAAGCATTACACCACTCCAAATGAGGTATTTCCTAAAATCACATTACTCAAAATCTGTAGCCATAAAAACATGAGATGACACAAATGACTGCCACCTTTGCCCTGAAGGAGCTCAAGGCAGTAACCGACAGCAGGTGGCTTACTACTCTTCGGCTGCTCCAGCACATAAGGGATTTTTTTTTAGCTATTCTGCCCTAGTTGAGAAATACTGCGGTGTCAAATGCAAGAAGTGATCATACACAGCACGGTAACACAGATAAATATATGCTAACTAGATTATTCTAAGTCACTCTCCTTCTAAATAATTAAGATAGCAAACATAGATAAGCCCTGGGGAAAAAAAAGAGTTTTTCTGAACTTTTGAAGGAACAGAGGGTTTTTTTGTTTCTAAGAGCACTATATGTGACCACCAACCACAGCTTTGCTCTCATCATTACCCTGTGACAGAGAACACAATCGAGATAAGCGTTTCAACTTTAATCCTTCCACGTTTCAATTCTTCACAGTCTCTCCAAATCAGAGCAAAGTTCCTGTATTTGAGTTAAGATTTCCTTCCCACAAGGTTTCAGCAGGTTTAAAATTAGGCACAAAATCTATATAATCCTTACCTGCAACATTATATTTGCTGAAGAATTAGAGAAAGCTATTTCTATATTGAGTAGAAAATTATTTTTCATCTCAATAGAATTTCAAAGAAAAGTTGCAAAGGAAACCCATTTTCGATGCCCATCTTTACTGGTTTTATGATGTGTTAAATAAGGCTTGAACTTAAAATTTAGTCCCAGAATGTGTCCATATGCTCAATTTCTACATGCGAAACCAAAAAAGTCAAACTCGTTTTTCTCTATATGAAGATACGCTTCAACTACACTAGCATTTTCTCAAAGCACTGGTAAACACCTGGACAGAACCTACTTAGTGTTCTGCTAAGTATTCACAGCAGTAACATCCTATGAAATAACTGTGTTATATATTTTAAATCAATAATATTAAACATAGTAGCAGATAATGCTTTCACTTTCCTGAATAAGCTAAAATGCCACTCGAGTTAATGTTTAAACTAGTTTTAATCACTTCCTTTGATACATTTTAAAGTCAATATCAGTCAATGCAAACATTCAAAGAGAGAGAGCAGATGGATGCAGCGGCTCATAAAGTGGGTGGTAAACTCACGCTCCGAGCAGAACAAAAGACCCACCTTTTTATAATTAAGAGTCTGATTAATGCACTGGGCTCCTCACAACACAACGCACCTGTAATTATGAACAGAGCCAGGTACTGTGATGTGTTTGGTCTCTGAATAATTGGGCATCAAACTATAGAGCAGCAGATGGGAGTACACTCCTGTTGACATATGCCACAATAAAAGAGCCCGCGCTAACCTGGCCTGAAAGGTAACAGAACGTAGGAAGTACAAAGACCTGCTACAAACAACTGCGTTAACTCCCGTCCTCGCTCCATCAATCCCATCTGTTAAATACCATCCAGCTTCGTCGACTCTTAACTATGGTCATTGCATAGAACACTTAGAAAATGAGGATAAAATAGAAATTGCAAAACCATTACTTCAATATATTAATACCTGAGTTTACAGCACGGCATAACTAATACAACTTCAACAAATGCTGTGACAACACACACATTCCAAAAAGCTCTAACAATGTGGTTGCACAGATCTACTTGGTGTTTATGAGATGTACCACTACTAAAAAAAACTAAATTATTTTTTACAGTAAGAAACCTTTGAAAAAATATTTTGAAAGGCTAATGAAACAATCCTCAATTTTTCTTTTTTGTTCTGCAGCTTCAACCTGATGAATTCGTAGCACAGATCACATGCTGCAGTAACAGAACACACACATAACTGTTAAAAGCTAACAATGTACAAGCGCATAAAAGCCCAGACAAAAATGTGTTCAGCCTAGCCTTCCGTTAGTTTCCACTGCCATTTTTCATCTCAGGCATTTCAGTGTAAAGTTGTGATAGTCTGAGTGACTCCATTTAAATTAATACGAGGCAGAGTGAGCTTACAGAACGGACAGGAAAGAAACCACACCCCAGGAAAGCGCTCACAGGTGAAATTTCACAGTTTTTCTCCCATTTCCCAATTAGCACACTTTCATGCACAATCCAGCTCACAATAAAAGCGTGATTTCACGCAGTAATTCAGTAGCATTGCGAGCTTATCAGAAGATTCAGGCTTATGAGAAAGCGACCAAGTGAGAACATATGTCCTATCAGTGATATTGCAAAAATCAGGTAATTCAAACAGAGGCAAGTTGTTTCCTTCCCTTCAAAGCACTGTTCTATAAATGTAAACTCTGTTCAGCAGCTTACAGCCTAGCAAATGAATCACTTTAATTGAATGCTATGTACACAGTAACTGGAAAAACACAAGCAATAAGAAAAACATATGGTGATGGCAATAGAAATTGGTTTACTCATTCTGTACAGTGTTGTTTCTTTACTTCTTTCATAATTGACCTTTAGAACGATAAATGTGTAAAATAATTTTGGTTTATTATGGCTCCAAACCTTTCAGCAATTACACAAAATGAAAATTTAAAAGGAAGTATTCATTCTGGAAGCATTTCCATTGTTTACATAATTGCACAGCTATAATTTAGTGTTCATGTTGTTAAAGAAATGTGAAAAAAAGGACCATTATGGACTATTTCAATTCAAAAGGATGCTCTGTAGTGTTAAAAATGGGGAGGAGGGGAGAGAAGGGGGGCAATGCATGTCCTTCTCAAATGCATTAACCCTATAAATGGCATAATATTTCAGTACAGGTTAATCTAGTAATCCAAATAATAAGGTCATAAACATCCACTGAGTAAGTGAAAAAAAATTTATGCAAGTTCACTGAAAGGTCAATTACAAAAATATTCTTCACCTAATTTTTTGTTCAAGCTTTTGCAGATTACAGGTGTAACCAAATAGCCTGCCATCTGCCTTCATCACATTTCCAACTGTCCCTCAACAGGAACAACATGGATTTTTCACTTACAGTTCACTCTGTTCTTCACTGAGAGACACCTCATTAGGGGCTGAAATTTACGGCACAGGAAAGATTATTAATTTACACAAGACTTAAGTGGTAAATCCTTCATTTTCCTTTTTTATTTTAAAGGAACAAACACTTCCATTTACTTATTCCAAGTTCTCCTAGCTATCGTTACATTTTAGGTAAGAGTTAACTTGTCAAAAATTAAGTTCCGATAAAAATTTATGAAGTATTTTGACACCCTCAGGAAGCACAGGATCAGCTTGTCAGAAAAATCCATTCATTTTAAATCTGTCAATTAAATCTAACTTCCGAAAAAGTTACATTTGCTAAAGTATCTTGTGACGGGAATGCAATAGGGAGAGATACTAAAAACCAGAATAACACTGCATTTGTAAAACACGGATAAGGTTATTCACAAGTGCTAAAGATGACAGATTACTGCTAAGTCACCTGCTGGTAATTCCTCCTTCCCCTCTAAACTATATTAGAAAGCTCTCTCTTTTGAAGTCATATTAATAACAAAACCCCCCACCGCAAAGCCCTTGTGCTGACAGAGAGATGCTCAGATGCCCTATTAACAGAGATCAGACAGACACAGAAGTGAACAAAATTTTTAAAGTTTCCCCACTTTTAGAGTATGTTTGATATCTTCCCAACCTAGGGGACCACTGGGATTATGGATACACTCCAAATTGAAAGAAATATTTTAAGTTCGTGCACATTGCAAGGGAAATATCTGAACATCTATTTGCTACAGGTACAGAGGTTCAGGTACCAAGAACACAGTTACTAGTCCATGGCACTGCTTGAAATGTTGAGATGACTTTGTGTCACCATATGGATTTCTCCCAAAAGCAGGATGACTTCCAAGCCTCCGATTGTAAGAAGCCAAGGTGGCAGCGCTGAAGCGCCTGCAGAGCATAAGGTTAAGTGCTTAGAGGGAAGGTGGTTTTAGGGAAGGGGACGTGAGCACCCCTCTGTGAGGGGAAGTAAAGGAGGTCCCTGCAGTGCACAGCAGGAAGGCAGGCCCTCCACCTTAGGTGGCAATTAGCAGCACTCTTAACAGTTTTCACTTTCACCTGCATGCTGTACCAGTTTTCAAGACGGAGGAACACATGCAGAGAAGAAGGGATTGTTTTGCACATTTTTATTAGAAGATCCCCAAAAATGGCAAATACGTTAAACTTTAATTTGCTTAAAATAGTCACTCTCAGAGTTTATCACGTAACCTCGCCTAAAAGATGAAGATAACTGCTAAGCAAGACGCTGAAGTAAAACATGTCTGAAGCAGAGACGCACAATTGCATACAGAAGGAAAAAGGATGGATCCTGAAGAGACAGCCCAGTTGAAATAAGCAGAGGGAAAGGGGGAAATCAAGTAGAGAGCAAAGGGTAATGGATGATGAAACAGCATTGCATCGCAGGGGCACATTAACAAAGAAACTTGCTTCAGGAGATCCCAAAGCTACAAGGATGACTGGAGAGGTGGAAGAGAAAAGGTGCGAGCAAAATGGAAGGGAGAGAGATGTTGCCTCTATTTCAAAAACTCCATTTCTATTCTGGACAGAGTTCAGAAAATCCTCACAAAGGAGCTTACAAGCAGTGGACACTCCAGCAAGATACTGCTGGGAATACAGAAGAGAGAGACAGAACAATGACTATGAAACAGTAATTTGGGTGGGATGGGCGCAATTTAGAAAGAGCTAAAGTGTTAAAAAATAAGCCTACCAAAAATTATTCCAGAACACACAGCTACTACAATTGGCACTTCCTGGTTCTTCCTTTCTTCCAGTCAATCCTCGCAGCTATTTTTCTCCAACACTTCCAATTTATCCTACTATGAGTGAGCAGAGGGGTATGCAGGATTTCCTGTGAGACCTTGCATTTCCGTGTTTGTCACTACTGGAAACGTGCTGTCTGTTAACACTTATTTCAAAGTCCTCATAAAGCACATAATGGGGGCACACAGGCAAATTTTCGACAGAAAGTGAGACACGGGGGAGATTGAAAGAGGGAGAAAAATTGCAGTAGCCACTGGAAGACAGTCACAAGAAACTAAAATATGGGCATCTAAGCCTTAATAGACTGTATTATGATTATTTTCTTTTAAATGGCAGTCTGGAAAGGAATCTAAAATGCATTTCTAAATGCTGTACAACTAAGGGTCTTCATGTGCAACATTATCAGGCAGAAGTCCGGGCAAGTAGTACTTATTCCACAGCGTACAAAAGCAAAGCTGATCATTTATTGTACCTTTAGAAGACAATGCTCTACCTGGCTAATATATGTCCCAGTGAACAGCACTAATGGCTGAGCAGTCTAGAAGTTGTACACCGCTCCTCACTGTTGAGTAAGAACTTAACAGAAATATATAAAAGCTCACAAGTACCTTTTTTTTTAAAAAAAAAAAAACAAACAACTTCAGATCAACGTTAATACAAATAGGTAATTAATACGGCTTCTCTGGTAGCAACTCTACTAAAAAATGCTTCATGTTATAAATGAGCCATCTCATACAAACAGCTATAGTCAGTGTTTCTACATAAGCTTACTACATAACTGGTGTAGCTTTCCTTTCATAATTAGCAACAATATATTTTAAACAAATTAAGAGGCTTACAAATAAGCATAACATACATTAGTATACTGCCATCTTTATTGATAGAGTATTTCATCTGAGTCATCCTTTTAATACTAAAAGGAATCGAGCTGAAAACATAGCTGTTAACTTCTCTGTCTACAGCTGGGCTGCATTCTGCAGGCAGGCCAGTCTGCATGTGCTGAAATTTAATCACCAAGGACATCTGTCAACTCATTTGGATTTGGGCTTTTTTTTTTTTTTTCTCTTCCATATTTAAAGCTTGTTCTGCCCTTAACATCGCTAAACTAAAAAAGCCATCAGCACAGTCTCTTTCCTTGTCTATTAGCTGTCCTTTCCACAGGGAATTTGTGGAGTCTTTTTATTATGTTCCTTAATATTTCCTCATATATCTAAGCACTCTATTCCAAAGATATTCTGGCAAGCCAGTATAATTGTACATTTATTAAACTTATTTATTAAAACGCACTTCAAAAATCAGGAATATAACTAACCTGTTAGCTCACTTTTCAGATAACCTCAGACTACCAGGCAAAAACATGGTGGCAAGTGTTGTCCAATAGGTTACACCAAGAACATTAATTAATGCTAAAGCCTTGGTAGTAAGGTGAGACTTTCTATAAAAAAAGGCACTAAACAGTTGGGGGTTTGAAACTTGAAAAATACTGAAAACCTGCCTCTTCTTCTACAGCACAACTACAGGGTAAGCACCTAACTTGCACTGCATTCTTGAGTGCAAATTTAGACAGAAATAAGACAGTGTCACAAAAATCCACCGAAGTTTTAGGAAAAAAAAACAGCAGTCATCTAGGAGGACTATTTAAGTACCAGAAGTACCAGAATTGAGGAATCAGAATTATCTTTTCTGAGAAGAGGGATGAATAGTGTCAGTAGTATTTTGGAATCATGTTTTGGTACTTTTGTTCTTCAGCAAAACCAAGGAAGCTATGAAGCAAGGAGATGCTTATGTACTTTTTAAGTTCAGGAAGCAAAAACTACTGCTACAGTAATCAACTAGTTGCAATAATGAAATACATATCCTTTCCCAGTTCAGGTACTTGTAAAATTTGTGGATTGTGGTATTAGACTTGGGTTTAATTTAAAAAAGTATATTTATTGTCCAAACCAAAAGACATGTATAGTTGCAATCACTGTAATAGGGGTTTTTCAACAATCAGTCTCACCTAGCAGCATAAGGCAGCTGTTCCTACCCAGCCTGCAATAGGCTATCCCATGACATCTCCTAAAAAAAAAAAAAAAAAAATTAAAAAAATCACCCCTCAAAAACATCTCATGATTTTCCATAATCTAGATGAGGAACTGGAGCAACTGTAGGTGAACTACCTCCACTAACCCACGGCATGGTAGTGAATGTCCAAATTCACTTTCCTTTATGCTGGAGGTCAGGGAGGGGAGGTAGTGAGCCTCAGTGAACTTCATTCATTAAAAACCACAGGAAAAAATCTGGGCTCGCTACAGCACCAGAATACAGCATCAGTCCACTGAATTGAGTGGTAAAGAAGGAGAATCATCAACCCGCAGACGGTCACTTGCCCCTTGACCTCAGGCCCCTTTGCAAGCTGGAAGTAATTACAACCCCAGGCTGCAACTTACTCTGTGACTGCCGTTTATGCAATGAATTCTCCCACCTGAAAAGGTGATGCAATTGTTGCAGAGAATTGTTCACTTCTTCCTACAGAGATGTTTGTTGTTAGACACTTCCACATGGACAAATTAGATGCAGCTCATTACCTCACTATCTTCCTTCTCATCTACTAAGTTAATTGCTACATCTTGAACTCAGAATGCCATGGGAGCTTTCTATAAAATATAACCCTACATTGCTCTTTTATATACCCCATGAGACAAGTCTGCAAAGTCAGGTTGCACTTGCCAGCAATAATATTGTATTTGTTGCTAACGATATTTAAAAATATATTATTTTGTTTTTCTATCAACACCAAAACCTACACAATACAGCAGAAATTTTGTATACTCGTATCCTTAAGGGAGGAGTGGAAAGAGAAATATATTTCAAAAAGAAACGTTTCTCATGCTAATTCAAATATTAAAAATCACATTCAGGTCAAAGAAGTTTCTGACTGTAATATTTTAAAATTATGTAGCCACTTAAAAAGCTCTTCTAAAGTAGCCAGTGTGATTTCTTGGAGTTGGTCTACCTTTCTGTTGCTTTCCCCCATAAATTTTAAAGTTGCACTGGTCATACATACAGAAGGAAAATTCCCCCATGAGAAACCCCGCTCTCCTAACTCCTGTTAATGTTCCTTAAGAGTGAGAAACTTATGCTTGTCCTTAGCAAATAAAAACAATGTGCGCTAAAAAAATTTGCCCCAAAGTGTATTTTGGCATGCAATAACTGGAATCCTAGAAAGCACCGGAGGCTGGCAGGATTCTGCAGTGTTACGAAGAACTAGGATCCATGTTCCACTGATCCTTGTGCCCCATGATATTGCACCCTTTTTTATAAGTAGTTTATCAGGTAACAGCATATACCAAAAATCACTGAGAAGTGGAAAAAAAAATAAAAAATAAAAAAAAAATCACAAAATCAGTACTGGTACTGTGTTACACTCATCGTACATCATCCTGTTTCTTACAGGAAGCTGTAAGAGCCTATGATAGCAAAGTGCTTCACAACACACACTTTACTACTCTTTGCATGCATCAGAGGAGGTACTTCTGCCTCATACAGTGCGTGCCTGCATTTGTAGTTACCCTCAGCATCCAAATTGTCTGGCTAGTCTCAACATCCATCAAGCACCTTGATGCTAATCATACTGGGAATACAGACATAGGTATAAGGACCGTGCTTCATATCAACAACGTCACATGAGAATCCAAGCTCCAAAGCACCATGAGTTAACACCTCGACCAGTCTCCTAGTTAAGGAAAGCAAAACTGGAAGGACAGTAAAATAAGAAAAAACTTGTGGGCAAGTGTGCCACCAAGAGGCAAAAAAAGCAAAACAGAGCGAGGCAAGGAAGAACAAAAGAGAAGTATCAGTGTGCAAATTATCTGGGAAATCCTGGAACCATGTGCAACGTGGGGTCTGACATCACTACATAGTCATTTCTTCATCATCTTCATCTTCTTTAACTTCTGGATTGTAACTCTGCCCAAGCACTGAAATCCAATGTCCACGGCAGCAAGAAGCTTAAAAATCTGTGTAAGTGTTAGCAACACCAAAACGCAATAAATAGGGTAAAAACCAGCTCAACAACAACCAACTCAACATTTTAAAAAATCTCGCAGTTTCTATATAGAAAACTGTTCTCCAGGAAGCAGTCAGATTTCAAAAAATGGAGCGCCCCTTAGCTTCAGAAAAAGGAACTGCCAACAGCTGAACACCCCTGAAAATCTGGCCATTTCATGCAAATGTGTAGATGAAAACAACTTAAGCCTTAAAATTACTGACATTTTCTGCCCCTAAGGCCCTGTGTTGGCAGTGGCTGCTATAAAATTTTGTCTTTGTTTTTCTAAATATAAAAGGGATTATCTGTTTTTAAATGTGGTCTATATCAGGCTTTAAAGTTTCTTGACTTGTGTGTTTTATGTGAGAGGATTTGATACTGTGTGGTTTTTAAAATTCGGGAGTCTTATCGTAGTGGGTGTTACCACACAGTCTTTTTTTTGTAGGGGAATTAATTTACTCTGTACACCAAGTAGTGTTAAACTGTCTGAAATCTGAATAGCATTAATGAAATAAGAGTAACAAGAGTAACATATTGAGAGTGGCAAAAAGAGGAGTTCCACTTGTATTTTTCCCCATTTGTGCTTTATAAATGGCAGATGCTTATGGTTTTTTTCTAGGTTTCAGCAGCAGCCAGAACTCTTAGGTTTTTCCAGAAGAATACCCTTTCCTCTCTATTCTTCTCCCCCCAACCTTATCTATTTAAAAGGAAGGTTTTACAAACGCTCCAACTTTTCAGGAGGAGAACTGAGATTCAGAGGGCAAGGGCCTGGTAACAATTGATTAATTCTCTCTTTCAACTCAGATATAACCAAACCTGTGCAAGACTCTTCCTATTGACTTACTAAGGACACCAGGCATAACTCTCAGAAGTGACCACTACAGGATTTATGAAGGGGTCTGTGTGCCCTCTGCTGGAATCCACAGCACAGCTCTAGACACTGCTTTCATTAGACTATTTATTTTAAGGAAGAAAACTCACTCCTATAGCTATACAAACATGGAAATGCTTTTAGATACCCTTTAGGCAAAATAAAGAGTATTTCTTACAGGTTTTATGAGTATTTAGCTGTTTCCGTGGCCCAATAATCTTCTTACATCCAGACAGATTAAGTCTTTTCCTCATCTCCTACTGAATACTGTATTAATTAGGCCGACACAGGGAGGTAGAAACAACATTTATTCACAGAAACAGAATGTTTTGGTAGCACCTCTTGGTTACAGGAAGATAACCTTCTGTGTCAGTTCTCCCTTCAGTCCCCTTTGCACCAGTTAAAAAGAGTTGGTATGACAGTTTTAAACATCCCCTGAAGGACTAATCTTGAAGGGGAAAAGTCTGGAGAGGACAACATTAATTCTAATTTTAGAGCATGTCCTTGCAATCAGTGGCACACGGCATTCCAAAGGACATGCTGAGAGCAGATGCTGCTTATAAATTGACATAAAGCTCTTCGCATCCCCTCCTTTGCCTAAGATTGTGTCTAGCATTTTACCTCATGATAGAAGGTAAAAACATCTGTAACATGAGCTGGGAGTAACGCGAAGAACAGACCAACTCCAGCGGCTGCTCTGGAAGCACCAACTTCACAACATCACAGTTCATATAGAACACAGTAGGCGCGCTGGACACACGAGGCTTCCGCCTTGGCAGAAGCAAAGTTTAAACATACTGGTCAAACACACGGTGTAGCTCAAGACCAGCTTGACTCAGCTACTAACTGCAACGCAGGTGGACAGAAACTCATCACAGGTCATCCCTCAGACAGGTCAGAAAAACAAGAAACAAACATCAACAAGTGTCTGTGATGCAGTTGTGACAATAAGTCCCAAATAAGTAGTAGTTTTTTAAAAATTTATAACTGGGAGAGCAATGAGAAAGTTAGGATTGCATAATCTAAAGAGAGGTACAGACTAGGCTACACAGAATAATTTCATACAATAATTGTTGCAAAGCACTGCTTCCTTTCTGCTTCAGGTCTTCAAATACGAAAATACAGATATTTCTATCAGCACACAGTAATAAATTTATTTTTTCATCAAGTAAAGCTTGTACCTGGTCTTCACTTGTTAAGCCAAGGTGCATCACAAAATAAAAATGAACCAGGAAATCAGAATTTGGCAGAACGTCTTGACGCCTAGTCATCATAGCGCAGATCAGCCTGTACGCCTGAAGTTTGCCTTCCTTATATTCATTTGGCAGGGTGGTTGCCTGGAAAGAGCAAAACCCTTGTATTATTACTTTTATTTTTCTAGTAGCCAGCTAACACAAAACTGCATCTTCAGCAGATTTTACAGAAAGCAAACCCGTTCCTTGTATTTATTAAAATAGATTTGAGTCCAAATAGCCTTTGGAAGATGTTCATCTTCTTAGCCAGCAGTGATTGTAAAAATTAAAAATAAACTACACATACACAAATTCAGTACTGATATAGAAGAAAATACTAATGTGTGAAAATTTTACAAATAACTTACCTTGAACAACCATGATGCAAATATTCTGAGAGGAGGAATTAAGACAGGAGGAGAGGGAGTAGACTGATTGTCCACACTTATAGCAAGGTTGTCCCGTATCTAATGTTTTTAAAAGAAGTGAGTTAATAAAACTGATAGCTTACTTTATAATGCTCTTTATTTCATGTTATTTCTTCTTCATTTTATTTGATTCATTTGAAATGCACTACATCCTGCACTATATGGAGTTCCTACTTAAGCCAAAACTACCAGGAAAGCTTGTTCTACAGTGCTCCCCCACAGCCTAAGCAAATATTACCATTTTAGATCATACCATGGGCTTTTACACCAAATACCAATGTCTGCAATATCCTATTCTATACCTCTGCTATACCTTTGCTACTCTTTCCTCACCCCATTTAAATTAACTAATCTAAATTCTCTTGTCATTGAATAGGAACACTCTCTAGTAGAAATCAAACAAGGTTATCTTCATAACAGAATCCTCCAAATCTCGTGCTTATGTTCCACATGCTAATACTAAATCAAATTGAGTAATTTTTACAACAAAATAAAAATCGTTATCATTAGATGGAACCATCATATACAGTACCTTTGCAAGTTTATACCACAGCTCGTAAAGATACCCAAAAACTTTTGCATGGATTTTAGGTGACTTTATATTGTTCACATCTCCAAGAATTCCCAAGATTCTCCTCCATAACACAGCAGCAGAATCAGGATGCCAACCAATAAGGCTTCCACCAGCAATTATACTGCAGTCATCAGCAAGGAATTCACTACTGTCTGTAAAATGAAAAAAGTTCAATTTTCATGAATTAGAAATGTAGTGTAGAGTATAAATTTGTTTAGTAAAATAGGAACATTACTCCTTCTAACCGTCTTGCATCTCAAAAGTATTCTCTCCCACCAAACCATCTCTCTCTCTTTCATCACTAAAGCTAGCACATGATTCAAAGAAAAAAAATGGCAGAAAACATAGGTTAAAGGGTTTCCACATAGAGATTACATGGCTATAGATTGGTTTTATATCAGACAGACTGCCACCACTCAAGGGTTGCCTTTTTTTTTAGCAGGGAGGCAAATGCAGTTAAATGGAACATTCATGTACTCAGAGATTTATTCAGTCAATAACTGGCTTTTATAGGTAGTATTTCTATTGCTAAGAGTCCTTTCTTTTTTAAGATCACACAGTATAAAATGACCTGGAAATGGAACTGAACAAAGGAACTAAAGAGTATGCACTACTAGTGATAAAGAATATGCATTATCATTTTATACAGAAGCAGTTCCTGAGACAGCAATATGCAAACTGAGATGGAAAGCAGGGTTTTGTGAAGACTGTCAGGATAATGGAATTAATATGCTTAAACAGTAAAAGAAAAATTCCATATTGAAATGCAAATTTTAATGACAAGAGCTGTTACATTATCTTCTATCAGAGCAGGAAGAGCTGTGTAGCGGCCTGTCTGCAGGCAGAATCAGACCTATGGTCCAGCGCGGCACCCTGCAGTGCTCCGCAGCCAATGTTTCGAGGAAAGTTGCAGGAAACCCCTACACAGGCAGAGGGAAGTAACTTGTGTCCTCCCAGAACCCAAAGCAGGTTAGCAAAATAAAAGCCATTTTAGATGGTTTTATGTTTGCTTGAATTTTTTTCTTTAAAAAGCTTTTGGGATTATTTTTTTTTTTTTGCTTTTTGCTTTTTTGGTTTTGTTTGTTGTACCATTATGAATTCCCAAAGTATTAAGACAGATGTTATTAGACACATTAGAATGATCTTCAACAGATCTATCGTCAGAGAAGTGCATCTATGCTGTTAGGTGGTGGCATTTTTGCCTTGCACCAGAGGTTTCCACAACAAAACAAAGTTTTGTGACTTGGGTGAGAACCAGAAATGCACTAAGGTCTCTGTTGGGCAATTTGTCATCATTACATTTTATGTAATTCACTCTCTTTGTACACACGAAGGAGCAATGCCTTGCATCACAGACATAAAGAAAGCAAAGAATTTATCATATATACTAATCCTTACCATTTCCTGTATTACATGCTACCTTTTGTACAATGGCAGTCTGAACTGTTGAAGGAGGTCTACTGGTTCATTAAATCATAGATGTTTCAAAGAAAAAGCGAATTTTAAAAAAATATCCTTGAAACTGTGTATCTGCTAGCAAAAACAGCCTGTAAGGTAGTTTCATATGTTACCGCATTAAGTTTTTTCAGTAACATCTCTAACTCACATTATTAGCTGGGAAGGTATGTTTACAAATTGCAAAGAATCAAAATATTTCAATAAACAAGCATGAGCATTGTACATGTTAAAGATACTATAAATAAAATGAAAAGGTAAAGGACTTTTACTTCCAAATTAACTCTTCTGAGAATGCCACTTGCCACATCCTACTGGAGTATAGGACATTGTGTACTTTGAATTATAAATAAGGAGGGTAACAGGATTAAGATGAGAGAAGTTATTGTGAATTAACCAGTTCTTACCTATATAGTAAGGAATTTCTTTAGACGATTCTGCTATGAAATAAACCCTATTAACTTAAAACGTAAATTAATTATTTTACTTGAACACTGGGGCAGGCTAAGAGAGCACAAGTGATCAGCTACCACATCTCAGCTCGTTAGTGACAATTTGACACAGAAAGCATCAACAGCATGATTATTCTCTGGATCACAGCACACTGGCAACAGTGTCAGCTTCAGTCTGATTATCCAAATCCCTGAAACTCTGGGTACTCAAATCTCATTTTTTGAATGAACATTATGAATGAAACTTGGTGATTTATGCCAAACAAAACCTACTTTTTATAAGCAAACTGAACTGTATAAACGCCTTAAATAGTAAATAAATTTTCTGGACTATGGTACCTGTTAAATTTGCAGTATCTGAAGGACTAAGCTGAAGCCAGCGAGGTGCATCAGGATCCACACAAACATCTGCTGATGCATTAACTTCATGGTCTTCCTCAGAAGCTTGCCAGGGGATGAGTGCGATCTCTACTTCATTATTATAGCCAATGGATGTGTCACTGCTAACGCTTTCACCTAAAGCAAGAAGGGGATTAATAAAGGTCACAAACCCTGTTTTTAAAGGCTACATTAACAAAGCATGATGAGAAAAGCATCTAATATATCCGTAACAAGACCAAATTACGACACCGATTTCAATTGCTACACTTAAGAAAAATACTGGGTTTCTTGGAACTCACTTTTTTCTCTCTCTCTGTAATTTCCATGTGATTGCTGCAAATCTGCTTTCAAATCTAATTCAGCTGTACTACTGCTTCTCCGTACTAGTACCTTCAGAGAAAAAAAAAATAATCTCAGCTTATTACAGTTTGGGAACTACGTCATATTTTAGCAAATTCGAGATACACACACTGTTAGAAGAAATTAATTACAACTCAGTCAAGATATTTCCATGAATATTTAAAATGCCCAAATATCTTTAAATGTCTTAAGGAAATCATCGTGCTTTCAATTTCAGTAGTTATCCTCCCTTTCTTAAACTCATTTTTCGTACCAACAAGCGGGACTTTTTACTTATGTTTTTACACAGATCTGAAATCATTCAATACTTTTAAAAGTATCAAAAAATCTTTCAGGAAAAAATTAGTAGTCATCTCTTATGTTGGAGCATTACTCTGCTGCAAAACAACCCATGCAAGGACGCCTGACCTTTTGTTTACTACCACATTATTTGCCAAATGGATTTATAGCCTACTTGCTGAAAACCCTTCAGACAATTTTCTGTTTCTGTATGATCCTGCACTATCCCTAAGCATAATCGTTTTTCTTTATATCTGCCAGATTACCTTCAAATTCACATTTCTTGCAACTTCAGGTCATCTATAATAGCAACATTTAATTACTGCGAGAAAAGGAGTATCATGTTTTCCATTACAAATATGGAACAAAGAGCCCCAATGAGCATACTAGGTCTAACTGCTGAAGGAATCTCTACTCTAAAATTCCTCAATTCAGTTAACATTTCTGAAATTCCATTTTGATATTTGCTATTTTTAAATAAATTTCTTGAAGGAATTTGTGATCCACTGGCCATGTAATCCCTTCTGATCCACTCAATCCATTCGTTCTTTCTGCATATATCTGAGAAAGCAAATTATTGCCAAAGAGACAACTGCCTTGTAGAAATTATCATTATGTTATCTAACACTATAGCTTTTTTTTTTTTTTAAACTGGAGAGAATTGACAATTATTCCCAAGAAATACATGTTTGCTTGTGCTGCCTGATAGACTGATAGGGGTCTTTCTTCCCTGGCAAATCTGGCTCTTGGTGATCAGCGATGACAACGTTTCAGTGGGTTGTGATATGAAGTCAAACTAGTTCACACGGTACGTTAGCAAGCTATGCAGTGGTCAAACCCCAGCTTCCACTTGCAAAAAGGGTGAAAGTGCAATACTGGTAACAGCCCAGCAGCATATGCTTGTGAATATCTTATAATACATGGCATTAAAATAGAATGGGAAGCCAGGTTAATTTTTAATTCCCCCAACTACTGAGCTTACTTCTGTCCCTGTCCTCCACCATGCAAAGCAGACTAGGTTTTCCTTCCTTTTTGAGACACTTTGTTATTCCTGAAGTGATTAATGAAAGCATTCTCCTTTCTAGAGCTAAGTGTTAATGGTACTTTAAGCCCAGACATATAGGAGAGCTAAGGTCCAAAGATGAGATTCAGCTTCAAGTCCTCCATGCTGTATTGCATTATACTTCCACAAAGATGATCAGCCTCAGTCATTTTTATTTTTATACCGTTGATTCAAAAGTTGCATCAAAAATTACAAAGCTTGCCTGTCCTAATGTTAACTTATACAAACATTTGCAATACATAGCTGGTGATACAAATTGTGCTGAAGGAAGGCATTTTCCCCAGCACTTTAAACCATCACATTTTTATTCCAGTGTAGTGTAGCTCTAATAGCCCTGAATTAGTTATCTTTAAAAAGTTATTAACTTCTTGTTTATATTTAATATAAAAAAGCATAAACGTCTTATTTGTATAAGACTAGAATATAGCCAATTACACAGAACTGCATAAACAACTGACAAAATCAGGAGACACAGAATGATCATAACAAACAGCATAATGAACAGCTACAGCTCAATTCCAGATTCCACACTAGAAACATCCCTAATGATTTTTCACACTTTGAGTTGCTAGAGTTTACAAATACTAAGAAGGAACTGATCAGAAATAAAACACTGTTAGAATCTTATAAATAGTCACTTTCTATTTTGCCTTACTTGCTCAGCTTCATGTTCCTTCTTTGTACACCCCTTATTTTCCTGAACTGATTTGGAGTCTGAAGACGTTAAATTATGAGAACTCCCAGCCTTTTTACCTAGAAATTTTAGAAAGTACACAAGAAATACAGACATTTGTGGGACCAAAGTACAAATTATATGAAAATCTCAGTTATGTTTACATGTACACTTCTTATCTTTATAGCTAAGTGAAGTAACACAACATACTAAAATGGAATACGTGATGTTTTGAAAAATTCTGCATGACGTATTTACACGATGGGAACAGAAGTAGAACTGTTAGCTATATTTAAATTTAAATGCAAGCCAGATTAAAAAACGTTTAAGAGTTACATACAAAATGCATACATTCAAAGGTTTGATTTTTAACTGCCCTGCTTTATAAAAGGTCATGTCCTGCATAAGTGGTTCGTAACTTCTTAAAAATAGATCTTTCCACAAGATTTCAACAATATATTTACTAAGAAAATGAGATAAAAACCAATTTAGAACAGAGCTGGAAACCGAAGTAGCATTTATGAGGCTGAACAAGTCTCAACCCTTATTCTTCAGAAGTACAGTATTGCTATATTTTATCAAAATTACCTTGAAAAAAGTCAGATGGAAACTGATCTGTAATATCTGAAGTGCTGCTACTTCGAGTTAGCTGCTGCTCTTGGTCTACAAATAGGCCTCTAGCTTCTGTTCCTGTTGAATTTTCCAGCTGTTGAGATTCTTCAACTTCTGTTGATTTAATTAAAACACAAAATAATTGCAAGACCTCAGAATTTTATACATATGTGAACTCCTTACCCAAGAAATCTATACGAAAAAGTGACCCATTCAAATATTTAAAATTCCCAAGTTACAAAGCTAGACTGTAACCCCTAGTTGCAGAAATTATAATTTAAGTTTTATAAAATATTCTTAGACACATTGTAAAGCTTAGAGAGGTATGAGCAGTGTAAGTGGTAAAAAGTCTAGAAAAAGGACAGAAATTACTCTGAGGGTTTGGAGTGCACAAAGAAGGGTGGGAGGATGCCATATGAACAAAGCTCTGTTTTTCAGTGCTAGAGACTCAAACCAGAGCCTGCTCGTTCTGGAAACGGAAAGAATAGAGGAGAGGCAGCAAGACTACTATAAAAGCAGAGTGCGGAAAAGATGACTCTGCTTACTGACTTTTCCTCCATAAAGAGGGAAAGGGGAGAATAAAAAAGGCGACAATTCAGACTAAAAAAGATTTGAGCTACACATGATTCAGCTTAGTTCATGAGGACAAACTGAATCACGCAGTTTTTTTTGCTGTAAATGTAAATGAGAAATAAAAAGAGAGGAGAGAGAGGCATAAAAATTCAAGCGAGAAAGTAAATTGACATACTGGGGAAAGAGCAACAGGAACTCTTGAGATTAGCTAGCAGCACAATGCTTTTAGAAATGCGTTTCTCTTAGCATTAGCGGGGGAGGAAGACAGTAACACTTGGGATCAAGTATGTTCAGTAGTGGTGCTTTCAGTTATGGCCATGACACTGGTTAATGCCACCTACCATACTGAAGCTAATTGCTAACCCTTTTCCCGGAAAGCAGTCAAAGTGGAGCCCACACACCCCAGCAAAGCTGACCCAACAAAACCACCAGCAGACTGCTCAAGGTGTTCAATCTGCACAGCCAACGCAAACTAACTGTTCTGGTATTTACTGACATCAAACTATCACTGTTGACTTTAAACTTCTTACAGAACGCAATAAAATAAAATAATAAATTCACCACCTAGAACAACTTCAGTGTTACGACTGAAGATAACCTGAAATGAAAAAACACTAAAGATATTTCAGAGCATAGGAAACCCTAAAGAGCCACAATGCACCACGTATAAAACTATTCTTTTCTTGCGACAGCAGCTAACAACTGTGGTTAGGGCTCAAGAGTCAGAAATCCCTCCCAGGAAGTTAAACGTGGGAGGTGACAGAAAGTCTTATTTTCAGAGACTTACTAGCTGGAAACAGAAATAAAAGAAAGTCTGCTAACACGACAGAGAAATCTCACTGCTTCCACCAATACATTTTGGCTAGGTGATAGGACGAACGCCCTCCAACAAAGTAGCTCTGTGTGCTCAGACCATTACATCTGCTTTTCACATCTATGTCTGGGTACCAGTACAGAATTCTGTTCAAAAGCTGTGTGCTTAGGGTTTGTTTGAGCTTTATTTATCACAACAGCAAGTTCCACAGGATGAGACTGTATCGAAAGCAGGAAAAAAAGTTTAGTATACTTTTGAGCAAAAATACACTCACTTCACTCTAAACAACCACTAAAATGCCTAAATCTGAATCGCTGCCTTTAGTTTTTGTATTCCTAATGCTTAGTGTATTTGGTCTGCACTATATTAAAACTTTAACAACTGCTTGGAGCCCTTTAATAAATCAAGTAATTGAAAGTGTAAACATGAATAAAAACATTTCTTTATTAAGAATTTAAAATAAATTTTACTTAGTTACTAGGAAATATAAATCTAATTGCAATTCATGGTAATCTTTAGTATTAAAATGAACAAAAACTGCACTGCTTGCAGTACTACAAAGATTTCGAGAGAAATCAAACACTATCTGAGAACTAAGAGGCACAGACAAATCTTTTAGATTTGCTTCTGGAATCAATAATTACAGGAAGAATGCTTTAGGAAAAAAAAACCACATTTGTAAGCACTGATTTGTAACTGAGTCTAACACAGATTCAACGAGATTTTCCTTTTAAATCAAGTAGCTTAACCAGCTTCGTTTCTTTGACTGCGTGTTTTGCTTGCACTAGCTCATACATTCAAGAATTCAACTAGGTTCTACAGTAGCTTCTTGAAAAGATACCGCTCTCCTCCTTTTCCCTGAAGAGGTTACTTATTTTGACAACAGAATAACAAAAAAGCATCAGAAGGAGCCACTTTTTGCCACCTTTTGTAACTTTGAAAAAGGACAAGATATGCTCCCATTAAACTTGCTTGTCTCTTAACGGCTACCAATATTACTTAACACCATGTTTTGAACATATCTGAGGCACAGGAAACAGACTAGTGCAAAACATCTCATTCCACACTACTAAAGAATAATCAACTGGACAGAAAGGGAGTAGACAGACAGCAGTTTAAAAATATAAAGAACATTTATATAAAAGATGACTTTAAGGTACAGTACCTGACAGTCTGTGAGAGCAAGAAGTGTAAGAGATACCAGGTAAGAGAGAGCTCACAGTGTGAAGCAGAAGAGGTACACTTTTAGTAGCTGGCAAAGCCTCATAAAGATGAACACAGTTGCTGATAGACTGGCTTCGCTTAGCTTCCAGGAAAAAATAAAGCAATAATTATGTCAGAAAAAATAATGAAATATTTGGGGTTTTGAATGTCATGATACAATGAAACACAAAGCTTTTGAAAAAAAACATAAATAAAGTTTTACAACATTAAGCCCAGAAGTATTTCCTATAAGCTGTAAGTTAATAATGTGCAGCTGTAACTCACACCTCAAAAGCGCAATAATCAGTGATTTCTGAATCACAGCAGTTCCACAATGTGGAATATTTCATTTTCTCAGGGTTTGATTCCTATCTCCAGGCTAATTCAACTTACCCTTTTTCCTCTTCATTGAAGTATCCGTAGCAGTACACACAGCTCAAAAATAAAGAATGGAAAACTTATTCAAATCCCCCTCTACTAGCAATGCTCCCCCACAAAAACAGCTACCTCTTACATTCGTTCATCTCTGCTGAACAAAATCCATTCTGATCTGAGAAGTGTGATAGCGTGCTTCTCAAAAATCAGTCTAAAGATACAGGTGCCTCTGGTTTTGCTTTTAAAACCAGGCATCCCAGCTCCAGACTGGATAAAGCCCTGAGTACCCTGGTCTGATGGGCAGCTGACCCTGCTTTGAGGGTAGACTAACCAGGAGGTTAGACTTCATGAAGTTCCTAACACCCTGAATTATCCTGTGGGCTCTGAGCCCTGCTTTCCACGTTTCTGAACAGGATGATGAAAGGGACCCAAGTTCCACGAAAGTTTTTGGAGTTCTTAAGTCACCACAAGGGAATATAGAAGTTAAGTGCAGTGTGAATGCGTATCTTATTGAATTTCTCTTCAAAACAGCAACACTTAAATAGGTTCACTGTTTCTTAGAAAAAGAAAGGCCACCAGAAAAAGACTTTCCAAGGTGGCTAAAACTCCGGAGGCTGACTAACATTATTAAAAACTCGGTATTTTATGGATTAATATCCAGTTGTCATAAGCTTAAAGTCTCCTTTATAGAAAAACAGCAATTTATCATCAATTGTATTACATGAAGTAATGCTGAATTATGTAAGTCTCTAACAGAAATTTATAAGGAAAAAACCACCTTATTCACTGTACAGTTTCTCTTCTTGTACACAGCAACATCAATGCTGAAACTTAGAAGACAGAGGGGAGGAAGGAGGAAGCAAAAATACTCCAGCAGGGTAGCCAGCAAAAGATTTTCTGCTGCTGAAGAAATACTCTGTTCTTACTCTTCTAACTCCAGATACAAGCAGCAGATCAGAAGAAAGTCTTACCTGGAGGCAGAAGGCGCTCCAGTATTTGTATGTTGACTTGGGTTGGGGTTTTTTTCTTGCTTTTAAACAGGGGGGGAGAATATTAGGGATTTTTAAAAAGCCTCCAGTGGGAGACACTTTTCCCAAAAATGTCCGCTCTGCTAAAGTAAGTCCTCCCATGAACAGCCCTGTCTTAGGGACTGACAGCCTTCACCTTAGGGACTGCTACATTTCATTCTGAAAGATGACCCCTCTGGAGGCTTAGTAGCCGAGTTTTGTGTTTCTAAATAGTCTTACATTAGAAAATGGATATACATTTTATATATTTGAAATTATTATTTGTTATAACCGCATATGCAAATATAAAACTTTTTTGCACCTGCTGATTTGGGAGCCATTGATCACCACAAATTCCATGAAAATAAGTCTCTTTTTATACGACCATGAGACACAAAGTGAAACTAAGAGCTTTTTACATTGAAGTTCATCATCCTACCTGACAAGCCACTTGCTCCCTACCAAATAAGCTTTTCCTACTAAAGGCAGAAGTTCCTTTAATTTGAAAGCACACAACCAAGAAAAATCCTTGCAGATCAATACTTCCAGGTTCTCTCTACTGCTCTGGTGAGAAGTCTAGGGCACAAGTGATGCAGCAAAAGAAAGAAAGAATTCTCCGCTGCAGCACAAATAGGAACTCCCTGAATTCAAAAATAAAACAGACACAAAGAGTCAATTGACTCCATTGCCAAAATGTTTTGTGATCTAAGCTGAAGACTGTGGCTTAGTTATGAAGCCTGTAGCCACAAAAACATACTAAATCACCTTCAAATTCTCCTGGTAAGAAACACTTACTAATCTGTTATGAATTAGGAAGGAAGCAGTGCAGCAAAATATCTCCTATTCAAAAGCAGGAGACTTTCTATGGAGAGTTTTAATCCATAGCCCATTGAATTGGAACACAAAAACATGCCACCACGAAATAAAGAGACCAAATTCAGGCTGCTGAAATGCTTGAAAAATCAGCTATTTGTTCAATGCCTCGGGTCTCAGACACTGTCCCATCGTACCTCACCTCCTGTTCTCCCTTCTCCCATTTCCTCTTTCCAGAAGTAAATATGAAAGAAAAAAGGAAAAGGAGATGCTATACATATCCCATCATGCTAATAAAAAGGCAAATAAAGCGAAAAAGAAAGGATGAAATTGTTTATTAAATATCTGGTTTACCTCGTGCTCACTATAAATAGCCAGCTGTATGAAAGTTCAGAAGCAATATATATTATCTGACTGATGTTGGCAAATGCTTTCTTGTGAACTGATAAAAATAGGAATGTACTTTAGTTCTTTACAAAAAACGTAACTTGCAGATGACTAACTTGCAATTAAATGTAATGTATTTAAAAGCATATATTTAGAATTTTCCAAAGTACTTTGATTCTCTATTCATACCAGTAGCGGTCAAGACATCCAAACACATGTACGCAACACCTCTGTTCAGGCAATTAATTATTAAGTTGCACAACTTTTGGAAGCAGCCACAATACAAAGGCAGATTTAAAACTTGAGAGTTACTGAGTGTTTGGGAACACAAGCATTAAGTTATGGTCTAACCTGTTGCTCTTTGACGAACAATATTTCTTGCCTTCTCAACTCCTGGGGCTCCAGAGGTCGTAGCACTTCTGAATCTCATTGGCTCCACAATTTCAGGATGACTTTTCCAGCTTAATGAAAAAGATCTTCCCACCACAGCTGTCTTTTGAGGCTCTAAAATGCCACCTTAGAGATAAGGAAAACAAAATTCTCTAGCATTGTATGCTTTGGCACGTATTTTTCCTAAAGTATGAACGAACTTACAAGCATTCAGATATGAAAAATATTAACCTTTTAAACAACATAGATGAATTTTTACTGTTATCAAAAAAACAATCACTACTTGAACTATATGCATCAATTCCAAGGTGTCACATAAATGTAGCTAAAATACTGTAATTAATAAAATGTAATAAAAAGACATGGAAAACAATGTTTATGTTGATGACTATGCTAGACTACAGCACAGGAAACCACGTTTCATTTCTGCTATGCAGAAAAGACTGATTTTAAGCGCATACTAAAAACTGATAAATAGCTATCTTCTATTGACCCTAATTACCTCTTCTCCCACAATGAAGGATGAGAATCTAAAGCACTTCACATTTGATTAAACAGGTTCTTACACTAGATTAAGCAGTATTTAATATTGGATTAAATTAAATTAGTTTTAAAGTTTAAACTTAAATATTTAACTTGATACAAAAAGCACTTAAGCATAGAGACTAACCTTTTCCTCTCTGCTTTTTTTCTTTTTGTTCACTGAGCTTATCCAAGGGTAAGTTTGTCATTTCCACCCCATACACAGTTCTCGCTAGCACTGCTGTTAGGGAGTCCATGATATTGGCCCACTCGTTTATGAGCTCCTCCCAGTCTGTCAGGGCGGACAGAACGCTAAGCAGATCATCCCACAACTCCCGAGAAATGTAAACACTCAGGTTTGCTCTGATCCAAGCCACAATGAGGGTCTGAGAGAAAAGAAACAAGTAACAGCTCATGCATTTCTGTCAAGACGAATTTCAGCACACCAACATCAACCCACGTGTTGATGAAGTCAACACCGACCTGCATATTAGCATTGATTATTCAGGATGCACAGGTATTATGTATAGATATTTTTCATCAAAAAAAACATTCCCAGAAATTTGTGAGTAAATAATTGTGAAAGTTACTGACTACGGAAATCTAAAAATTCTGAAACATACATTTCAGGTGGTCTATATGTTCTCTGGTAAACCAAAATAATGTGCTGTGTATAATAATAATAATGGAACGAAGAACTGTCTCTTATACTTACAGAACGACTGTAGTGCCTGAGCTACACCAGAGACACTCATTCCTAGATACTGTAGCTGAGCATGCAAAGTACAATACGATGCATAAATCTTTTCACCTCATTCCATTTTGACGTGCCAGCTGAACTTCTAGGAAAACAGTTACATCAAGCTTACACTTTAGAGATACTCACTGGAGATATCTCACAAAGGAACTGTGTGCCTGCCTGTTCTACTATGGTTTCTAATAGAGCCCCGAAGAACAGATCAAATCAACTGCTTGTTGCACCCAGAATCTGTCTCCCTCTGTTAGGGAACAGTTTACAAAATAATTACTTGTATTACCACAAAGGAGAATTTTTTCATGTTTTACAAGTAGGTTCAATAGTACTTAACTAAAACGATGGTTAATCATCATGAAAAATCAGCATAAAAACCAAACAAATGAAAACAAACCCAAACACTCACTCGGAAAAGTAATCCCGACATGCTCTGAGCGAACATATCCTTTATTTGGTTTTCTTTTGGCTTCTGCATCACAGCTTCTGTTATTCTAAGGAGTATCTGTAACATCTGTTCCCTGGTTCCAAAACAAAATTGTAGTTTTTGTTCACATGTTCTATTAATTGTAGTTGTTAATTTTCACATACCAAAACCCCCTCTTAATTCTCCAGTAAGCCTTACACATTGAGAATGCGATCACACCTCAGACTTCGCAGATCATTTGCAAAATAACATTAGTTGGCTGTGGACTGCAAAAACTAATTTTTCAGAAGGTGAAGTCAGGAATGGAAACACCAGCCAGAACCTTGAAGCCAAATAGTATAATGATGTAGACTCAGTGTCTCACAAATCAATTCAGAGGCAAGTGTGACTCATGTAATAAGGTCTACCCCTGAGAAAGCCAGTCTTTTCCCTACCCAATAATTCTCCCATAAAGTTTAAATGTTGATAATTTTCTCTTAAATGATGCAGAATACATTAAGCTTACCATGTCTTTTTATTCATTGATAGTTCCATTATCATGCGCCTAAAGATACTCAGAACTGCTTTGCAAGCATCAACTTGCTCCTTCAGAAGCACCGGGACTTCAATGCATGGTTCCAATAAGAAAACATTCGCAGAGTTTGTCAAGAATACCTTCAAGACAGGCATTTACAGTCAGTTTACACAGTATTGGAAATAAAAAAAAAGTCAAGACTTAAAGTAAAATACTTCTCCTCCTCTGGTCAAACCTTTCACTTCTCTTAGAGCAAGTTTCATGTTTCACCTGTCACTTTATTTTTCTATGTCATTCCAGCAAAAAGTCAGGTAGCATTACAGACCCAACAAAGGCACACATTGCACAGTATGGGTTTTGTAGGTACCTCTTCTGCTCAGCCAGGCAAGAGTACCACTCCTCCAGCTACTCATTTCCTGGCATTATATGCTTGAGCAACCACCAATACTTCCAATAAATGAGGTCCAATGAGAGCAAATGTACGGTTCTGATTAATTCCCAGTATCCACAGTAGAAAAAAAATGAACTTTGCCTTAAAATAGATAGCTGGCTCTAATACATGGTCACATGGTTTAATATTCATTTTTAAAGAGCTATAAATTAAGTCCAAATCAAATCTTACAAAACCCACCAACTGCTGGTAGTTTTCCTTAATCTCAGGGACGGTATTATAATTTGTAGTGTAAGGCACGTGATTACGTAAATTACAGCCTTGTAACCTTTCTATACATCACACCTGTAATGCAGCTTGGGCACCAGCTTTAACATTTTTGTCCTCGTCTTCTAATATACATCCTCTGTTAACAGCACTGGTAAAGGAGTAGGTTCTTCCCCAGCTGGATGAGCGCTTATGTCCTGAATGGTCAGAGGAAAGCTTTCAAAAACACATTTCAGTTAGTGACAGAGCAGAAAGGAATATGTCCATATTTATTCATAATCATTTAAAATGTCAAAAGCAAAAAAAAGGGGAAACTGTCTTGCCCTACATTCATTTCAGAAGGAATTAACGTCTATTATTTCTTAATCTCTGAGCAGACAGTAAGTATATGGAATTTAAAGGTTCATAAAAAATTTTTAAGAAGTATGTTATTTGCAGTATTTTATATCACATTTTGTAGACACTGACTGTAGTAATATTTTACTTTAAGCCTGGCAGAATATAAATCCCCTACAAAAATCATCTGCCAAACCTTTTAATTCTCACTATGTTTTTACAATTCGAACCTTCTTCTCAGTACAACAAAACTTCTCTTTAAATAGCTTTAAAGAGAAGCTTCTCTTCTTAAAAGCTGCTCTTTAAAATAGCTTCACAGTGTCAATAGTGTCAAAGTTAACTTTTAATGATGGTTCAATACAGGATATTAAAAAGATGATGCAGAGTTTGTATCTACATTTTAATTTCCTAGATTAAGGTGTCTGAATCTAAATATTTCATCCAGTATATACAAATTAGTAGGTATTTTCAAATTCTTAAGTAACTACTACCAAAAGGAAATATTCCTACATGCACCAGGCCATCAGACATTGTAAATTTTAACACTGCAGAACGTATTAGTATTTCTTCCATTAAGTTCTTGCTATCCTATTTGTATAGTCAGGGAATTATCAACAAATTACATTTTTCAAAATAGCTGCCATCTTTCCCTGCACTCAGTAAGGGCTACTGAACACTCAATATTTATTTAAAGTCCTGGACCTTAAATAAAAGCATTTCTAAATCTTGATTTTCCACACATTTTTTAGGTTGTTAGTCATTTATAAAGCGAGTTTAAAACTTAAATCATATATCATAGGCAAACAGAATAAGGTAAGTAACACTGATATCATACATGTTTACCATCCGTTTGCACTGATGAATCCTCTAAGTTGGCAACAGCGTCCTGACTGTCTTCCTTTTTGTCTGGCTCCTCCATGAACACAGGTTTCTCTTGCAATATCCACTTTCGATATACCTTAACCACTTTTCGTGTTGCTGATACATCAGAAGGCGGCAATAAAAAAGCCTAAATTTAAAAGTTAACTGATTTTACTATATATAGGACACAAATGTGCCTGCATAGACAAACACACCCACACATAAATAATACGCACCCATAAATAATACAGCTCAAAAAAAGAAAGGATACATAATTTTTACTTTTATGCCTGTACTAGGAGGAGTTAGGATTAATCATCAACCTATGCATATGCCTACATCATTCACAATCCCATAACTATTAATTCCAAATTACTTCCATGCTGTATTTGTTCGCACAAAAAGAAAAAGCTCGGTTTTGCTCCTTGCGAGCTCCCTAACTTAATGGGATTCATCTCACAAGCTATTACTAGCCATAGAGGTCTGGCAGGTTAAACTTAGGTACTATGCTACACTTTCTGGAGAAGATGACTTCATATTGTTATCAGTAGTATATGATGTGAAATGCCATTTCAGCAAGTGCAGGTATAGACAAGACAGTATGCTGTGATGAGGGTAACAGTGGCTGGCATTCGATCCTTTCTCACTACAGTTTTGGAAATCAACACAATGAGTTTACTTTCAACATGCTACTCAATGTCTGTATTTAGGAATCATCCTGTAAGAATGTCCTCTCCAAAAGGTTACAAAGGCCAGACCTGCTGCTTCCCCACATTTCTGGAAGTCTTAGGAGACTGAAAAAAAAAATAAAAATAAAGGATCACAGAAGACCTTTGTACTGCAGTGAACAGACACAGAAATCAATGTCTGAAAATGTCATCTGGTACAAAAAAATGCATTGTGCCAACAAAAAAGAAAAATCAATATGCATTACATTATAAAACCACCGAAAGAGATGAAAACACATTTACCATACTAAAAAATAGGTCCTTTCAACTATGAAGAGATTACCCACTCTCCATGATTAATAGGGTCAAAAACTATACCTTTCCTATACCCAGTTTAGCCGCAAAACCATTACAAAGGTATCTTGCTCAGGCTGGGGGAAATCTTTGCATCACATAGTACGCTTCCTTGTCTCTTGTCAGCACGAAGTGCAACATCCAACAGCTGATTTCAGGAGAATTTGAAGGGTTAGCAAAAGCAAGTTCAACCACGCCATACAGCAAGTACGTGAAATTTCTGAGAATTTCTTCACAGACATTGTCAACTTATTAAGGTCGCAGAAACTGAAAGAGCCAGAAGCCAACTGCTAGACTATTAGAGAAACAACAGCTCATCAGCGGGACGAATGGGCACTACACAGAATGTTTTTAGAAAGGCTAAGAACTAGGGTAGGGAAA